>LPNX010464721.1:161967-255570 GCA_001517045.1 Pseudotsuga menziesii
TTCCAGATTTTGAGAAAAAGTTTGCTGGTGGAGATAAGTTGTATCTTTCACCATTTTTTCCTGTCCTTTACATTGCTGAAGAAATAATAAAAATCTCTCCTCTCTCTGACTGGTTTTCCCCGTGGGGGTTTTTCCAGGGCTGATTAGCCAAAAATCTCTGAGTTAAATTTATGGTGTGGATGCATTTGTTTTCAGCCTGTTAGTATTTGATTTTACTGTGTGTTTAAAATTGTTCGGCAAAATTTTTAAGCAGCTTCAAGCCTATGCAAAACCGGCTGAAGTGAAAAACACAAATTGTTCATTTAAACCAGCAAGCAGTAAAACTCAGTTTTTCAACACATACATCATAGCTTTGATTGCTTCACAGATTGTTCTGTTTTTCCTTTCTGCAACGCCATTCTGCTGGGGTTTGTAAGACAATGTTAGCTCCCTCTTGATCCCTGAACCTCGGCAAAGATCATCAAACTCATGGGAGTCAAACTCTTTCCCATTATCTGTCTGTAAGGTACGAATGTCCTTACTTGTCTGATCCTCAATAAGGGTCTTAAATTCCTGAAGCTTACGAAAGGTTAAATTCCTGAAGCTTACGAAAGGTTTCGTCCTTCGTTTTCAGGAAGAAGATCCTTGTATTGCTGGAGCAATGATAAATAAAATTCACATAATACAAAGAACCACTCATAGAAGGTGCAGTCATAGTTCCACAAATTTTAGAGAATCAAATCTAGTATGCTCTTTACCCTTCTGCTACTTCTAGGGTGTGCTTTCTTTGTATTTTTACCAAGAGAACAACCTCTACAAACACTATCATGTATGAAATAAAAAACTGGCATACCTGTTACCATCTTTTGTAATCTGAGAAGAGCTCCATTTGTATCATGTCATGTGCTAGGAGGCTCCACTGTCAACCAACCAAGTCTCTGCCAAGTTGGTGATGGAGCCAGAGAGTGTCGAAACAAAATAACATTCTCTCCTTTGATCTTGTTCTTTGGTGACAACTCTTGTTCTCTTTCGTTGAGGTTCTTTTCTTCAACTGTAACTGAGGCATGAAACTTGCCTTTCTGTCTCATAGGAGGCTTCAAATCATTGGGGTCTTTACTGCTGAATGTGACTATTGGGAAAAACTTCTTTTGATATAATGGTTTATTTTCACTTGTTTAAGGTTCAATGGTCATTGCAAAACATATTAATGTTGCATATGTCCACATATATGACCAACTCAATAAGAAGGATTTTCAATCAGCTTTGAGAGACAGACTTCCTGTAGATAGCTTGGACAAGGAATGTAAACACAGAGTTTCCTTGCACTAGAATATAAATATCAGACTTAGAGACAATATTCAGATCTGAATATTCATCCATTTAGTAAGAGATGATACATGTCTAGAAAGTACTGTAGCAGAGGTCTGAGGATGGCATCTCGTGGAATAGAGAATAGGACCCTTTTTCATCTGCACTGTCACAGCATACAATGATCCTGAAGCTGATATATGTCATTTAAAAGCCGAGAATGGTAAGAGACTTGCATAAACCCTCTCTGTAGCAGCTGATTTAAACTTCCCAAACAGTCCTTGCAAATAACAACCAACAGTCCTCCTGTATGTAACTCGGTCCCCTCTAATGGTTACAATAATACTCTAACAGGATGTAATAATCTATTAAGAGGCTGAATACTTCAGACAGCATTGAACACTTCTACAGTAAGCAGTTCCAGTCACAGATAACCAATGTGAAAGTGTTTGGAGCAAGGCAGTTATGGTGGATGAAGACCACAATTTACTCATTGAAGCACATAAATTTATCTGAAAGAACAGCGGTCGCACACAAGTTTGAACGATATAAATACTCACCTTTTATGTGCCCAAGATGATGACAAAGGTGTGCCCTTCTTGCCACTCTGGATGTTATGGTTCTTTTACAGTGATCTTGGAGGAGGCAATATTCTTGTTTGAGAGATCTTGGAGGAGGCAATATTCTCATCCTTCTTTAGTGAATGCAACTGATTCTTCAACACCCTTTTCTGTGTAGGTGCTTTCTTCTCATAGAGGTTCACTAGGGCATCAAAGCATTCTTTTGCTGTTCTAAGAGGAGCAATAATCGATAACATACTATCTTTGACTGAATCAAAGATAACCCTTTTAGATTTGGCTTTTCTCTTCTTGAATGCTGCTCGTCCTGCATTTGTAGCATGTTCTTCCACAACCTTGGACTGGAAACCCTCACGACCAACCTGAGAGGCAACTTTTGACCAAAACAGACAAGAAACCCTTATGACCAAGCTGAACTATGCTCAAATCCAAATCAAGGACCAGTGTAGGCTCAATAGACATAAAAAATTGAGCTCTCTTCATTCCCTAAGCTATGATACCATGTTAAAATTTAACAATAGCAGATTTGATTTGATAGCAGCAGCAGTCTTTTTAATTTTAACAGACTTTAAACATATAATTTTGAGATAATATAATAGCAGTAAATGAACAATAGATAACCAACAACAAAGAAGAGTCAACCATCTACAAGACACAAGATTTTTACCGTGTGGAAAACCTTTCAAGGAATAAAACCCCCATTAACAAATAATCTTCCTTAATATGAGATGACTGAATTTTTACATAAGCAGATATAAAAAATTTAGCAGACTTTTACATCAGAGATAAGTTGCCCCTAGGGCACGCATACTAAGAGAAAGAGGCTGTCTGTAGATGAACATCTGAACATGATTACCACTGTTATCAAACCCTAACCACTATCATCTGCAGTACCTGTTGACCAAAAGAATTTTGAAGCTGCCCTTGACTGTATTTGACTTTTCTGAGGATGAGTTTGACTGGACTGAAGCTGCTGTTGACTGTTATGAGGCTGCCATGGCTTTAGGGCATGTCTAGGCTGGCCGCTGCCCTATCTCATCCCCTTAGGGCTTGTTCACTATGTTACAAGGCCTCTAGGGCCTGGATATGCCTGCGGCAGCCCTCCTCGGCTCAAACGGTGCCCCTCTAGGGCTGGTGCTGCTGTTGTTGACCCCAAAGAATTGATCAAGATCTTCACTGCTAAAGAGAGAGAAAATGCCAGCATGTAACCCCACGAATTTGTCTTTCAGATAAGAGATAAGATTTCATGTGTGTCTATCTCAAATGAGAGTGCTTCTCTATTTATAATCCATCATTGAGAGAGATAAATCCATAATTTAAGGAAACCACCCTTAGGGTCTTTTAATCTGTTGGTCTTTTAACTTTTTGGTCCTTTTAATCTTTTGTGGTATTTTAATCTTTTGGTCCTTTTAATCTTTTATGGTCTTTTAATCTTTTTTGAACCTTTTAACCTTTTGAAGGGTAATTGACATTTTTACTTGTGCTTATAACCCATTCTCTTCATGCAAGTCATCTCTTTGGCAAATGGAGACCCCTTCTCTTAGTTTCCATGGCCCACGCCTGCAAACTCAAGTACATCACAATTTTAAGGAAGCTTATTCATTGGGTGTCTATTCTCCCCACTAACACCAAGATCCTAGGCTAGTTGTTCCAACAAGGGGTGGCTAGTGCCTTGAGGAGGTCCCATAGCCCCAATGATCAAGGAGAGGAGTACACCACACATCACTTGCCTAGACCCAGTCTAGGGCTTATAGTGATGACCTGGTATTTGACTAGGTGCCTCCATTCTTTCAGAGAATGGCTCTTAGCCCCAGGTCGAGTTTCAGTCCCAGACTGGAATCAAATTCTTGGTAACTGACTAGGGACCTCCATTCTCCTAAAGAATGGCTCTTAGGCCTAGGTTGAGCTTCAGTCTCGGACTGGAATCAAGTTCCTGGTAACTGACCAGGTGCCTCCATTTTCCGAGAGAATGGGTCTCAGCTCCAGGTTGAGCTTCAGTTTCAGACTGGAATCAAATTCTTGGTAACTGACCAAGTCCATCCATTCTCCTAAAGAATGGCTCTAAATGTTGCTAAAAAATTAACACTTACCACCTAGAAATTATGCCCAACCTACCTTTGTGGAGTAAAGGAAATTTCAATGAGAAAGAGAATTTCAACACTCAAATTGCCCCTTACTCATACTATGTTTATCTTCCCAGGATCAATTCCACTTACTCCAAATCAAACAAAATCAAAACACAGGTGAAAATCGAGAGGAGCAGATGAGCTTACCTGTAACCAGGAGACTGCAGCGTGCCTAGGATGCCTCACCACCTCTTGAGAGCAGGAGCTAGAATTTCTTTTGTTCGTTGCATTTCATAGTGTGGGATTTAACCCACCTTCACAATCGAGCCTAATTAAATGAGGTTTCAATCATTGTACAAGAGGGATGTCATCACAGGTGTGAGGATCAATTGTATTATGCAATCTGAGTGATTCCTTGTGCAAGTGTGGTAGATATGCATGTCTTTCGATCTTGATGAATTTCTACTTGGATTTCAATTTATAACTTGAAAGTGGCTCCATGGACCTTAGTCCCTTTGTAAACGTATGTTTTGTTATGAAGGATGTACTATCACTCACTTTGTAGCTGTGCCTAAGATGATTCAATTCAAGATGGGTAGAGTGAATATCAGCTACAGAGAGCGACTTGAGAGTGCTTTGACCACTACAGATTGTAGTTGTCACGACGAACAAAGCTCTCTTCACTTCAAGCGAAGCTACGAGCTAAGCCAAGGGGGAGACCTTGGTCAACAAATGAATAGCTAACCAAACAAACAAGACGCACACAGATGATGATACAAATCCAATACAAGAAATGGTGGTGTTACCGGTTGAAGTGGCAGTCCAAGCCACCAACAAGCATGTGTGGAGAAGGTGACCATTGTCACCTTAGTCACTTCTCCCAAATTCTTTGGAAGCCTAAGCCTCCTAAGGGAGAGCCCTATTACAACTTTGCAAAGACACTAAAACACCAAAGATATTCTCTTTTGAGGATGTTAGTGACCAATGCCTTATTGGAGTCAAATCGAAGAGTGGAAATGATGTACTATGTGTGCATATGAAATATGTAAGTGTAGTTAATAATTGTATTCATTTGATGATAAGACAAATATCGATGTGATATGTAGAAATTAACAAAGTACAAATAATTTGTCAAGCAATAGCGCTATACGTAACATCCATCATCCATCCATCCAAATATTTATGACAATAGTGTTTGTTTAGAAGTTAAATGTAGAATTAGTATAAGTAATAACTGTAGTATATGACCATGTGTTTATATTAGATTTGAAAGCAAGCAATAGACATAAATCAATATTGGTAACAACAGTATGTATCAGTCACGCATGCTAATATTATGACAACAATAGTAGTTTAGTCATTCATCGTAGTATAAGGAACAACTACATGTATGTAACCAAGCATCTAAAAAACAATTGCATCAACTTTTGAATATGTTGCAGACTTTACGTTAAGGTAAAAGGTGTCAAAACAAACCACTTCCATTGTGAGATCAACTAACAATTTACACCTAACCTCTAGTAACTAATGTTGTCTTTTGTATGTAGGGTCTAAAGGAAAGGGGGTAAAGTGGGCTGCCACTATAAGGGAAACCCTAAGGGTAAAAGAGAAGGCTTGGAACTAGCCTTACTGAGGAACTAGTCCACAAGCCGTGGACTGAGATGAGAGGAAAGGCGAGGGAGAAGGCTTAAGGAAACAGGCCCGAGAGATGGTAAGGGAAAAGGGGTGCTGCAATAGCAGGCCCGTGGATAGGAGGCAACTAAAGGGAAACCTTAAGAGGTAGGCTGGAGGATATAAGGTAGCCTTAAAGGCAGGCTTGAGGAAAGAAAAGGAAAGGATGAGGGCTACCGAGGGTAGGGATGATAGGAAAGGGGGAAGTCAAGGTAGTTAGGGCTTAGGGAGCAGCAAACCGAGGGTAGAAGGGGGTTGGAAGAAGGTAGTCGAGAGGAGAAGATAAGGAAGCGAAGGTATGAAGGGATGTTTGTGAAGTAGCTGAAGGGAAAGGAGAGAGAAACAAGGTTTAAGGTGGTAGTTTGTAGGGCTGTTTAGGTATGGAGAAGAGGAAAAGGGGTATGCCGGGGTGCCTTAGCCCTAGGGCATCTAAGAAGAAAATGGCTTCCAAATGAGAAGGATCCTATATAGGCAACTATCCTAGAAACCTAAGTGTAAACCCTAGTGCTAGTGATGGTAAGCTCGAGAAAGAGTTAAACCCAATGTAACCCCAATCTAACCTCTCAACACTTTAGGTAACTCCAAACCCAATGGGAGACCCTACTCACTTGCGACCACAAACAAGCCGCAAATACCTTCCAAACCCATTGGGAGACCCTACTCACTTGCGACCACAAACAAGCCGCAAATACCTTCCACAAAACCTTAATAGCTATGATTAGTGCCTTATCGAAGTCAAACGATATCATATCAAGACACAAGAATCATATATAAATAGAATGATTCACTTTATCACAAATTCCAGATAATATCACGCCTTTCAAGGCAATTTCATGTCTTCGAAGGCAATGTCACACTTCCCAAGGAAGCTAATCCAAAAAGTATTGCCCTCGAGGAAAAGAGGACAATTGGACTAGGGCGAAGCTAGATGATAAGCCAAAAATATCACACACCCTTTAATTCATGAATTATGAGGGTTTCGTGGATCCCAAATGCACTTCCTCAAAAGAGGATGCCCTATAGGGTTTGTGGAAGAAACACTAGGGCAAAATTTTAGGGTGGAGCATAAATACTAAATCACGACTATTTTGGATTTTTGAATTTATTTAGATTTTTAGGGGCTTCATGCTCTTCAAGGATCGGGATGATCTGATCATCTTTACTATGTTTTTCTTCAATATTTTCCTCAAGGGCTTGGTCTTCTTCTTGGTGTTCTTTCTTGAATAAGTCCTTTGCCTCTTTGACATAGGGCATCCATCTCCTGCATTTTTTTGGGCACCAATAGTTGCAAAATACCTCTATCAATTCTGCAAGAGAAGATATTGTACCTTTTCCCAGGCCTTTAAACTAAGGAAGGGCCTCTTCTTGCAAATGTAGCATAAATGACTCCATGTTGGTGTCTTCATCTTTCTGAATACAGAATTTTGGAGCATTTTCCAGAAGCTCTTTGACATGGTCCAAGGGATCATCATCATGATCATATAATTCTATCATAAACATCCTTGGTAACTCATCTGAAGTGCTCGACAAATCAAGGGGAGCAAAAAGGTCTTCCAGGGTTTCTTCGACATGCTCCTTTTTGGGAAGGAAAATCATGGCCTCAATAGTTTTTTTTGTTAAGATTAGGATGCCACTCCTTCTGGAATGCCTTGATCGATTGCAAGAGTGAAGGTATCCCCTTAAGAGGAAGCTCATCATACCAATTTCCTATATCCTTGTTTTTCTGCAAATCAAGAGAGATTACGAACCTCTTCATTCTAAGATCCACATCCATAACATCCCATGCCACAAGAAATTCTCTGAATATCATATTATGCTTTGCAGCTATATCTTCATATTCATGAAATATTGGGATTGACTTGCTCAACCCAAGTTTATTTGTCTCATTTGGATATCCTAGGGTATTTGAGAAATCCATTGGAGCATACTGATTGTGTGCCAATTTTCATCATAGGACCCCATATAATCTTCTTATTAATAGTTGAGGTTTGTTATTTTGAATAGAACTTCTTTGGTTTGTTTTTTTCAATGGAGTTTCCAAATAGAACCTACAAGGTTAGTCCTTACAATAATCCTATCAAAGTACAAAACAAAACTTGCCTCTTGGACTCATTCTTCTAGAGTACCTCTTTGTTTTTATGTGGTGGAGTTGCTAGGTGATACTTGTTAAGTTAGATCAAAATAAACCTCACCAAAGTGCAAAACAAGAACATGCCTAAGTAACACAAAAGATGTTGGATGTTTCTAAAATATAAATGAATTCAACTCGGGAATCCCTCTTCAATGGAATGTTGTCACTATTCTTGGAGGTCCCCGACAACGGTGCCAAAATGTTACTGCTCAAACTAGCACACCTTTGCAAATCATGATCATATAATTCTATCATAAACATCCTTGGTAACTCATCTGAAGTGCTTGACAAATCAAGGGGAGAAAAAATGTCTTTAAGGGTTTCTTCGACAATTTTGGGAAGGAAAATCATGGCCTCAATAGTTTTTTCGTCAAGATTAGGATCCCACTCCTTTCGGAATGCCTTGATTGATTGCAAGAGTGAAGGTATCCCCTTAGGAGGAAGCTCATCATACCAATTTCCTATATCCTTGTTTTTCTGCAAATCAAGAGAGATTACGATCCTCTTCATTCTAAGATCCACATCCATAACATCCCATGCCACAAGAAATTCTCTTAACATCACAATATGCTTTGCAGCTATATCTTCATATTCATGAAATATTGGGATTGACTTGCTCAACCCAAGTTTATTTGTCTCATTTGGATATCCTAGGGTATTTGAGAAATCCACTGGAGCATACTGATTGTGTGCCAATGTTTCATCATAGGACCCCATATAATCTTCTTATTAATAGTTGAGGCTTGTTATTTTGAATAGAACTTCTTTGATTTGTTTTCTTCAATGGAGTTTCCAAATAGAACCTACAAGGTTAGTCCTTAACAATAATCCTATCAAAGTACAAAACAAAACTTACCTCTTGGACTCGTTCTTCTAGAGTACCTCTTTGTTTTTATGTGGTGGAGTTGCTAGGTGATACTTGTCAAGTTAGATCAAAATAAACCTCACCAAAGTGCAAAACAAGAACATGCCTAAGTCACATAGAAGATGTTGGATGTTTCTAAAAGATAAATGGATTCAACTCGGGAATCCCTTTTCAATGGAATGTTGTCACTATTCTTTGAGGTCCTCGACAACGATGCCAAAATGTTATTGCTCAAACTAGCACACCTTTGCAAATCAAGGCTATGTAGATCTAGTGCTAGTGATAGTAAGCTCGGGAGAGAGTTAAACCCAATGTCACCAGAGTATATCCTCTCAACACTTTGAGTAATTCCAAACCCAGGGGAGACCCTACTCATTGAAAATAAACTGCATGTAACGTCCCCTTCACCCAATTCGACCAACGTGAGGGGACATTATTCGACTACGAGCTTTTAAGTTTCACCCATAACCATAATTATGAATTTCATAACATATAAAATACGTGTGCAAATGCATAAATAACATACACAACGAAAATAAACTTTATTCACACACATCTAGCATGCATTTACCAACATTATAAATACAAGCATCAAATAAAAACATTTCACATTAAAGTAGAAAAGAATACTTATCTTTATCCAAAGCAGATCCAAGCAACTAGTTGTGTAAGGGTGATTTTCCACCAAACCATAGGCACTTTGTCCAGCATATACTCTTTCTGCTCAGAGACCACCCCCAAGCTGTGCTATGAGGCCATTAAGGCGAACGAAACATCTACAGGCTTATATCTCTCATCCCACAACCAATTCTACTCTCTATGCTTAGGCAAATGCTCATACAAAGCTCTATAGGGATCTTACTCAGCCCTCACAACTTTGGCTCCAGCAATACCTGCCCCGCACAACACCCTTATGTGCTTAGGCATCCCTTTCACTGATCCACGGTTTTCTTGGGCGATCCATCTTGCTGGTTGCTTCTAGTGTATGCATATAAGGAGACCAATTTGCTATATGTTGTTGGAGAACCACTTGTAGCCTAAATTCATGGCTTCTCAAGCATCTATGAGTAGCAAAAATCAAGGGGTTAGGGTTTCTAGCTTGCTCAGACTCTCTGCTCACCTACAACCATCTATTTTCCCTTCCAAATTTGTAGTCTAGCCTCCAAATTTGAATTTTTCGGTGATACACAGTTGCTTAAGGTCATGAACAACAATGCAAAGCTTTGCATAGTCTAGATATGCATGAAAGAATGAGAGAAACGAGGGTTGACTTCAAGGGATATGAGGGAATGGTGAAAAGACAATTGACATTGCTTTTGACATTAGAGGAAAGGATTCTTGACTACTGGAGACTGACTTCTGAATTGTGACAGAGTTGTCAGAAAAGTGCAGTCAACACCATGCTTTAATAACCACATGAAGTGACTTTTCCCACCAACTTCACATATATATACAATAATCGAAAATAGTAAAAAAAGAGATAATTGACTTGTTCAAGGCACATGACAGAAGTTGGATGAGTTCTAAGGTTGACACTTGGTAGTAAGGATGTAGTCTCTCATAGGCCCTCTTTCTTCTTCCTCTTTGGTGGAATCATAGCCCCTTTGGTTCTCTTTACATAACCATGTTGGACCATTTTATTATTTATGCACATTATATTCACATATATTTTCGATTTAGCATGACAAGCCAACCATATGGTCCAATAACAATATTTACATCATATATATGCTTGCTTAAATACATTCCAAGTCAATGTTGGATTTTGTGCAACTTCGGAAGTTATTCTTATTGTAATTTTATTATATTGTTTTGTACCTTCTACGGGAGATCATACTGATGTAATCATTATTGTAAACCCTTGAAAGAATCAATGTAAACCTTGGGGGAAGATTAGAATTAAAATAAAATTATTTTACTGTTTTTATTTCCCACCAAGGTAAGTCAACCCCAGTCAGTTAGACAAGTCGACCCAGTTAGGGTTAAATGTCAGTTTTGTAAAATGTATAAATAGAGAGGCTAGATGCCTCATTTGTACACACAACTAAGCAAGCAAGTTTGCTCTAGCAGTGAAAAGCAATATTTTTTCTGGGGTTTTCATTACAGTTTTTCTTCTCACTCTCTCTCTCTCTCTTCTTGTACTTTGTTGTCGGGATTGATCATCTCTATACGAAGGTTGTTGGGTTTTTCTCCCTATTGGGTTTCCTAGGATAAACTCTTGTGTTCTTTGTTTCTGTGCTTTGTCTTTCTTTTGATCCTATTGTTCAATTGCAATAAAGCTATATTGCTATAATCTTTTAAAAATCTAATATGATACCATAGCAGTTCTAGAAGAAGCCATTACGGGGAACTAGGGATTAATATTTGAAGGCCTTCTCTCATAATTTATGGAAAAAAAGACTTGGAAAGTTCACTCTAGGGGAGGCACATCTTTTGGTGAAGGAAGAATCAAATTCCGAGAAGTTTCAATTTTGACCTAATTTCATTGTTTTAGCTACTGCAGAAATTAGGGTTTCAAGTTTTGAGTTGATCAGTCCACAGTTTTGGCTGGACATCACCTTCTCTCAAGTTGCCTTGCTAGGGCACATCTATTTGTGAGGTTAGTTTCACAAAATTGCAACTTTCAGTTTTTGACCTCGCTCTTGCTAGGGTTTTTGGTTCAAATCTGTAGGCAAGATGATTGGAATGAAGGTTGAAGATTGTCTTGATGGAGCCTCCAACTTCATATCTTGGAAGTCTAGAGTTCTTCTCATCTTGGAAGAAAATGACCTCTTGAAGTTCGTCAATGAGAAGGTCCCAGAACCAGAAGTTGAAGAAGACAAGTCCTAGTGGAGGAAGAATGATGCCCAAGCTAGGAGATTACTAGTCGACTTAGTCAAAGACCACTTGGTCCCTCAAATTTCACAAAAGAAGACGGTTAGGAAGATGTTCAAAACCCTAAGGAGGCTATTTGTGCACAACAACATCAATGTGACTCTCACATTGAGGAACCAACTATCGAACATGAAGATGACCAACTATCGAACATGAAGATGACCAAGTCTGAATCAATTTCCTCATACTTCATGAGGATCACAGAAATTAAGGACAAACGGAGATCCAGTGGAGAACCCATTGAAGATAAGGAGCTTGTCATGACTACGCTAAACAGGTTCCCACCATCTTGGGAATCTTTCATCCAAACTTTTAGTGGATGCACCAAGTTGCCCAAATTTGATAGATTATGGGCATATTGCACTTAGGAGGAGACGAGGATTGCAACAAGACAAAGACTTCATGGCACTCAACCTGAGGAGAATCAAGCATTCATGGCCCATGCCAAGAAAGGCAAGGGAAAGGGAAGATAATTTTACCATCATAAGCATCAAGGTAGAAGACCAAGCCCTTATTCAGATCAACAAGAAAAGAAATAGGATCTATTGCAAGTACAATGCTTTAGGTGCAAGAAATATGGTCACTATGCAAACAAATGTTCAAGCTCAAGCAAAAGGAAACATGAAGCCTCAACAATTGATGTAGAAGAAGGTCATTGGCACAAGACGCAAAGGAGTGAAGATCGTACAAAATTCTTCTTCTTATCGACACCATCAGGTACTGTTCCCACCACTGGTGACACTTGACTCATAAATAGTGGCACTTCCAGGCATATGACTGGATATAAAGAAATATTTCTAAAATAGTTGAGAAAGAATCTCATCTCCGTGTTGTACTTGGAGATGATGCCAACTATACTGTGAGAGGATCTGGTGCTACCTCACTTCAACTAGAATCTAAAGACATGTTACATTCAAGTGATGTGCTCTATGTGCCTAGCATGAAAAGAAATCTTGTCTCCATCTCTGCCTTGAAGGACAAGGGATATAAAGTCGCATTTTCAGATGCGAAAGTGCTTGCTTGGCACAAGAACTCAAGCATGGATGCAACGAAATAAATTAGAGTAAGATAGGAGAGCCTGTATCAATTGAGCACTCCACCAGCACAAGCACTATTTCATGACTCCACCAGCATGGGTGATGTATGGCACAGAAGATTAGCTCACATCAACTATAGATCTCTCCCAACATTAAGAAATATTGTGACAGGTCTACCAACACTTCACACGGACCATGATGGAGTCTGCAGGGGATGCACACTTGGCAATAATACCAAGGGATCCTTTCTGAATAGTGAGAGAAGATCTAGGGATATATTGGATCTAGTGCACTTTGACTTGTGCGGACCTATGGCTGTTGCTTCGTTGGGATGTTACAACTACTATGTAACATTTATTGACTACCACTCACGGAGGACATGGATTTACTTTCTCGATACCAAGGAATCTGAGGAAGTGCAAAGCAAATTCAAGAATTCAAAGCACAAGTTGAGAATTTGTCAGGAAAGAGGATTAAGACTCTGAGATTAGACAATGGTGGAGAATACACATCCATAGAGTTAAATGATTTATGCAAGGAAGCAGGAATTAAGGAGCTTACAGTTCCCTACAACCCTTAACAAAATGGGGTTGCTGAAAGAAAGAATCGAACAATTGTGGAGGCAGCTTCTTACAACATGCCGCAAATGACTAGAGTCTATCAATGTTCTTGTGGGCAGAAGCTTCCAAAACAATTGTCTATGTATAAAACGAATGCCCTCATAGAATCTTAAAGAACGTGACTCTGGAAGACACCTTCACAGGAGTGAAACCAGAAGTGGGTCACCTTCGTATCTACATACATGTGCTCAAGGTGAAAAGGACAAAACTGGAGCCTTCAGGAAAGAAGGGTACTTTTGTGGGATATAGTGAGTCTTCAAAGGCATACATAATTTACATTCTAGGATTGAAGCAAATCGAAGTAAGCAGGGATGTGTCCTTTGAAGAACAAATGGCTATCCGAAAAGGAAGAGGATCTAACATGGAGATCGATGATAATGAAGAAACCAGATCATCTCTCCCTCCAATAGTTCAGAGGGAGTTGCCAAAGGAAGAATCGATTGACTCCATTGATTCAGTTGAGCGAGTTGATACTCCCGCAGAGGCTGCAGGATGCAGCGGGGCATGAAGCTCCACATGACACTTTTTGGGAAAGAAAAAGACCTCATAGGTTCGCAAAAATTTGAATGCACTAAGTCCAAGGGCTCCTTAGTCTTGTGCTTACTTTGTGGGAAAGGCTTCTTGATGTTCTTCCCTAACGCACAACACGTGCAGTGGTTATGCTTCTCCTTCTGTACCTGAGGGACTCCAGTGACAACCTATCTTAAGTGCCTCAGTGCTCCATGGTGTAAGTGTGCCATCCTCCTATGCCACAACTCACCCTGACTGCTCCCGCTGCTAACTAGAGCCTTTGTAGGCTCAAATGTAGTCTATACACCTTCCCGCTCTTGATCCCAATCACCCGATCCAAGCTCCTATTTGATCCCTTGGGCATGATATACACTCTATGGTCTCGGAATTTCAGCTAAAATCCCTTGTCCTTCAAAGTGGAGACTGATATGAGGTTCTTGGTCAACCTCGGAACATATAACACATCAGCAAAGCTGAGGGGTTTGCCAGACTCTCTCTGAAATGAAATAGTGCCAACTCCCTGCGCTTGATAACGCGCATCATCACCCAGCTCAACGTGGATACCTCTTCCACCCTCCTGCAAGTCCTTGAAGAATCTCTTCTGTCTAGTCATATGACTAGATGCTCCATTGTCGATGTACCAAATACTGCTACTTGTGGTGCTTGCCATGAAAACTATCAAACAAAACTCCTCTTCGAAGTTTTTGCTGAACTCCTCCACCTTTGCAGAACCTGCCATCTGAGTGTTTCTCTTCTTCTTCCTGTCTGGGCATTGGGAGGCAAAGTCTACCTGCTTGTGGCAGATAAAACACTTGAGCTTTGACATGTCAAGGTTCTTCTTACCACCTTTCTCTTCCCTGTCAGGGCTAGAGCCTCCTCATCCACAATCTCTGGGGCATTGCTGGATGAGCTTGATCCTTGACTCATGCAGGTCTTCTCTTGCACAAAATCATCCCACAACCTCTACCAATCAGGGAGCTTCTCCTTAACCACAACACCCTTGACAAGGATGTCCCATGGCTTAGAGAAGCCGTTGAGGGCTATACGAACTAGCTCCTCATCCTCTGTCTTAGAGCCAACACCTCCAAGCTCGTCCCTAATTTGTGTGAGCCTTGTGAGATAAGGCAACACTCCTTCTCCCTTGGCCATCTTGGTGCTATGCATCCTCTCTTGTAGCACCATCTTCCGGTTCTCGTTCTTGCTTTGGTACAGTCTTTCCAAAGCCTTGCACATCTCTAATGCGGTCTTCTTCCCGGATAGGTGAGGGACTATGTGGTCCTTCATTCCATTCAAGATGATCAACATGGATCTGGAATCAATATTGTTCCAAGCTACCAACTCTATCGGATCAGTGGGCGCAACCTTCGTGGAGTCATTGTGCTCTGCAGCATCACTGATGTTTAGGATCCTTGTGATCATTTCTTTCCATGTATGAAAGTTTTGAGCCCCCTGGAGTCTATCTTCAACTCTCAACTGCACGACCATAGTGAAGTGTTACCTCTCAAACCCTAGATCTAGAAGTCTAGGTTAGTGTCTTCAAATAGATCTGCCCCTGATCTATCACTGCTGCTGTAAATCTTTCAGATTTAGCTCACGAGAGCTTTGATACCATTTAAATTTTCCTTCAAAGCTCAAACAATAGATTTAAATTGTTTATTGAAATAACCACACATGAACTTCTTTAATAGTATGCAGCAGAATATAAAATATCTAAGAAACATTCACAACATCACATCATAATATAGACACTATTATTTTGGGTATGGAAACCCTCAGAAAAACCCAAGATGAGAAAATCGGTGTAGCAGTAAGATATGGAATTTTATTATCAAGATATGGAACTTTTACAACCAACACGTAAAATTCACCCAACATGGCAAACTGAAAACCTCAACAAAATCACTGGACAACCCAGTAGCAGCCCCAACTACTCTGCGTAGCTATACGACCCAATTGTATGGCCATGCGTCAGCAGTATGACCCGTTGTACGAAACCGTACGGATGGTGACGCCAGCTATACAAAACAATAGGAAACCCTGCGTTAGCAGTACAACCCTCTTGCTGGCTGCAGTGCTGCTCCTCTGCGCGATCTGTATGGTCTCGGTCTGGACTGGTGAACCTGTCATGCTTTTGCTCCTTCATCTTTTCAGCAAACTCCTTCGTCTGTATCTTGTCTGTGTACGTGTCCTCTCCACCAAATCTCCTTTTAACTTTATTGGCTAAGCGAAAAACCTAACCCTCACTATGGATCTATTGATGAGATCCTTCGGTGAGAATCAATGGCCAAGATTAGATTAGCCATTACTTAAATATTTCACTTTTCACTTAAATAAAGTTATTCCAATTAAAGTCAAAATCAAATTAGAATAATTAAAGTATTTTAGCTTCCAGTTTAATGTATTTAGCATGCAAGGACACATGCAATGCTAGAAGACCTTCCTAGTAGCACTTTCTAACACTAATGACTGCCACATACAATGAATGTACTTTTTTGCTAAGTGCATCGACCACTTTGTTTTCCTTTCCTTTATGTGATTGATTTCAAAATCAAATTCACATAAAAATTCCAGCCATCTAGCTTGCTTAGCTTTTAATGTTGGTTGCTCAAACAAAAATTTTAGACCATAGTGATATGTTCTTTGCTCAAATTTTTTGCCCATTAAATAGTGCCTCCACATTTTCAAAGCGTGCATTATGGCTACAAGCTCTAAATCATGGGTAGCATATTTATTTTCATGCTCTTTTAATTTCCTAGACTCATAGCATACCACATGGCTATCTTGAATAACAACTCCTCCAAGTCCTTGATTACATGCATTTGTACACACCACAAAATCATTTTTTGGGTTTGCAATTTTCAAAATTGGAGCACTTGTGAGAAGCCTCTTCAGCAGTTGAAAACTTTCTTCACATTTTGCGATACACTCAAATTTTATCCCCATCTTTTGCAAAGAAATGATTGGGTGAGAAATCTTGGAGAATCCTTCAATGAACCTCCTGTAGTAACTAGCAAGACCCATAAAAAGATCTCACATCTATCACATTTCTTGGAGTTGGCCAATTCATTATGGCTTCAATCTTCTCAAGGTCCACCAAGATTTCTTCCTCTGAAATTACGTGACCCAAATAATGAATTTTATTTTTATAAAAGTCACATTTGTTTAGCATTGCATACAACTTATGCTCCCTTAGCAATTGCAAAGGCATTCTCAGATGTTCTTCATGATCCTCTTCATTCTTAGAATATATAAGAATGCCATTTTTAAATGTGAAGAACAAACTTGCCCAAATACTTGTTGAAAACACTATTCATGAGGCAAATGAAGGTGGTTGGTGCATTGGTGAGACCAAATGACACCACCACAAAATCATAGTGCCCATACCTTGTCCTAAATGCTAGCTTGTGAATGTCTTCTTCCTTAATTCTCACTTGATGGTAATCAGACCTCAAGTCCATTTTTGTAAGTACATTGGCCCTCTCATTTGATAAAAAAGATCATCAATTCGAGGTAAGGGTTATTTTTTCTTCACTGTAACTTTATTCAATTGCCAATGTTTAATCTTTCTTTTTCACAAACAGGACGGGTGCTTCCCATGGAGACATGCTTCGCCTAATATACTTCTTTTCCAACAATTCTTACAATTGCGTTTTCATCTCTAATAATTTTGGTGTACACATGCTGCGTTTTCATGATCCTCTTCATTCTTAGAATATATAAGAATGTCATTTTTAAATGTGAAGAACAAACTTGCTCAAATACTTGTTGAAAACACTATTCATGAGGCAAATGAAGGTGGTTGGTGCATTGGTGAGACCAAATGACACCACCACAAACTCATAGTGCGCATACCTTGTCCTAAATGCTATCTTGTGAATGTCTTCTTCCTTAATTCTCACTTGATGGTAATCAAACCTCAAGTCCATTTTTGTAAATACATTGGCCCCTCTCATTTGATAAAAAAGATCATCAATTCGAGGTAATGGGTATTTGTTCTTCACTGTAACTTTATTCAGTTGCCAGTGTTTAATCTTTCTTTTTCACAAACAGGACAGGTGCTTCCCATGGAGACATGCTTCGCCTAATATACTTCTTTTCCAACAATTCTTACAATTGCGTTTTCATCTCTAATAATTTTGGTGTACAATCTTGCATGTTGTCTTGTAAACTAGTGCAACTCTTGGCACAAGAACGATTGTAAAATCGATGTTCCTCTTTGGAGGAAGTCCTAGAACTTCATCGGGAAGTACATCCTAGAATTTTTGTAGCACATGATAGTCTTCTAGCTTAGGAATTTCATTTTTTGTTTTCTCAAAAACATGGGTTGTATACAATTGGTAACCTTTCCTACAAAATTTCTTTAACTGCATGGTTGAAATCTGCCTAACAGAAACGACCTTTGGAATGCCCTTTACAACCCTTGGGTTTCCTTCATCAATGCATTCAAAAGTCTTGTTGTAGCAATCAAGTTTAAATCTATGGGCCTCCAACCAGTCCATTCCAATGAGGATATCATAGGAACCAAGTGGCAAAATATTTAGATTTGCAAAGGTGGATAGTCCACCTATTTTTAATGGACATTTGTCCAACATTTCACTAACCTTCCTCTTGGTTCCTGTGGCTAGTTGGACTAACCATGATTTACGATGCTTTGATTTCTTAAAAGCACAAATCTCAACAATTTTAGGATTGATACTCATCCAGGGTCAATCAAAATAGAAATAGATTTCTTAGTAATCTTACCTTCAACTTCAACAATAGTTGACTGATGGTTTGCTTGGCGGTCCTCTAGTGCTTTATAAATTCTAGGGACGTTCCTTGCAACTTGACCCATAGTTTCAACTTCTTAGATGTTGTGAACTTGATTTGCACTCCCATTTTGACGTGGACAATTTCTAAGCATATGATCCTCGCCACATCCCTAACATTGAAGTCGCTCTCTTGGTTGTCTTGGCTCTCTTGGCTTGTCTCCCATCATCATAAGTAGCTTAGTCACACCTTGTGGTGGTTGCCTTGGCTGATTTTTGAATTGATGCTTGAACCCTTTCTTTCTTTAGTCAAACTTTTCATTTTTCTTGTCCCTCCATGCCTTATGGAATTTTGGTTCGCTTTTGTTTTGACCATAACAATACTTGGCTGTTCTTATGGCCTCATCTAGAGTTCGAGGTTCATCAAACTCAATTTTGTCTTTATATGATTGGGGAAAACTTCTTAGAAAACGTTGAATTTTGGCTTTGTCATGCTTGATATACTTGACATATTTCAACATCTCCAAGAATTTGTTTGCATATTCTTCCATAGTCATTTGTCCTAATTTTAGCTCATGGAACTCTTTGATTTTTCCATCATGGTAGTTATCAGAGAGGTACTTTTCCTTGAAGTACTTCTTGAACTGTTTCCACACAATCTTTCTTTCATTGATCCTCTTTACTTGCCTAAGGTGATCCCACCATATAGATGCTCCTCCATTCACATTGAATATGGCCACTCTTGCCTTCATATTTGGTGAGTAGTCTGTTAGAGTTTGCACTTTAATTCAAATATGTTAGATCTATAATTTACTGCAATAGGATCACTGAAAGATAGGCAAGCACAACACAAAAACGATAGGGATTTTATATTGGGAAAACCTTCTCTCGGGAAAACATAGCAACTTCTTCAGTATAGATTCGTCACTTGGTACAATGTCAAACAAAGATAGAAAACCCAAGAGATAAGATAACTTCTGCAGCTTCTTCTTCTTCTTCCCATTGAACTTGTCTTTCTCTTCCTTGGAGCAAACTTGCTGTGTCCAAATGAGGGAGGGTGCCTCCCTATTTATACACTTCATGTGGGTGACCTAAAAACCTAACTGGGCCGACTTCTTAGTCCTACTGAGCCGACTTCTCCTAGGGAGACTCGAAAATACATTTTACACTTATTTTTTTGGGGACTATTACCTTGACTTACAATGGAGGTTTTGCCTCGATATTTTTACATGAGCAAGTATAATAATAACTTCTTTGAATGGAGGAAAAACATCTCTGAAGGAGGTACAATAACAATATGATAATAATAAAATAATAATACAACAAAATGAAGAATATCTTTCGAAGTTACATTTACAACAACACTCCCTCTTAACAAGGAAGGTATTCTTTCGACACAGTCATCACCACGACTGGACACAATCTCTAGACATCGTCATCATTGCTGGTCATCATTATCAGCGGATCATCATCATCACTAGATCATCATCATTGCTGCCGTAACTCTCATCTCGTTGAGCATTGACTAGTGACATCTCTCAAATCTATACATTTTGAGAAGATCTACAGATATAGCCCTTTTTCATGCTAGATGTAGGTCAACACGTCTGTACAATGCCAACCCTTTTTCATGCAGGATGTACCGCTCACAGTGCCAACCCTTTTTCATGCTGGATGTACATTTTCACAGTGCTAGTCCTTTTTCATACTGGATGCCTATCTCTGTAGTGCTAGTCCTTTTTCATACTGGATGCATAACTTTGCAGTGCCGTTCCTTTTTCATACTGGATGTAGGCCTAGATCCCATCTAGGATTTCATCATCTACAAAGCCATTCCTTTTTCATACTGGATGTAGGCCTAGATCCATATAGGACTTCATCATCTAGAGAGGCAATCCTTTTTCAAACTGGATGTAGGCCTAGATCCATCTAGGACTTCATCATCTACAGAGCCTGTCCTTTTTCATACTGGATGTAGGGAACCACTGGGACTCATCACTCCCTCTTGCGATGGAAACCGATCTGCACAACTCCATGCTTGTCCTTGAAGTACTCAAACTTCACTCTCGCTAGAGTCTTGGTCAAAACATCAACAATCTACTCGTTCATCGCAACATACTGGATCTTCATTGCTCCTCTCTGCACCATGTCTCGGATATGGTGATACTTGATATCAATATACTTCGACTTGTCATGAAAAATCGGGTTCTTGGACAACTTCACACAAATTTGGTTGTCACAGAAGATACAAGTCGCCTTCAGCTTGAGATCAATCAAATCTGTCAGTAGCTTTTGGAGCCATACTGCCTGACAACAAGTCGAACATGCTGCAATGTACTCTGCTTCGGCTGTACTCAGTGCTACACTCAACTGCTTCTTGCTAAACCAAGAGATCATACCGGATCCCAAATTGAAGCAACATCCTCAAGTGCTTTTTCTATCCATGGCATTGCTTTCCCAATCCGAATCAACATAACCATACAGGTTAATTTTCTGATTTGTCGCATACTTGAGCCCATATTCAATTGTACCCTTCAGGTACCTCAATACATGCTTTGTAGCAACCAAGTAAACACGCCTTGGGTCTGTCAGAAACTGACTTAGTGTGTTCACAACAAAACATATGTCTGGGCTTGTGTTCGTCAAGTACATAAACGAACCTATCATCTGTATATACATCGTGGCATCAACCGTCTTTGAAGAAGCATCACATAGTAGCTTCAAATTTGATGCCATGGTTGTAGCAATGGCCTTACAGTCCATCATTCTGAACCTCTCCAAAATCTCTAGTGCATACTTTGCTTGACCAAGGAATATCCCATCTGAGTTCTACCACACCTCTAGGCCTAAGAAGTGATGTATCATACCCAAGTCCTTCATCTCGAACTTTGCGGCAAGCCTCCTCTTTATTTCTGCAATGAGCTCATCTTCACCTGTTAGGAACATGTCATCTACGTACAATCTAAGTTACCAAAAATGTCTATGGGGCACCCCTGAAACGACTTTCCAAGTTTCAAATACGGAAATAGATACGAAACGGGTGGGATATGTTTCGTTTGAAGCTGATACGTTTCTGTTTAACTGGATACGTATCTGCATGAATTGGAAACGAATCAGTAACATTTTGAAATGGATTGTCCAAGATGTGATACAGATCGTTTTCAGGCAGAAACGAATTTGCTGGAATCGGATATAGATCTGATTTATTTACCAAAATCGTCATACGTTTTAACGGTTGATTCCTTGGTTTTTTAAATTGAATTAGTTCTAAAATTATAAACCCTAGTGGGCCCGCTACATACCTAAAACAATTACGATTTTATTCTTTTATATTTCCAGCGTCACTTTATCACTATTCCGCCCGGTTAAAACGTATCACGATTTCTCCGTTGTCTCGTTGTGAAAGATTTTCGTTTCTATGATTCTATCGCCGTCAAACTTTGAATAAGCTTCCCAGTGTCGGTCGGTTCGAGTTCAGGATGAGGACCTAGGTTCTTCAATCTTCATTGTTCAGTGTTCTCTTCAGCATTCTTCCAAGTTACAACTCATTGTTCACAGCCTACGTAGCGTACATGACCCAGGTATGTTCAAATTTTGTTTTCCTTGCTATTAATTAATAATGATTCCATTTGCATTTGAAGTTTACATTTAAAAGTTTAAAGTTTACACTGTACAGTGTACAGTTTACCTCGGTCCTCATTTATGATTTAAATTTTAGTTTTACATTGTTTAATTAAAGTTTAAACTTTACTATTACAGTATTTACAAATTTTTTATTTAAAATTTAAATAACTTATAAGTTAATAACTTTAAAGTTTATTGTTGCAACTTGCATCATTGCATGTAGCAAATTGCAACAACTACTTTCTAATGCTTAAATCCTTAAGGCTTAGGGTACAATTTTCAGGCTATTGTTAATTTGTTTGTATTATCAAACAGTGTACTTGTACCATGGTCCAGTGAAAATTGAAATAAGTTATAACTTAATAAGAAGCCCGTCTTCTCCTTGTTGCAACTTGCAAACATTGAACTGGTTAGAATTTAATTACATAATAGAAGCTTAGAAATTGGTTAGAGTTATACCAACAGTCCAACTTATAACTTATTGTTATATTGTATATGCATTTATATAGTATATTGATTTGAATGTAATTGCAATGTAGATTCCAGACAGTTTTGTGCACTATCAATATATTCCTTCTTTGAATATCCATGATCAATACCACTTTGTATATTTCTAAACCTGTAGGCTACAGGGTATAGCTGCTAGCAACATATCTACAATAGAACAACTTACTATTTGTATTCATTTGCATCATGGAATCATCATCCTTGAATGTTGGGGAGCAAGAAATTCAATCAGCGACAACCCCTATTGAAAAAATTGATCCAAAGTCTCCTCTTTGGAAATATGTCACTGTTGTGGGGAAGATCCAAGGAGGGGAGTCATTAATATGGAATTGCAGTGAATGTCAAAAGGAATTCAAGGCATCCTACACTCGAGTGAAAGCACATTTGCTTGGGATAAAGAACACAGGTATTCGAGTATGCATCGTCCCACCTAAATCAGATGGAAAAGATGGGAAGGGTTTGAGCAAAGAAAAAATAGCAAAATATAAAAAAGAACAGGATGAGGCAGATGCTAAAGCAAACGAGTCAAATGTTGCCTTTCAATTCAAACAACCAATGAGAATGGCAGAATATTCATCAAAGACTCTGTTTGCCTCCCATGAAGGAGGTAGTCCTTCAAACTCGAAGCGGTCTAATTTGGGACCGCTTGAAAATAGTTTTAATAATGATGCTCGAGGCACAACGGATGCTGCTATAGGTTGGTGCATTTATGTAAATGGCCTTCCCTTTAACCTTGTGTGATCTCCTTACTGGGGAGAGATGATTAGAGAAGTTAAAACTTAATAAAGCCCCAATAGGATATGTTAGCCCTGGTTATGAGAAGATTCACACTACATTGTTGACAGGTGAGAAGTTTCGTTTGGAAGGTGCATTGAACCCCATTCGTCATTCATGGTGCATATTAGGGGTGTCCATCATTTTTGATGGATGGAAAGATCAACATTTTTGATGGATGGAAAGATCAAAGGAATAGGCAAATGTGATTGCTCAAAGCCCTAAAGGGGCAATGTTTTTGAAGACAGTGGATTGTGAGGGGCAACAAAAAGATGCTCAATTCATTGTTGACATCTTAGTTGAAGCAATTGAATTTGTGGGGACAAAAAACGTTATCTAGGTCACAACAGACAATGCAATGCTGTGTAGAGTAGTGGGCCTAATTATTGAAGGCAAATATCAACACATCTTTTGGACCCCTTGTGTTGTTCATTCATTGAATTTGATGTTGAGCAAGATGGGGACTCAAATTGAGTGGATGTGACTAATTTTTGAAGATGCAAAGGAAATAAAAGCCTTCATCACAAACCACCACATGTCACAAGGCATTTACAGGGAATTTGCAAAGTTGGAGCTTCTTAAGGTACCAAAAATTTGAAGTTAAAGTTTATACTTGTAAAGACTAAAGTTTGTTTCATAAATCTTTGAAATCTAAATTTTAATTTATTGAAATTTGGTCACTTGCAAGTTGCAGAGACTTGTTTTGCCTCTCACATCATAGTGTTGACGAGGCTTATGCAGGTGAAAGAAGCCTTACAATCAATGGTATGCAACTCTGTTTGGAATCAATGGAGGCAATCCCAGAATGAAAGAGCACAAGTAGTGAAGAGGTTGGTTTTTGATGATGAATGGTGGGATAGGGTGGAGTACCTCTTGGCATTTACTAAGCCAATTGTGGATTTGCTACGTATGTTTGAGACATACAAACCCAATTTGGGTGAGGTGTATGAGGGCATTGACTCCATGATAGAGAAGATTAGAGTCGTCATCAATGCCAAGGAGCAGGACCCAGATGAAGTCTTATGCAAAGAAATAAAAGACATACTGACCAAAAGGTGGAACAAGATGACCACTTCATTACATCTTTTGTCCTATGCAATGAATCCTAGATATTATTTTGCAGAGTTGCTATATGATTCTGAAAGAGCTTCACCAAAAAACGACCCAGAAGTCTCCCAAGAGTATAAGAAAGCTATTTGTAGATCTTGATATTGCCTATATGATTTGTGAAGAGTTTTCACATTTTGTGGGATCTGAGGGTTTGAGTGCAGGTAATGATCCTTTATCATCTTAAGGATCAAGATTTCATATTGGTTTCTTAGATAATTTCAAAATTCATATTCGCTTAAGATCTAATTTTAAGGGTTTGAATTTTGAAATTTGGGTGCAGATATTGAGACTATGCAGGACAAGACCAAACTAAGTCCAATTAATTGATGGAACTTCCATGGTGGGGAAATTCCAAATATCCAAAAATTGGCTATTAAGATCTTGTCACAAGTTGCTAGTTCCTCGCCAACAGAGAGGAATTGGAGCACATATGGCTTTATCCATTTGGTGAAGCGAAATAGATTGGGCTCCAAGAAGGCTGAGGAACTTGTTTATGCCCATTCCAACCTTCACCTTCTGTCACATAAGAAGGATGAATACAAATTGGGGCCCATCAAACTATGGGATCTAGAACGGAAATTACCTGACTTGGATATGACATTGAATGACATGTCTCGTATGAATCCATTTGATGAGGTGGAACCATCAAATGGACAAGGAAGCAATGTTCTCGCTTCTACTTCTAGAGACAATGAAAATGCTAGTGTCGATGTGAGTCTTCGTCACTTGGACGAGGACATTTTGATGATATGCAATTGTAATTTATAATTATGTTTTGAAATTTTGAACAATGAACATTGAATTTGAATATGACAATAGGTTGCCACTCAATTTGTTTTGTAATTTGTATATTTGACTTATGTTGATGATGATAATTATGTAATGTGTTAATAATAAATATGTAGTTTTAATTTAAAATTTAAACGATGAATGTTAATTTATTATATATATATATATATATATATATGCTGTTTCCGTGTCGTATCGTATCCATATTTTTTTGAAAATTCGTTGTATCCGTGCCCCCCCAGTATCCGTTTCTGTTTCTGTATCCGTTTCAATGCAACTTAGCGTACAATAGTAGTATCATTGGTTTTCCATCCTCAACTTCAAAGTAGAGGTTGGAATCTGCTTTACCCTTGGTAAAACCTAAGCTCATAAAAAAACAATCCATCCTGCCATACCACTTCCAGGGTTCCTGCTTCAAGCTGTACAAGGCCTTCTTTGGCTTGCACATATGAGTCTGTCTATTATGTGTCTCAAATCCTAGTGGTTGCCCCACATACACTTCCTCTTCAACTACACCATTCAAGAAATCTGTATTGACGTCCATCTGGTGTATCTTCCATTTCATTACTACGGCTAAGGCAAGTACAAATCTGATGGAAGTGTATCTTGCTACAGGTGCAAATGTCTCCTCATAATCTATGCCCTCTTTCTGAGAGAAGCCATGTGCTACAAATCTTGCCTTGTATTTCTTGATGCTTTCATTTGCTACATGCTTGATCTTGTAGATCCATTTGGAAGACACTACAGACTTCCCTTCTGGTCTTGGGACCACCTCCCAGAGATCATTCTTCATGATCGATTGATATTCTTCGATAATGGCATCCTTCCATGCTTTCTTTTCCGCTGCTTCCTCATAGTTGGAAGGTTCTTCATCAATGATGTCACAAAGTAGTGCTACATAGCTGAAGTATGGTCTCTGTGTCTTGCTTTCTCTGGAAGTTCCATCTGGAGCACCATACCTCTCTGCATCTTGGATAGCTTCACGTGCCCATGCCGGTATTCTCTTGTAGGAGTTCTTCTCACGAGGTGGATCTACAAGTCCCTGAGGTTTTTTCATGTCATGGTCTACATGGTCTTCTTGAATTATCTCTTTCATAACTGTATCGTTGGTTCTGGGAACTTTGGGTTCTTCAGTTTCTTTGGTGTTATTGTCTTGATTTATTGTAAGCCGAGTCTTTATCAAAAGTTACGTCCTTGCTGGTCTCGATCTTCTTGAATCTTGGAAAGTATATTCTGCATGCTTTTGATGTGTCATTGTATCCAACGAATATGCCCTTCTTTCTTGAAGGATCTAGTTTTGTTCACTTTTCTTTTGGAACATGTATGTACACATGGCAACCAAATATTCTGAGATGGTTGACTTATGGTTTCTCTCCCGTGAAAGCTTCTTCTAGAGTCTTGTTATCCAGGACATGGTGAGGTGTTCTATTTGGTACATACACGACTGTTCTTGTTGCTTCTGCCCATAAGTGCATTGGAAGATCTTGGTTATGTAGCATCACCTTCGTTGCTTCCATTATTGTTTTGTTCTTCCTTTTTGCAACGCCATTTTGTTGAGGATTGTAGGGAGTGCTCAACTCCTTATTAATTCCTGATTCTCTACATAGGTCTTTGAACTCTTCTGAAGTGAACTCACCACCATTGTCTGATCGTAAATTTTTGATCTTCTTTTCAGTGTGATTCTCTACCAAGGCTTTGAATTCCTAGAACTTACTAAAAACTTCATCATTGCTTTTCAAGAAATAAATCCATGTTTTAAGAGAATAATCATCGATGAAAGAGACATAATATGCATACCTGCTTAAGGAGTTGGATGACGTGGGGCCGCATACATCTGAGTGGATTATCTCCAAGATCTCTTTTGCTTTGCTCTCACTGCTAGGAAATGTTTTTTTCACATTCTTCCCTTGCACACATCCATTGCAAATGCCTTCATGCTTCACTTGAATTTTAGGTAGACCTGATACTGCTTTGCTTGCAATTGGTAGTGCTCTGTAGTGTACCTGCGCAATCCTTCGGTGCCACAGTTCGCTTGGTTCCATATAGTCATGAATCAATGCTTGTTCTAGTTGTCCCTTCAACTTGTACATGCCTCCTTCTTGCTCCCCAATTATTGTTGCATCATCTATTGTCTTGCCTCTTGGCGACATGAGTACTTGGCCATCAACAAATGCAACACGAAATCCTTTAGCATCTAAAGCTGAGATGGAGGGGAGATTTTTTCTTTAGACCTGATATGTAGAGAACATCCTTCGTCTTCATTGATTTCCCTGAATCCAACTTGTAGAAAGCTTCTCCACTCCCTTTTATGGGACACTAGTAGTCATCTCCAAGTTTTACCTTATGGGGTGACTCATGTTCTGACAAGTTGATAAAAGATTCTTTGCACCCTAAATGTGTTTGGAAGCTCCATTATCCACAAGCCAACCATTGCTTCCATGGGTGATAGCACCTGTGAGAGCTGAGATCAAAACATATTCTTCATCACTTGAAGAAACTTCTCGTGTTATTTTGGTTGCTGGTTCATCATCTTTAGCAGTATGTGCATGATACCTCTTCTTCTTGTTTGCCTTAGTGGATCCTTTGTTTCTAGGGCCGTCTTTTGCAAAGTGGCCATTCTCATCACATGTGAAACATCTAAGATTGGAATAGTCCCTTTGAGATCTATGATTCTTTTGGAATATTTTGGGCCTTCTATGAGGGTGATCCTCCCTCTTGCTTCTATCCTTCTTTTGCATTAGCTGTTAGGGCTTGATCATTATTTGCTCCCATCTTCTCTTCTCTTGACACCATTCGAGCTTCTTATTGGGTACATTCCTCCCACAATCTGCTGAACTTGATTAGCTTTTTCCTAGCGCATATCCCTTGGATATTTGAGTCCCATGATCTTGGGAGACCATTCAAGGTAGTCATCACGATCTCTCTTTCTTTGACATTTTCTTCAATGGCTTCAAGTTGTTCCTTGATTTGTGAAACCCTCATAAAATAAGACTAAATGGTTTCTGAATGTTGGATCTTCACATTCTTAAGTTGATTCCTCAAGTCATCTTCCGGTTGTTGTTTTTTTCTTCAAACAGTTTGATCAAGGCATCGAACATCTTCTTAGGAGTCTTCAAAGATGACACATGAGGGATGAGATGATCTTTGATGGAGTCTGCAATGATCCTTTTGGCTTTGATCATGTTCTTCTTGTGAGTTGCTTTGGCATCATCTCCCTCTGGTTTTGGAACCTCCTTAGAGACATACTTGTCCAAGTCATTCTTTTCTAAGATGAGAGAAAAAAGATGAGAGAAATTCTATACTTACATGCTCAGAAGTTATCAGCCCCTTCAAGCTTATTCTCAAGCTTGGTGTGATTCATCATTCTGATATGAGAACCTCAAATGCAAATAGTAGAGAAATAGATCTTACCAAATTGAGATGCCCAAATTGCTTCTTGAACTGGTTGACCTAGGGTTTGACAGAGAAACCCTAATTTTTCAAAGTGAGAATCTTGAACTTCTACTTGGATAGAAAGATGCGCCTCCTCAAGGTGAGTTGTCTAGTGGTGTCCTTTTCCAAATTCTGTGGAGGGAAGCTCCAAAAATTTGTGTTGGACACATCGAGCATACTGAGAGGGGGGGTACACATCAAGCACACTGAGAGGGGGGGTGAACAGTGTGTATAACTTTTGTTACTTTTTCAATGTTAACAATCATCAACATCTTATTCAATATTATGCTGACTATGTTATAATTATCATCATATCAACAATTATAGCTCATCATCACATATCAACATATCATCATCACATAGGAAGCATAGCAAAGCACCGTACACAGGATTTTTATGTGGAAACCCAAGTCCTAGGAGAAAAATCACAAAAGCCTTTTTAATAATAGTTTTCTAGCAACAACTGGAAGAAGGAAACAACCCCCTTATTACAATGACTTCAATTCTCCAGCTACAACTGGAAGGTGGCTTCAACCCCTTGATTTACTGGCTACAACTTGCAAGAAGCCCTAACTCCCTTGATTTCCTTGCCTCGTCCTGCCACCCTGATATGAAGATAGAAACTACTGAATTGCAACTGCACTGATTCCGTGGACCTGCTAACCAACACCTGAACCTCATTGCACAACAACTGTCATTGCTGACTACTGCTCATCATCTGACCACTGCACCACACCTATACCAATAACCTGTACCTACAACCTATGCAAAACAATCAAGTTGCACACATCATTTGACTCGGTCAATTTGAGTCTAATCAACTGCACACCAAACTCAGTCCACCTGAGTCAAACCAACTGCTCATACAATCAGTGGGCCAACACTTTTGACAATTTCAACTTCTTATGTATATCATTCAACAATTTCACTTAAATGCTTTCATCAATCACTAAGCTATCATAATCATTCATCAAATTTAAACATGTCATTCATACTATCAAGTCACATCATCAGAGACACATCACAGTATAAACTTTGTAATCTTTTTATATTTGATTCAAACGGCTACAACCGTGGGGTCTATCAGCTTCAACTGAATCAGAAGCACCAACTTCTATTCCAAGACTCAACTTGGTCTTTTTCTCAGATCCAACTAAGAAAAATAGTACAAGGCCCAGCTTGAGTTACATACAAATTTTTGTCACCAAACAATCAGAATCACAATCATCACAATCACATCATCCTCATTCTGCCCATAATTATATCATCATGGTTCTGTCCACATCATCTTTCAGTCTATAAATATGTCTTCAATCTGTCCATAGGAAAATCATCATTCTGCTATCAACACATCTTCATTCTGTCCACTCGCATCATGTCTTCATCAGTCATATCATAAACTTGTCAAACACCTACAGTATCGTGTGTTTGTCAATCTGCTCATTATAACTCATCACTTCCCTTTCACAATCATGTCTTTAAGCTACTCATTTAAGTCTGCTAAGTCTGCTCATCAATTAGTTGTCTTTGTCATTATCATTAGTCAACTTCAATCTTTATTAAGTAAAACAAAGTCATACTACTCCATGTACATACAATAAGGTAGTCAATCTTTAACACTTCTCATTAACTTACTCAAGGATCAGTCAACTTTCTTCATAGTAGACAAGTGTAATAAACAAGTAACCATAGTCAACCAAATGACCCTTATCAATGGAAACTGTTGACAAGTGTCAACTAGGCATAATCAGGAAACTTAATACAGTCTTCAACAAAGCTTGAATAGTGACTGCTGCAACTTGGAAATTGTGGAAACTTCAAACAAAGATCATCCCACAGTCAATAGTTCATACAAAAGAGAAAGAAAGCATAAGATATTGTCTTGTACAGTTGACTGCTCCACGAGATCTACCACTGAATTTTGTCTGTTCCAGAATTTGTCTGCTGCTATACACTGAGGGTTTGACTACTGCTACGTTCTGCTTTAACTGAAAATCAGAGCTCTGATTGCCACCAAACCTGTCCTCATAAAAAACGCAGTCTGCTGCTACAACTCCAAAAACCCTCAGAGCTCTGTCTTTTTCATTGTGTATTGAATGACGTTTTCACTCCTATTTATACTTGTTTGCCATAGAACTTTGGAGCCGACCTGTCTATATATATTTATTTTTAAATTTATAATTAAATTAATGTCTGTTGGGTCGACTTGTAGTTTTTTGTATATTTTTTAATTTTCTTTTTAGTGGAGCCGACTTCACTTGAATTTATTTTATTATGACTTTGAATTATTATTGCAATGGTCAAACTTGGTATTATTTAGGGCTTGTCTTATATGCCTTTAGGCCTTGTTCTTCTACATATGGTGTGGGTTCCTTCATCTTCTTTTTCCCGAGGGTCATTCCCAAAGGTTCCAAGACCCCAAATGCCCACATCATCTTCATTTCTTCAGGTCTATTAAAACATCTAATGTGTGGGTAAGAAGGCTTCTTCAAGACCTTCTTTATCAAACTACGTCCATCCACAATATTTCAAGGACCATATAAGGTCATCGATGACAACCATCATCATCTTCATTAAGAGTACTAGGACCATCTCCAAATGACCACAGAATGGGTCATTTGGTCCTTCTTGCCAACTATCAAGTTCTTCTAGCCATATTCTTGTTGTCATCCAATGCCCATATCATGTTTACTTGTTTGCCATGTCTTCATCAACACTTGTCAATGTTCTTTGTCCTTGTCCACCTTAATGCATCTTCCATATTTTCAAGCCATGTCATCAACCTTTGTTGTGCTTGCTTGCTTGTTTGTCACCATGCGTATTCTACATGTCATTATCCTTTGTCATCCTTGTCTTTGGCCTCAACTCATTGTCCTTTGTCATTAATGTATTGTCATCAATGACAATCATATTCATCAAAGTCTAGATCATGTCATCACATAGCCCTCGTAACAAGTTTTCCAACGAGCCAAGAATTTTGTAATTTTGATTCCGTATGAGAAAGTTATGCCAATTTTCGTGAATCCCTTGAATCCTCAAAGATGCCCAAAAATTTATCCTCCACAAAGTTTCACACTTTTCTCCAAGAGTTGCGAAATACCAAAGAGAGACTTGATTGATGAATAAATGAAATGTTTGATATTCTATTTATACACAAAATTTTGATTTTTAATTGACTATGCCGACATGTAAATAACAAATTAATAATTAATTAGAGTAATTGCTTTTTGTTTGGTCGACCGACCCAAAAGATGAGGTAAATTTGCCTTGACAACTTTAAAAATTAAAATCTCTTCAACTATGAGGAGTTAGAAGACGCTCCACATATTAACGGAAAGAGATTGACGAGGGCTATATCTTTCTATCAGGGGCTTGCTTACAATAACATGGTCCTTCACCCTTATTTTCTACAATTTGTGCAGGAAATAAAAAATTAATTTGAAATCTTTTTTTAAGGGCTTCAAGGGCATGCACAAGGGTTTCATTACCATATTTGTGGGCTTATAGCCATCAAGCAAGGGCTTTTTCAACAACCTTGTGGGCTTATGTGGGTTCTGTCATCATAAGTCACCATCAAGGATATCAAAGACATACTACCATGTCCAAGGGCTCCATGACCACATCAATATCATCATCATGACCATTATCATCAAGGATACAAGGACATCATCATTATAATGAACCAATACCATGTCCATCAAGTGGTCCACATGCCATGTGTGTGGGTTCAAGAACTTTTATAACTAAGTGCAATGGGCTTCAAGCTCCACAAAGGGCATCATCAAGCATGTAGTGGCTCCAAGGACTGTCAAACCACATATTTTGTGGGTGCCAAGAACTTCTTCAAAGGTAAGGTTACCATATATCATCATGGCATCAACATCAAGCAAAGTCTTCATCATGTATTTCTTGAAGCATGTCATCATCAACAAGGGCTTCTTTAATCTTTAATGACATTTTCAAGGTACAAGGACATCATGAGAACAACATTTCCTATGCAAGTATAATGGCTTCACCTTTGCATCAAGGGTTTCATCATGGTAACCAAGAGTAAGGTATTCAAACAATAAGTGCTTCAAAGCTACTTCAACAAGGTTATGGGCTTATGAGCAAGGACTTCATCAAGTTCAAGCAAGAGCACTCCATGTGTGTGGGTTTCATGACCCAAATCCATTGTCAATCAACGATATGGACCAAGATTTATCATGTGCAAGAGTGTAAGGACACAAATCAACGGTGTATGGGCTCCAAGGACCAAACTACCACAACAACAACTGCTCAAGAGACCATAATAAGTACAAGCGAGCACAGAGATCATCAACCAAACTACAACCAGGAGCAATGGATAAATAAATGACTCAAATGGAATCAAGATACATCTTAGGGATACTCTACCAAGTCAATGGGTAACCAGGGATTTTTCCTTTGTCCCAAGGCCTCCAAGGACTTCAAGCTTGGGCTTGGACAACCACAAAAAGACTCCTTTGACTCTGACAACTATACAAACAACACAAACAAACCCTTGACTCTCAGGGGCTCCACAGGGAGCACCAAGACCAATACAACAACGACCTCCAATAGGCACGATTGGTATCAATGACCAAGTACTGTTGGCATCAATGACAACTTAATCAACAATTTGATGCCCTAGTTCTCTCCCATAGTAAAAATTTGAAACTTCTCCAAACTGGAATCTGTCTCCACCAAAAGATGCGCCTCCTTGAGGTGAGTTTCCTTGGGTTTCTTTTCTGGGAAATTTGTGGAGAAGAGTGCTAGAACTTGGAAGCCCTAGTTTCCTTGGCTGCACAATTCCTTCTTTTAAGGTGGCTTTGATACCATGTTAGAGTTTGCACTTTAATTCAAATATGTTAGATGTATAATCTAATGCAATAAGATCATTGAAAGATAAACATGCACAACACAAAAGAGACACAAGGATTTTAACTTGGGAAAACCCTCTCTCGAAAAAAACCCAACAACTTCTTCAGTATAGATTCGTCACTTAGTATAATGTCAAACAAAGATAGAAAGCCCAAGAGATGAGATAAATTCTGCAACTTCTTCTTCTTCTTCCCAATGAACTTGTCTTTCTCGTCCTTGGAGCGAACTTGCTTGAACTTGCTGTGTGTCCAAATGAGGGAGGGTGCCTCCCTATTTATACATTTCATGTGGGTGACCTAGAAACCTAACTTGATCAACTTCTTAGTCTTACTGGACCGACTTCTCCTAGGGAGACTCAAAAATAGATTTTACACTTATTCTTTTGGGGACTATTGCCTTGACTTACAACGAAGGTTTTACCTCGTTATTCTTACATGACCAAGTATAATAATAACTTCTTCGAACAGAGAAAAAACATCTTCAAAGGAGGTACAATAACAATATGATAATAATAAAATAATAACACAAAAAAATGAAGAAGATCTTCTGAAGTTACATATACAACCACATAGTCTTGGACTTGGAACCTCATCCCAAGAAACCAAGCCTCAACTTCTTGACCAGATTTTTACCTTGTTGAAAATTACCAAGGAAGTGCTTGTCCACCTTGTGATGCCTTGGGGTGGACATGAAAACTTAAATGTTGTGGTCCTTAGTACTTTTAAAGCCAGATTTTACCTTGTTGAAAATTACCAAGGAAGTGTTTATCCACCTTGTGATGCCTCGGGGCGGACATGAACACTTAAATGTTGTGGTCCCTAGTACTTTTAAAGTAAGAATGACTTTATTTTAATAAAGTGACTTTTAATTATTTTAAATGTGACTTTATGAGAATTAGAAAGGTGGGTGAGTAATAAAGTCTTATTTATTATTTAAAAGTGAATTAAATGTTTTTTAATGAGAAAAAATGAGATTTAACATGAGCACTAGATCTCATTTAGTTATGTTTTAATCTTGACCATTGATTTGGAGATGGTGGTTACTCAAACAAAAAGGCTAGGGAAAGGTAAATCTAATAAATTGTTCACATTCCAAAGAGAAATTGTTTAGAGAGAGGAGAGCAAGAGAGAGGAAAAGAAAATTTAATTTATCAGAGTTAATCTTGACACGTTTTTCAAGAGAGAGAAGGCATTTTCATTTTGCATTTAATTTTGGAAGTGAAGGGCACAAAAATCGAGGCAAGTACAACAAGAGTGATTTTGTACAACAGACATGTCGAACTGTGCCGTACTATACAGTAGCACACAAATCGAGAAATTCAGGACACAAATTTTGAGGGAGGAAGTACAACAATTAATGCTGTGTTTGTTGACCATACATGGCACATTTTTTGAGATTGTATGCAAGTATAGTGCACAAAAATTGAAGAAAATTGATTTGACATCTTGCACGTGTGGGGCGTACAACATAGGTTTCTAGGTGTTGTTTCTCTGATTTTTTAGTAGCCATACAACAGATTTTGAGATTGAATTTGGCACACATTTTGAGAATAAAATGTTGAGATAAGAGCCGTTGTTATAAATTTGTAAATTTGCTTGGAAATACATATCTCTCCGAAAACAGGTTTTCCCTTCGGGGTTTATCCTGGACCAATTGGTCAAAAATCTTGAGTCATAAATTTCATGTGTTGGCTGCGATAATTTTTAGAGTAGGAAAAAGCAGGCTGCCATAAATTTTTTTTAGTTATTTATGTTGAAATAATTTTATGTGTTTCAAGCAAATAGTGAATTCTTTAAATTTTAAATGATCATGCATACTGGGGTTTGGGCATTAAACTATATGCAGAGAAACTAAACTTGAAACTGGGTTGGGGTTCCAAAATTTTCATGGTATCAGAGTTGAAGCAAAAGGCTAAAAATAAAAACCCAGAAAGGAATTTCAGACTTGGAGAGATAAGGGAAACCAAGTTTTGTGAAGAAATAGGTTTTTGGACTAAATTGCAGTGACGACTACCAGACTTAAGTTAGAAGACAGATTGGATGGGGCAGTTAATTTTAGCCTGTGGAAGGCTAGATTATTATTGATATTGCAGGAGAATGAACTATGGGACTTAGTGAACAATACTACTGCTCATCCAGTCAGTGTTCCTATAGTTGCAGCTGATAAGGCCGCATTTGATAAACAAGACATAAAAGCAAAAATAATCATACTTGATGCCATAAAAGACCATGTGATAGCACATATATATGGGAAAGATTATGCACATTAGATGTGGACAACTTTGACCAATCTATACCAGAGTTCCAATGAGAATCGAAAAATGGCGTTGAGGGAGAAGCTGAAGAGTACTCAGATGAACAAAGGGGAGAACATGGTTTCTTACCTTACCAGGATTACACAGGTTTTGAGATGAGCTTGGAGCGGTGGGAAAGAGAGTTTTGGATGCAGTTGGTTCGCACAACTCTGAATGGCGTGACAAATCCATGGGCTATCTTTGTAGAGCCTATTGTTGTTTGTGAGCACATGCCTACGTGGGATCGTCTTTGGGATGATTTTATATAGGAGATGACCTGTAGAGGGTATGTACAGGCCAATACATCTCACAACAAAGATGAGGAGGAGAATTTGGCTTTAGCAGCGAAGGGTAAGAAGAAGAAGTTCAAGAAGTGTCGCAAGGGTGGGACCAAGTAGCAGACAGGTGAGTAGAAGAAGGACATGGACAAAGTGAAATGCTTTGCATGTCAAAAGTTTGGGCACTATGCTGGGTAGTGTCCAAACAACAAGAAGAAACAGTAGACAACTTCAACAGCGGAGATCGATGAGTATGCTGCGAGATTTGAGAGAGACTTTTCTCTCTTTGCTGGTGATTGTATAGAGAGAGCATCATCTATCGTCATTGATGATATGGAGGACCAAACAGAGCATTCCATGATAGTTGGGCATTCACTGAGTGCTTCCACCACTACTTCCACGTGGTATATTGACAGCGAGGCTTTGAGCCATATGATAGGTGTTCGTGACATGTTCACCAAGATGAATGAGACAGGCTTGGATCTGAAGGTGGTGTTGGGGGATGATACAGTGGTGAGAGCAGTTTGGCGTGGGATTGTCAGTTTTGAGAGGGAGTCCATGGAGCCCATGGCATTGAGGGATGTCTTGTACGTCCCTAGGTTGAAGAAGAACCTTGTTTCAATTTCCACTATTGAGGACATGGGTTTTGGAGTATATGTCCTAGATGGGAAAGTCCGTGCCTTTCCCAAGGAAGTAGGACCATCTGCTTCATATGCCATCAGAGTTAGATGTGGGAAACTGTACAAGCTTCTCTTCCATCCTTATCATGCACTGACACATACTAGCAACAACAGTGAGTTGTGCGAATTGTGGCACAGGAGGATGGCCCATCTTCATCATCCAACTTTGAGGATGCTGAGAGACATGGCTACAGGTTTGCCAGATTTCAACACAGAGCAGAGTGGCGTGTAGGGGTGTGCTTTGGGAAAGTATACCAAGGCTATTTTTCCAAGTAGTGACACCAGATCAGAGGGAGTGCTTGATTTGATTCATTCAGACTTGTGTGGTCCCATGTCATTTGTCTCTTTGACAGGTTTTGAGTACTACATCACGTTCATTGGTGATTATTCCAGGAATACCTGGATCTACTTCACGAGGAGCAAGAAGTCATAAGAAGTCTTAAAGAGGTTCCAAGAGTTTAAAGCTCTTGTGGAGAACCAAACAGGGAGGAGGATCAGAGTACTCAGATCAGACAATGGGGGTGAGTATATCTCCAAGGAGTTTGATGAGTATTGTAGACAGGAGGGGATAAAGAGGCAGTTGACAGTTCCTTACACTCCACAACATAATGGAGTTGCAGAAAGGAAGAACCGTGCGATATTGGGAGTAGCGAGAGCCATGCTGCATGACCAGAGTATTCATTTCTTTCTATGGGCTGAGGCCTATAGTACTACTGTTTATGTCCTGAACAGGAGTCCTCACCGAGCATTGGGGAGTCAAATTTTCAAGGAGATGTTTACTAAGAAGAAGCCTGAGATAAGCCACTTCCGCGTTTTTGGATGCCTAACATATTCTCATGTCCCTTCTGAGAAGAGGACAACGTTGGAGGCTATTGCAGAGAAAGGCATGTTTGTTGGGTATGATGAGGTTTCAAAGGCCTTTTGCATATGCCATATACCTTCTTGCATAGAGGAAAGTTGTAGTGAGGAGGGAGGTGAGATTTGAGGAGCGAGCCTTTAGGAGATCTCGAGAGTATGAGACGAAGGAGCAACAGGTTTCTACTCCACAGGTGACAGCATCTCAGAGTACAAAGTCACAGGTGTCAGGGTCATCAATTTCAGGGGCACAGTATATAGGGACTTCTGGTACAGGGACAGGTTCTCGGATTATAGGTTCACATGTTTCACCTTCACGTTAAATGGGATCACTTGGTTTAGGTTTAGGTTCAGGTTCACCATGCACAAGATCTCAGACGGTAGGTACTTCTTCAGGGAAACAATCGTCAGATGAGGATGTAGAGGAGGGTCTGCCACAGGAAGCTACTTCCAGGAAGAGAAAGCCAAGTTGGCTTAAGGAGCTTGTGAAGGAAGCTGAGGAGTTTGTGGGGTCACCTAGGAGGGAGGTCAGAGAGAGTAGGGCACCAGAGAGGTTTTCCAACTACATGGCAGTGGTGACCAACTTGCGTGAGTCCGAGCCTTCTACTTTTGAGGAGGCCACCACACATCAGGTTTGGAGAGATGCCATGATGGAAGAGTACAGTTCCATCATGAAAAATGATGTGGGAGATTATTCCACAACAAGAGAGGAAGATGGAACAATATGCTGTTGATGTTTTAAGGATATTTCAGATGGAGGGTTGCAGACCGATGTCCACACCCATGATCACCAACTGGAAGAAGCTTCATGCTTCTAAGGGAGAGTTGGTTGATCCTACTTTATACAGGCAGCTCATTGGTTTGTTTATGTTTTTGGTTAACACCATACTAGATATATGTTTTACAGTGAGCACTCTCAGCCAGTTCATGATGGAGCCTAGGAGAGTGCACTGGGTAGCCACAAAACATGTTTTGAGATATATTGTTGGGATAGTAGATTATGGTATGGACTACAGGAGGTCAGATGGAGTGGGCTTGGTTGGATTCACAGATTTAGATTGGGCAGGCAGTGCATCAAATTGGAAGATCACTTCCAGTTGTTGCTTTAGTTTGGGCTCGATAGCAGTGTCGTGGTTCAGCAGAAAGCAAAAGTTCATTGCTTTGAGTTTTGCTCAGGCTGAGTATATGGTATCCAGTTAGCTAGTTGCGAGGCATTGTGGCTTTGCAAGTTGATGGTTGGCTTGTTTGATTAGGAGTTGAGACCTACAGTTATATACTGTGACAATCAGAGTTGCATCAAGTTCTCTAAGAATCCAGTGTTTCATGACAGGTCTAAACATATTGAGATCAAATATCACTTCATCAGAGATTATGTTCAGAGAGGAGTTGTTGAGTTGCAGTACATATCTACTGAGGAGCAGGTGGCTGACATTTTCACGAAGTTTTTGGGAAGAGGAAAGCATATTCATTTCAGAGACAAGATAGGAATGGTGAAGAACAACTTCCTTGGTAAGAGGGAGTGTTCAAAATTACCAAGGAAGTGTTTGTCCACTTTGTCATGCCTTGGGGTGGACATTAACACTTAAATGTTGTGGTCCCTAGTACTTTTAAAGTGAGAATGACTTTATTTTAATAAAGTGACTTTAAAAGGTGAGTTTGAGTTGTTAATTATTTTAAATGTAACTTTATGAGAATTAAAAAGGTGGGTGAGTAATAAAGTCTCATTTATTATTTAAAAGTGAATTAAATGCTTTTTAATGAGAAAAAGTGAGATTGAACATGAGCCCTAGATATCATCTAGTTATGTTTTAATCTTGGCCATTGATTTGGAGATGGTTGTTACTCAAACAAAAAGGCTAGGGAAAGGCAAATCTAATTAATTGTTCACATTCAAAAGAAGGAAGAGAGGAGAGCAAGAGAGAAGAAGGGAGAAGAGAAGAGAAACCCTTGAATTTTTCAGAGTTAACCTTGACACGTTTTTCAAGAGAGAGAAGGCATTTTTAATTTGCATTTAATTTTGGAAGGAAAGGGCACATAAATCACGGCAAGTACAGCAGGAGTGATTCCATACAGTAGACAGGCCGTACTGTACCGTATCGTATACCAACATAAAAATCAAGAAATTTAGGGCACAAATTTTGAGGGAGGAAGTAAAACATTTAATGTTGTGTTTGCTGATAATACAAGGTGCATTTTTCGAGGAGATAGTGGGCAGGTATAATGCACAAAATTTGAGAAAATTTGGGCATGAAAATCGAGGAAAATTGATTTGACAGCTCGCACGTGTGGGTCGTCCATCGCAAAATTCTAGGTGCTATTTCTTTGATTTTTCAGCAAGCCGTACAATAGATTTTGAGATTGAATTTGGCACACATGTTGAGATAAGTACTGCTGAAAACAGGTTTTCCCTTCGAGGTTTTATCCTAGACCAATAGGTCAAAAACCCTGAGTCATAAATTTCATGTGTGTTGGTTGTCATAATTTTCAGAGTAGGAAAAAGTAGGATGCCATACAAATTTCAGAGTTATTTATGTTGAAATAATTTCTTGTGTTTCAAGCAAATAGTGAAATTTTTAAACATACAGGGGTTTGGGCATTAAACTATATGTAGAGAAACTAAACTTGAAACCCTGTTGGGGTTCCAAAGTTTTCATACCTTACCATTAAAAGTAGGAGGGTTGGTCTTCTTAAATTCTCCATGAGAGCTATTCTTGGAAGACCTCTTCCTCTTATTCCTATGAGATGAAGAGATTGAAGCTTCAATGGATTCTTTAGAGTTAGATGACTCACTAGGAGAGAGTTATGGGGTCTATGCCCAATCTCTAGAAATCCTTCTTGAACTATGGGACCTCTTGTGGGAATGCCTCCTTGAACTACTCCCACTCTTCTCTTGATTTTCTGAGTTCTGCCATGATTAATCTTCCTTTGAATGTCTGTCAAACTTTGAAGCATAACTGCATTCAATTGATTCTGTTCATCTTGAGCTCTGAGCAACTTCTCATTGTCTCTTCTCTACAACTTTGTAGTTCCACCTTTAGGCTCCTCATGGTCTCTACAATGTTTGGGGGAGTCACTTGGTTTCTCCTACCATTGGATTCTGTCTATGCATTCTCAACCTGTATGTTCTCTCCCATTGCATTTGTTTCAGCTGCATAGGGATCCTATGCATCATCCATGATGATGATCTTGACCCAACCAAGATCAATGGTTTCCCAACTGCTCTAGACTGAATACTGAACATTAGTTGTCCCTGTTATGATCCTGAATATGCAAAACATGTTCATAAACACATTTGTTAGATGCATTATATTCTCAGAAAATATATAATTATTTTTCATGCATTCGGGAAAAAACATATTGTCAAATTTTGTCAAATTACAGAAATATCTTAATCACCCCATTCAGAACCTAATTGTGCACAATTTGCCCCATTTTATATTGTTCTAACAACTACGGTTGAACTCAAGGACTAACTTTGTAGATTTAGAAAAAAAAATGGGGGTCAAGGGGCTTGCCTCCTTACAACTTCCTTGTGTTGCTGCAGGGTGGGTCAAGGGCAATGCCCTCATTTTTTTTGGTTTGTATATCTTTCTATTTCGTGCAATCTCCTAAATCTGCAATTTGGCTACAGAAATCGTTGCCTTTTTCCTTGATTCACACCCATTTAACTCCACCCCACACCATTTTACCAACTATGAGATATAAGCGGTTTCGGATCTATGAGATAGTGGTTTCTCGAAACAGTTTTTACAATCCTGAACACATAGGAGGGAGACACGCCAACAGGGTGGTTTTTATTTCATTCTCATGACAATTAATTTAATTGTCGTGCAAGTTTATGATCCCGAATCACTATCAATCGTCAATCATGTATGAATGATTTCCCTTGGTTGGCATGACTGGTAGGATTCCCATCACATCTCCCACGTCACATCACTGCAGGGTGGCTTAAAAGAGGGTTCAGGATCCTCTAGGTAGTGGTTTCTCGTACCACATTTGCAACCTTGAATGCATGAGCAATTAACACATCACCTCAACGGTTTTCTTTTTAGGATTATGCTGATTAAATTAGCAACCGTGCATGTTTGTGATCTTAAAGCGCTATTTGTCATCGATCAAATCTTCATAATCTTCCCAACGTTGACATCACTGAAGGGGGTCCTGACATCTTTGCACATCATGTCTCCCCACATCCAATCATGGTATGTCACACCTTCCTATGTCCCATCATTGCAGGGTGGGCCAAAAGCGGTTTTAGGATTCTCAAGATAGTGGTTTCTCAAAACTTCTTTTATGATCTTGAACACACAAGCAACTAATACATCACCTCAATGGTTTCCCTTTCAGGCTCGTGCTAATTAAATTAAACCTCGCAAATCTTCACGAGCCTAAAACACTGTCAGTCGACAATCTTGATCCTAAGGGCTCAATTTCCCTTCTTCTTCATGCTCTGCCACCTGTAGTCACACATGCACAAAAATCTGATGTGGTTGGTCCACATTGCATCTTCTGCCCATGTGCCCCCCTCCACATCGTACCCCTCGTTGACGTGGCTCCTCCACGTCACTTGTCCACATGGCATGGGTGAGGCCCAATTAAAGTTTTCCAATTTCTTTCAAAAATTTGAAACTGCACAGAATTTCAATTCAACTATAAGGAGGATTTCTGGCCCATATAGCTTCGGTATTGCAACCAGAAGCTTTGATGCCACTCTGTAACGTCCCCTTCACCCAATCCCACCAAGGGGAGGGGACATTACTCGACTACGAGCTTTTAAATTTCGTCCATAGCCATAATTACGAATTTCACAACATATACTATGTGTGTAGATGCATAAATAACATACACAACGGAAATAAACTCTATCCACACACTTCTAACATGCAATTACTAGCATAGTAAATACATGCATCGAATAAAAACATTTCACATTAAAGTAGAAAATAATACTTATCTTTATCCAACACAGATTCAAGCAACTAGCTGTGTAAGAGCGATTTTCCACCCAAGCGTACGCTCTCTATCCAACATACACTCTTTTTGCTGAGAGGCCACCCCAAACTGGGCTATCAGCCTACTAAGGCGAAGGAAACACCTACATGCTTATATCTCTCATCCCATGACCCATTTTGCTCTCTATGCTTAGTCAAATGCTCATACAGAGCTCTACAAGGATCTCACATAGCTCTCAAAGCTTTGGCTCCAACGATACTTGCTCCACACAACACCCTTTTGTGCTCAGGCATCCCTTTCATCGATCGACGGTTCTCTTGGGTGATCCATGTTGCTGGATATTTCTAGTGTGTGCATAGGAGACCAATCTGCGATATTTTGTTGAAGAACATACTGCAACCTAAATTCATGGCTTTTCAAGCATCTATGAGCAACAAAAATCAAGCGGTTAGGGTTTCTAGCTTGCACAAACTCTCTACTCACCTACAACCATCTATTTTCCCTTCCAATTCGCAGTCCGTCTTCCAAATTTGAATTTTTGGGTTATACATAGTTGATAAAGGTCATGAACAACAATGGAGAGCTTTGCATAGTCTAGATATGCAAGAAAGAATAAAAGAAATGAGGGTTGACTCTAAGGGATATGAGAAAATGGTGAAAAGACAATTGACATTGCTTTTGACATTAGAAGAAAGGACTTTTGATTGATGCAGATTGACTTCTAAGTGTTGCAGACTGACTTCTTAATTATGACATAACTGTCACAAAAGTGCAGTGAACCCCATGCTTTAATAGTTTCATGAAGTGACTTTTCCCACCAACTTCATATATGCATTCAATAATTTGAAATGGTAAAAAAAGGAGATAATTGGATACATGATGACACCTCTCGACAGGCTGAGACAGTGTTGACAACCTTCAACATGTATAGATATGACCGAGACAGATGAGATGTATAAAAGAGACCCAGATGTTTGTGATGCTTATGATGACCATATCTAAAGAATACCTTCCTTGTTGAAAGGGAGTGTTGGAATTTGTGCAACTTCAGAAGTTATTCTTATTGTTCTTGTATTATATTTCCTTGTACCTCCTACGGAATCATTGTAAACATTGGGGAAGATTACACAAAGAAAAGAATAAAATAAATATTATTTTTATATTTCCCCAAGGTAGGTCGACCTAGTCAGTTAGAGAAGTCGACCCAGTTAGGGTAAAAGTCAGTTTTGTAATGTGTATAAATAGAGAGCAAGTGTGCCTCATTTACTCACTCATCCAGCACAAGCAAGTTCGCTCACTCCAGGAGAAGTTCGTAGCACCAGTGAGGAGTGTTTTTTGGGGTTTTATCTTGGAGAGGCTTCTCTCTCTCTCTCTCTCTCTCTCTCTCTCTCTCTCTCTCTCATTTTTGTACTCTTTTCTCAGAAGCTATCATCTCTATACAAAGGTGGTTGGGTTTTTCTCTACTCGGTTTCCAAGGAGAAACTCTTTTGCTCTTTTTTTCTGTGCTTTGTCCTTTTTCTAGAGATCCTATTGTTCATTTGCATTGAAGTTATACTACTATAATCTTGTAAAAACTAACAAAATTCAGTTTTAAGCTATCTTTTTCTATTAGTATTGGCTGTCATATTCGGTAATTACGATGTCTGAAAGCACTTATTTACTACTGGCATACAGTCTAAAAACTCATATTTAAAGCATGCATGTTGATGAGAAAAAGTGGTTGAAAGTAGGAGCTATATTGCAGTGTTACACGAGGACGCGTCCCAGAGGGTCGGGGACGTGTTTCGACGTTTCTCGCGTCCCGGGGACTTCGAAACCCCATTTGAAACGTTTCGGGACGTTCCCCTTTTGGCGAAACTTGGCGAGACGCGACCGAAAAGTTTCGGTGGGCGACGAAACTTGGCGAAACTTGGGGGGACTTCTTGGCGTCCCGGCCGAAACTCTGAAACTTCGCCGAGACTTGTGAGCATCCTGCCCCGAAACTCCAAAACTTCCCCGAAATTCCGAATTTTTTTTTCTTAATTTAAAAAAAATTAAAACAATTTAATAAAACTTAAAACTTTAAATTTAAAACATAAACAAAAATATTAAAAACTAAAAATAAAAAACTAAATAATAAAAACTAAATCTAATTTACAATGTCTAGCCTAAAGTATATTATATAATTTTAAACTATCAATGGACGTGAAACAAATACAGTATCATACTATCTAGTATCATTGATTCATTTTTTCAATCACTCTAAAGATTATCAAATATGATGTGCATGTTAATCATAGATCCATATTGATATATAATATATTTATAAATTATTATTAATATAATGATAATCTTGATGAATCCTGTAATGTGTTTGAACTTTGAATTTTGCATTTACATTGCACGATTGCAGATTCCAGAATGATGAATGTTTGTTATTGTTGGGATTTATATTTTTAATATTTTTAAAATTTTTATGACCATCGCGTCTCGTCGTCCTCGCTGAATTTCTCTAAAATTTGGGGGTGGTCTCCACACGTCCTGAATGTGCGTTTCCTCGAACCCGCGTCCCGCTGTCCCGGAACCTTGGGGGAACATTGCTATATTGTTCATACGTCTTGCATTATTTAAGTGCTGTCCTAGGTGCCATAAAAGGACTAACATACTGCCATACTGTAATATCATTACATACAGTCCTGAAATCGTACTCATTGTATACATTGCTGATGGTGGTGATAGAGAAAGTGGAAATGGTGTGTTACACTTTGGATGCATAGATCTTGTCTATCATATTTCTTCTTGTCTGCTTAAAAGTTGCTAAACTCTCATAGAGAGGAATGTCATCATTGTCATATTGTGCCAATTCTGTTACAAATATATTAGTCCTTGGGACATAATTGATGATTCTTGGACGATTCTTGTTTACATGGCTATTGCTTATTATTGATGAATGATCTCTCTTGGTATACTAAGTGTTATTGAATGCTTATGACATTTGCCAAAACATCTTGAATTGAATACACTGGTTTGATACATTTTACATTAGCTTCTACAAACACTTTATTCATCTAGTATGTCTTCTTTATTCCGAAAGTTGATTCGTTAAGGCATTGGTCTCTAACTTGGTTTTCTAGAAGACATAGCATCTTTCTATACTTGGTGTTTGCAGAGTATCAAAGGGCTCTCCCCTTGGAGGTTACGTCATTCCGAAGTAGTCAAAGGAAACGCAACTGAGGTGACATTGGGTCACTCTCCTTGCATTTGATTATCAGACACTAGCCTTGCTAGTTTGCTCAATAACAACCTCCAAAGCCTTCTTTATTCCAACAAAATAATACAATACAATACAACTAGAGCAACCTTTCGATCCTCTTTGACCATGCGAAACAATGAGTCCAAAGGCTTGCTTAAATAACCAAATGGAGAAGATGGTGTACACATTCTTCAAGACAAATCTCCAATGCCATGTGTTGAGATGTTTGGGAGTGAAGAAGAGTTAATTGAGGGTTGGGAGAGTGATTTGTGGGATATTGGGTGCCACATCTCCATAAGATATGTGCCCTCCCTTCATCAAATGACAACACACCTCCAAGGATCCGCCCTCATGAGAAGATGTGCTCCACTTTGATGAGAAATGCAGCACCTCTAATATAGAGCTCCAACCACCCAATCTCAACTCAAGACAACTCGCCTTCAACTAGGAATGAACTCTCGATCACTGAGAATATGTTCTCGGCATGTTTCCTTGATTAGAGGGATGTTGATTTTTTGTCTTTTTTTGTCCTTTTATGTCTTTTGGGCCATTTATTTGGTCTTTTTTGACATTTTTGAGAGAATTATTATTTAAGTGATAAATAATTACTCAAATACTTAGGAAAGTGACAACCATCCCTGCTTTGAGGGGCGGGAGAAAAACTCAAAAATTTTACGTCGCTTGTTTAATAGTGGATAATTAACAAGGGAAAAAATACCTTGGAATGATTGGATTGATGTCCAAGTCCTAGGAAATCCAAGTCCATTACAAAAAGTCACCATGCTAGTACATTTTATACAATATTCCCGTAGGGTATGAACATGTGGAAAAATAAAAAAGAAGGGCCACTAAAGGCCTGCTGGACTTCATAATGTCGATGATGAACACTTAACATCTTCAACCTTTCTCTGCTCGCTAGAAAGTCCAACTAAGTGCAACTTAGCTGGTAACAAGCCCAAATGACCCAACAAGATTGGGGACTTTTTCCCATTAAGAGGTAGTTGACAATGCCACTAAGCCAACACTTTCTAGAATAAAAACTAAGAGGACTTGCCATGACTTGATCAGGGATATTTAGCTCCAAAAATTTGGCCTTTACAAAAGAAAAGGAAACCCCTCACTTCGGTATATCTAGAAGGAATGCTTTAGGCACTTTGAGGTGTATATTGGGTATGCCAACCCTTACATGTGTAATCACTTCTACAAAGAAAAATTGAGTGTGGCCATGTGTCCTAATGATTAAGATGCAATCAATAATGCCACTAAGCCAACACTTTCTGGAATGAAAACGAAGAGGACATGCCGAATTAAGCCAACACTTGCTTAACTTGTCTAGGGTACTTCTTTCGCACATCCTCCTCTAGTTCCCAAGTCGCCTCCTTCAGGATAAAGTGCTTCCATTGCACCTTAACCCGAGCGACGACTCGGTTTCGAAGTGTTGTTTCTTTCTTGTCCAGAATGCGCATAGGTTCCACTTGAAATTCTCCTTCTGGTTCCACCTGTACCACATTTATGTCAATGATATGAGTGGATTCATGTATATATTTCTTCAGCAATGAAATATGAAAAATATTATGAATTCTTAAGTGTGCTGGGAGAACAAGTTTGTATGCCACAAATCCAATCCTTTCCAAGATTTGAAAGGGTCCGCAGAACCGTGGTGCTAATTTGGTACAACTTCCCAATCTCAGGGAGCTCTTTTTGGGCTTGACTCGGAGGTAAACATGATCTTCGACTGAAAATTCTTTATGCTGTCTCTTCAAGTCAGCATAACTCTTTTGGCGATTTTGCGCCTCTTTCAAGTTTTTTTGTACCTTTCGAACAGTCTCTTCCATTTCTTGTAACATTTCAACTATCAGTCGACCCAGAGGGATATCCCAACTAATAGGGGTAGTACACTTTTTCCCATACAGGATTTCGAATGGGCTCATGTTGGCTGAGGCCCGATAATCGTCATTGTATGCAAACTCTACTAGATGCAAATAGTCTTCCCACTTAGTGGGCCTTTCCATGACTTACATCTTTAGCATGTCTTCAATGACTTGGTTTGTTCGTTCTATTTGTCTATCTGTTTCAGGGTGGTAGCTAGTGCTGAAATTTATCCTGGTTTCTAACCCTGCAAACAATGATTTTTAAAAGTTTGATGTAAACTTGACATCCCGGTCATAATTACCATCTTTGGTACTCCATGAAGTCGAAATACTTCCTTCAGAAATATTTCTGCAACATTGACAACCTTATAAGTTGATTTCATAGGAATAAAATGAGCAGACTTGCTTAACTTATCTACTACAACCATAATTGCATCATGTTGTTTTTGAGTTAATGGCAAGCTTGTGATAAAATCCAAAGATATTACCTCCCATTTCCATTCGAGAATTGGCAAAGGTTGTAACAAACCTGTTGGATGTTGATGTTCAGCCTTCACCTGTTGACATTCCAAACATTTAGACAGATAATCAACTAAATATGCTTTTAATTTGGGCCAAAAGAATTGTTGTCTCAGGGCTGTGATCATCTTTTGGTAACCAAGGTGCCCTGCATAAGGTCTGTGCATTTCATTTAGAACAAAATTTTTTAAATCTGCAACGTAAGGCATGTATATTCTCCCTTTAAAAAAAATTAACCCTTTCTGGTCTACTTTGATTTTTTGTCCCATTCAAGTTTACCTTGTCTTTCAGTAATTTATTTAGTAAATTTTCATATTTAGCATCATGGATGCTGGCTGTCTTTATTTTGCTCATCAGATCACTTTCTAGTTGGCTCATAGTAATCTCATATACTTCATGAGCTCGTCAACCGAGTGCATCAACCACCCTATTCTCCTTACCCTTGATATGCCTTACTTCAAAATCGAATTCACTTAAGAAGGCCATCCATCTTGCTTGTCTGGAATTTAACCCCAGCTGAGTAAACATATTCTTTACATAGGTGTTGTCTATCAACAAAAGGAACCTTTTCCCTAACAGGTAGTGGCGCCACCTTTTTAAGGCATGCACTACTGTTGCCAATTCTAGATCATGCACTACATAATTTCATTCATGCTTTTTCAATTTGCGAGATTCATAACATACCACATGCCCTTCTTGAGAAAATATTCCCCCCCCCCCCCAATCCTTTTTTACTAGCATCTGTACAGACTGTGTAGTCTTTATAGGGGTCAGCCACTTTCAATATTGGAGCCATGGTTAACAATCTTTTTAGACTTTCAAGGCTCTCCTGACCACACAAACTTTACTCTTATCTTTTGAAAGGAAGTAATGGGATATGCTATTTTTGAGAATCCTTGGATGAATCGTCGGTAGTAACCGGTGAGTCCCATGAAAGACCGAATGTCAGCGACATTTTTAGGCATAGGCCATTCTGAAATAGCCTTTATCTTTTGTGGATCAACCGCGATCCCGTTTCCTGAGATGACATGACCTAGGTACCGAATTTCATTCTTAAAAAATTCACACTTCTCGAACTTAACATACAACTGATGCTCTCTTAAGGTCTGTAGCACAATTTCCAAGTGCTGTTGATGTTCTTCCTTCGTCTTGGAGTAGATTAGGATGTCATCAAGAAATAACAACACAAATTGGTTTAGGTACTTGTTGAAAATACTATTCATTAGGCACATGAATGTAGCAGGGGCATTGGTTAAGCCAAAAGGAATTACTACGAATTCGTAGTGCCCATATCGGGTCTTGAAGGCTGTTTTACTTACGTTTTCTTCTTTAATCCTGATTTGGTGATAACCAGACTGCAAATCTACCTTGAAGAAGATTTTTGCTCTCCCCACGTGATCAAACTAATCATTAATCTGAGGCAGAGGATACTTGTTCTTGATGGTTATTTTATTCAACTGTTTGCAATCTATGCAAAGCCTTAGAGTCCCACCCCTTTTCTTAACAAATAAGACTGGTGCTCTCCAAGGAGACACACTGGGTCTGATGTAACCCTTTACTAGCAGTTCTTGTAACTGAATTGTCAATTCAGTTAATTCAGGGATGCTCATATGATAAGGTATCTTAGATACTGGTGCAGACCCAGCTACAATCTCGATGGAGAAATCTATTTCTCGTTGAGGGGGTAGTCCTGGTATCTCTTCCGAAAATACATCCATAAACTTACTTAAGATTGGGTGGTCTTTTACCTGTGTTTGACCTTCGTTAAGGAGTAGGTCAGCGACCCGCACCGCATACAGCTTACAACCCTCCCTCATACATTTCTTTAATTGCATGGCCGAGAGTTGCCTTAAGGAGACATGTTTAATGACACCTTCTACCTTCCTAACAATTTGATCCTCGTCCACATAAGTAAAGGTTTTATCAAAACAATTTAATATTACTTTATACTTTGCTAACCAATCCATGCCAATAATCATATCATATGACCCTAAAAGAAAAACATTCAGATTAATCCTAATCACATGATCCCTTATTTTAACTTCACAATCAACAACAAACTCAGTTACCTTTCTCTTGGCTCCAGTAGCTAGTTGGACTGACCAGGGTTTTGCATGCCTTACCTTGGCGAGCGGGCAATCCTCCATTACTCTGGGAGTGATGTAACTTAAGGTAGCCCCTGGATCAATTAGTATAGAAAGTCTTCGATTAGAGATAGTACCTTCAATCTCCACAATTGCAGATTGATAATCTGCTTGTTGATTCTCCAGGGATTCATTAATCTGATGGTAACTTTTCCCAACTTCCCCAACAGTGGAAGCTTCTTGCAGGTTGTGAACAACCTTATTAGTTTGGTTGAGGCGTGGGCAGTTCCTTCGCAAGTGGGGCTCTCCACATTCCCAACACTTCAGGGGTTCCTTAGGGGCTCCAACAGTCCCCTTAGTTCCAAGGTTCACAGATTTATAGTTCTTTTGTGGAAGCTGTTCATTTTTGCTGTAAGAATTTCCTTGTGGATTCCTTGGCATGTTCCTAAAGGGTGGGGGTTGGAAGCCCTTCTTCCGTTGGTTGAACTTTTCCTGTCCTTTACCCTTCCAGACCTTGGAGAGGTCATTCCTCTGTTTGTATTGTTCAAAACACAACCTTGCCTTTCTTAAGGCTTCATCCTAGGTTTTGGGATTGTTGAATTCAATCCGGTCCTTATAAGACTGCGGAAAACAACTCAAGAACCTATGCACTTTTACTTTTTCTTCTTTAATATATGGCACGAACCACAACAGATCAAGAAATTTGTTAATGAGGTCCTCTATATTCATTTGGCTGAGTTTCAATTTATAGAATTCCTTGGTCTTTCTCTTGTAGTAGCTCTCTGACAAATATTTCTTCTTGAAGAACTTCTTGAACTTCGACCATTCCAGGTTCTTCTCTTTTATTCCTTGGGAAATTTTCAGATCCTGCCACCAAATGTTGGCCTTTCCCTTCAGGTTGTAGATTGCCATTCTCGCCTTCATGTTGGTACAGTAATTATAAATTTGAAAGTATTTCTTAATGTCTAGTAGCTAAGCCTCTGCTTCTTCTCTGGTCTTGGATTCCCTGTCGAAGCTGGTTGGCTTAATCTTTTTAAATTCCCCTTCCAAGTGGTCGATTTTTCTTTTGTCGACCCACTTGGCTCGATTTGCAGATTTTTGAGTTCCATTGGAGGCATTGTGTTTTCTTTAGGCACTTTCTGGAACTTCTGGGGCCCTCCCAATCTCTGTTTGGGGATTTTCCCCATTATTCTTATCTTGCAGACTTTGCAACAGTATCTCATTAATCTCCTGTTGCCTTTCTTGAGCCTTCTTTAGTTGCTCATTATCCATTTTGAAGCTTTGTATTTCTACGATCAAGTTCTGCATTTTTTTCTAGAACTTGACTGCCTTCAGAGTGTTCCTGCTCTGGTTGCGATGTGCACGGTGTTGGTGCACCTTCTTTAGGTCGATCCACATTCTCACTTTGTGAGGCCATTGTTGTATCCTGTTACAGAACAATTTTGCATGTGCACAAAACATTTCAACACAAATTGTTATGATTAGAACAAAGTTTTTCATAATTCAGCGGAACTAGATGTTCCCAAAAGGCGACAGAGTTGAAACCTGTAGCTCTGATACCATATGTAACATACCCATATAACCTGCTAAAATGTATAAAAAAAAATTATTTCTTTTACACAAGACATGGGCCATGAATCTTCCTCTAAACATTCATTCCTAAGCTTAATCATTTCTGCAACAGTCCTTCCGTATATAAAATTTCCCTTCCGCAATTTTGCTTCCGCAATGCGGATTGCGGAAATCGCTTAATTCTTTTATAAACATACCTTTCCGCATTTTCGCTTCCGCAATGTGGATTGCGGATTGCAGAACCCCATGCATTTTAATCAATTTTCTTTTTTTCTTTCCGCAATGTAGATTGCGGATTGTGAAAAGCCTTATCATTTTAACCATTTTTCCTTTTCGATTTCTGCATACTGCAATGCGGATTGTGGATTGCAGAAACCTTAACATTTTTACGATTTTTCTTTCCGCTTTCTGCATTTCGCAATGTGGATTGCGGATTGCAGAAACTCTTATATCTTATAAGTTTACCTTCTGCTTTCCGCATGCATGTTGCAGAAACACTCATATCCTTCTCAATTTTATCCTCTGCTTTTCACTTTCTGCAATGTAGATTGCGGGTTGCAGAAACACTTAATTCCTTTATAGTTTGAATTCCACTTTCCGCTTTTCGCAATGCGTAATTGCGGATTGCGGAAAGTCCTTATCTTTGCAAATTATATTTTAACCCTGTTTCTGCTTCTGCAATGTGGATTGCGGAAACACCCCCAATTCCTTATAACTTTTACTCTGTTGTTGCTCCCGCAATGCAGATTGCGGGTTGGGGAAACACTTGAATTCTATATACTTTCTTAGGCTTTCGCAGGCCTTTCGGCCCCAAGGTCTTTCACCTACCTTCTCTGTGTTTTTCTGGCAAGACTAAAGAGTTGCCAGCTCTTGAAGGAATCTTTGCCTTAGGCAAAGTGCATCGCTCGAGACAAGTTTAGGATGGGGGTTTCTAAGGTGGTTCTCGAACGCCGAATTTTCTTAAGAAAACCTCAGCCATCGTAGTATCCTTCACAGTTCACTACTTATTCTAAAAATAGTACATAGGAACTTCAATAAGCTGGAAAAAGGGATTAAACCCTGAGCAAGCTTTAATACATCCCTACAGGGGATGCCTCACCTCTAGGTGATAGGGGTGGAGATATAAAGCAACTAAGTATACTCTTGTAGAGAGTATAAATCCTTTAATCACCTTTCCAGGATTCAGGTCTTCATGCAGGCAACCGATAAACAAATTGATAGCTTTAAACGATATTCCTTTGCAGCGATCCTCCCAGATCCAGTAAAACCCTAAAGGATAAACATGGCCGCATTTTACCTAGAACCCAAATCATTTCCAACACCGAAATACATACTTCAGTTCTTAAATCACAAGACACAATACGAGGTCCAAGACTTAAAACAAGCAACATTAACTATCAACAACCACATCTATGCTTATAAAACAGGTATATCAGGAACTCATTAGTGTGCAAGATTTAAACACTTTAACCCAGTAGAGCATATTGGCTTCCCTATCAGAGTCTCTTACACTAGGTGTTAACGAAGGAATCGTACAGCATCCAAGTAACTCTTTCCAGAAACGATATTATACTATTTGAGCAACCATATTACCAAATGCAAATCACAATCATTCAGAATAGCGCATGAGTACACACCAACTCATAAGCAACACTTTCATCAATAAACTTAACACTGGTATTTATCTTTTCATAAACATTGAAACACACATTCTCTCATATACATATATACTCTGAGCTCAATAGGTTTTCCAAACATAAACCCAGCAATCAAACCTGTTTGTAAAGTGAGCGCAATGAAAGGGGAACAACCACGTTCCACCCAACCGTAGATTAGGCACAGATCTGCTCTGTCCTCAATCACCCCTGAGCTAAACTATGTGTGCCAAGAGTGGAGACAACAATCCTCAGTTCAATATTCCGGATAGAAACCACTTGCCTAACACAAAGTGCTCACACAGCAAGTATTTCTCTCAACTCTTGCCTAACACAGAGTGCTCAGACAACAAGAGTTCATTCTTTCCCAGCATACTCAGTAGCGTCATACCTCCTCGCATATGCCCTCTTATAGTTTTGTTGCCTAGGTCTTACTTTGCCGCTACGGTCCATTCCCCAAGGAATCTCCGTCAACCATTGCGCCCTGATTTATCCAAGGTCTGTCCGATCTTATTTCGCAGCTACAATCCATTCTCCATTGAATCCCCGTCAACCATTGCGCCTTGATTTCTCCAGGGCCTGTCCTGCACCATTAAGGCGTTCCAGCGCCTGGTGTACTTCCCTGAGGTTTACTGCTCTACATCTCCCCCTCTTGCATGCATAGTCTCCTCTTTTATTGTGGCTTGTCCCTTTCATTCTGAATTTCATTAAAGGCAAAATGTAGCGGTTACAACTGTCCTCTAGGGACCGTTTGGATGGATTCCGCAATCAGCCAAACTCATCAAAAAAATACAGCCCAGATTTAATATTACAAATAATTTTTATAAATCGGGGGGATATTACACACCAAACCTTGACAACCTTGGGGATTATATGACTATAAAATAACCTCATCAATGTTACCACGTGAAGCTCACTATTTATGATCAAAAGATGTGGTTTGCATGCTTATATTTGCAGTGCTCATATCTTTCTAACTTGTCAAATGCTTATTTATGCCTGCTTGTCAAATAAGTTTTAAGCTTTGTTGCACAAAACTCCTACATACCAGTCTTACAAACTCACGGAAACTCGGAAATGCTTCAGAAACTTCTTGGAAACCCCCAAGTGCCCATGAGGGGTGTAGAACCCATAGGGAGTTTAAAAATCCTCTGCAGTAACTATCTCAAATGCAATTGATTGATGTCTGATAGAGCTGCACCCTGGTTTTAATTGATATGTATGTTTTAGATATAGATCAATGCATTTCAATTGGAACTGGTTCTTGGAAATGGATGGAAATAATACAAGAAGCACGTATAGAAACTTAGATTTTATAGTTTCCAAACCTTAATCTCTGATTCTTCACTAATGTTCATTCAATCTTTAAGAAGCTTCCTTGGCATTTTCTTGGGTTTGTTTCATGCTTTCAATGTGGTTTGTCTGTTTAGAATTATATTTAAAGCTAATTTTCAATTTTCGTGGGTAATTTTCAAATACTTATACTTTTAAGTTGATTTCACATGGTTGAGGCAATGTTGATTCATTTTTATGTCCCAACCACTTTAGCAGACATGCTAACTTCTTTTCTCTTCTGACTCTATAGATTGCAAAAAGTGCAAATGTTCCTGTCATTCTAGATGCAGGAGGCATGGAGGGTCCTATTCCAGATGATCTCCTTAAGTGCATAACTATTCTAAGTCCAAATGAAAATGAGCTAGCACGCCTGACAGGATTGCCGACTGATACTACTGATCAGGTTATTGTTGCTGCTAGAAAATGCCAGGAAATGGTATGCTATAATCTAACTTTTAACTTAATTGTTAATCTGTAATAGTTTTATGCCTGATCAGGCCATTGTAAGAGTAGCTAGCGGCTGCAGATAGTGTGAACTTCTAAGAATCTTAACAACTAACATACAGGGTGTCAAACAAGTCCTGGTGAAACGAGGAGAACAGGGATCAGTTCTTGTGATCCCAGATGCTCCTCCAATGATACATCCTGCTATTCTTGCTCCTACGGTACTAGACACAACAGGAGCAGGAGATACTTTTATTGCTGCATATGCTGTAGCTCTTGTGGAAAAGAAGTCGCCATTGGATTGTCTCAAGTTTGCAGGTTTGTGTAAACTTCCATATTTTCATTTAAGTTCCTATTTTTTTAATCCAAAGCCCAATGTGGAGGTCTGTTGATGCCATGGGATTGAATTTTCTTAATCTGGCTCGATTGGGGATATACTGTGGGTCATTTCAGATGCATATGGACTAGAACCCTCTGAACCTGACTAGGAAGTATCTTATTGAGACGCAGAAGTTTCTCTTGTTTGTAGTTGAACCAAATAATTCTCAATTTCTCATTGTTATAATGTTTCTTGTATGTGTGTACTATGTAGTGTTCTTATTGTTGTGACGTTCCTTACTTTTATTTTTTGTGTCGGCACATTTATAATATTCTGCTTCTTGCTTTGAGTTATTGTATTTTTATTCCATCTGCACCCATCTCTTTAACTGAAAGTGGCTCTGTACATGAGCTGGGCAAATGCCTGTTTTATAGAAAACAATAGAAATGAAAGCTTTGCATATTTCTTTGGAGCTTATCTTTTTGATGTATTTTTTCGTATTGGTTCTAATGGCAGCTGCAGCAGCATCTTTATGTGTTCGTGTCAAAGGTGCCATCCCAAGTATGCCTGATAGATCAGCAGTGTTGCGACTTCTTCAGGATAAAGCTATTTGAGCTTTTGCACCCTAATGGATCCAGACATGTGCCTGTTATTTGAGGGTATCCTCGTTCCTGCCCCTAGCTACTTGTCTCATACGTGAAGTGCTTTTATGATGTTGAAAAAGAAGATTTCCGAGCTAGATAAATGTTGTGGTGTCTTTGTATATTTCAATGGGAGATCGTATTCTACTGGCAGAGAGATTGTTCAATATCAAGCTTTACATTGCTATTTCCAGGCAAGGTTGCAGTTAAAATTGTAATATTCAAAAATTATGAGGGTAATGATTGAAGTTGAAAATTTCTTGCTTATGGTACAACTTCTAAGTTCCAATGTGCAAAATATATTATACAGGCTCTGTAACACATTTCCTTGCACTATAAGTGCATGTTGTTTTCCCAACATGGCTATAGATTAGTGTTGGACAGTAAATTTTCTCTCTTATTTTGGAGCTTCTTTTGGCTCCAATCGATGTTGAGAGGATTGGGAAGACTTGCCTGTTGGTTTATAATTATTTTTTAACATTTGATATTTTGACCTTGAAATACGCATAATTACTAAAAGTTCTATGCTGCTAAATAATTAGTTGACGAGGCTCAGTGTTCAAAGTGATGCCCTACCCTTGTTAGTTTCATATAGCAGTATCGCAAGTAGGTCAAGATATGCATGCTTTCAGAACCTAATCTCAGCAGCTATCCATTCCTCTATGCTATTGTGTACTGAAAATTATTCCCTTCTCCTTTAATCTCAATGTGTCAGGATATAGATTCTTATAGGACAGAATTTTATCTCTTATTGAAGGCATTTGAATAGAATTTATCTGTTTACTAAAGGCATTTGAATAATCCTGTGTTTCTATATTGCTTTCCTTGCAGCATCCTAGTGCATTTAACATGTGCAACTACATGGTAATCCGATGATCCAGATATTTTATTAGCAATTAATCATCAGACTTAGCAAATTTGTGTTCATGGAGTCGTAAGCTTAGGATTGCATTCAAAAATCTCAAAGATGAAAATTGAAAAACAGATAATTTGTACATTGTACATTATATCTATTGGTTTAAAGGAACAATGGATGGCATTTATCTATTCCTGACTTCCAATGAGTATATATATATATATATATATATATATATATNAGAAAAGTGAACTTTTACGTGTTCATTTGACTTAATATTATACATTGAGATTTGGTTTGCGAAAACTGCCATTTTCTTTCTTATCACAGCCAAATTGTTGCATCTGCTGGATTATCATCGAGTCTAAGAACTTTTTCAAGTCTAATTCACAGATCACTGAACTGACAAGTTTTCTTGGTACTGTATCAACAGCGAAGTGATAAGTTTCCTTGGTAGTGCATCGACAGCTATGGTTGGAGAAATAGATTAATATGTAAACTGAACCAAACTTGACTACAATTTAGCATTGGAACAATGAGCATATTTTGTGGGTGCAAATTGGGACACTTTGCATATTGAAGTATTTTAACCTATCTTTCGAGATCTTGTTCTGCAAATAGTAAACCACCTGCATACATTCCATGAGATCAATACTTCTGGGATGAATTTTTCATACACCATGGGCTAATGATCACAAGGGTTCAAAAAGAATGCGAAAAGTATTTACTGCGGCGGTTTGTGTTTTGTTAATTTGGTTAGAAATCTTTCCATGTGTTATTTTAGTCAGGCTCAAATAATTTTGTGAATTCTGGAGAAAGAGAGAATTACCCTACATTTCACAGTCGCTAGGGGAGGGTTTGATGGGGTCCTCAAATTTTGAGGGACAATAAGGCAAGGGACAAAGGGAAATGCTGCTGTTACTCCTCCCCAAACATTGATCAGTGTTTATCACAGTTCAACAAGCCTCCTTTAACAAACTTCCAGAAGCAGCAACATGCTCTGGCTTACCTTGTGGGCATCATTCATGCTGCATCCTCTCTTGAGGAATCTGGAAACTCCGTAAAGAACTTAAGTCCTTCCTGCGGATCTTATCTGCCGGATCTTCCTTTATGTTCCCTTGTTCCATAACCGCTGGTACGCTTGCAAATGCCAAACCTCCTTTGAGGATTCTTGTTCACTGCAATTTTAATTACTATTGTCTGGTATTTGGAAACCATTCTTTCTTGATTATGATAAAGAAGGAAGAAGGGTTCTCAAGACAACCGATGTAGAGAGCAACAAAAGAGATGGGAGAAGCATAGTCAACACCACCTAATATGAACGACTATCTAAAGGAACTTGCACAACTACTGAACAACCAGAGTGCATGGTTTGTAATATATGAGACTTGCCTGCGCAATCCTTCTTACGACTTGGTACACAGGGAACTTACACAGCTCCTGAGTAGGTATAGTGCATTATGTGTAATACACAGGACTCGCCTACACAACCCTTCTTACTTGGCACACATGGCACCTATTCATTTATAATTTCACTCACTGATATTTTACTCGGCATTCTACCGCTTAACTGCGCCACTTTAGTGTCTTTCATCGTCTTTGACAAAAGAGTATAAACCTTTAACAACCAAAATTGCCGAGATATCCAACTTGCCCATACAGCCTTCCTTTTCTAAATGTCGACAAGTTTCTATTCACTCTCCTTATTCACTTTATACAACTCGTGGAAATTGATCGTCTCTCAAGATCAATGGAAATTGATCCAAGTCTTTAATTCAATTGTTGGTACTTTTACTTTTGTGTCTCTTTTTAAACTACAAGGTTGTAGATGACCCTCTACTTGCTAACATATGATTCTCTAATACTCCACAGTTGCACTTTGCCTAACCTACACATTGTTCCTCAATTTCTTTGGAACAACTTGCTACCTCTTTAAAAGGTTCTTAATCAAACTACAACTTTACCTTTTGACCTTCCTCCTCCCATCTTTCATAGGAAGCAACATGAATTTTCTGCTACTTTCTCAAATGGGTAAGTGTTCTTTTCACCATCATATAACACATCATGATCAAACTACCATGGCCTTCCCAACTAGATATTGCGGTGATCCGTCAATGTCACATCACACAAAACTTGCTCCTATTAATATTCTATATTAAACTTTTTTAAACATTATTTTGAAAGTCAATGCATGTGCCTTTTGCAACAAAGGAACATGATAGGCATTGGGATGGTACATGTAAGATCTAAATGTTTAATGAGGACTTTTGAGACTAATATTTTTTTGCTACTTAAACTTATAAGCAAATTACAACACCTAACTTGTAATTTTTCAATTGGTTCAGAAGAGTCTTCTTTTGTGTGGGGTCATTTTAAAGTTGCCTATTTTGTACAAACAATATTCTTTGTAATAGTGATTCACTCGTTCTTGTTGCATCTCAAATACATTGTTTTCAACTACATATTTTTTGCCTCTGCAATGTGCTCTTGCATCTTGATTTTTTCCACTTGTCAAGGTCCATGGGAATTCATAGGCTCGATGCCTTCGTTCTTGACACTTGAAACAAGTGTTAGTAAGTTTGTGGCCTCTACCTCGGCCTCTTCTACATTTTATTCCTCTTTCACCATTCTACCTCATCCAACGTTGTCACTGAACTCTTCCCTTTCTTCTCATTTAGTTTCCCCTTTTAGTGATTTGGCTTCTTTTTCCTCCCAAGGTTTTTTTGTCCCATTGTTAACTTTTCTTCAATGGTCAATGCAAGTTGATATGCCTTGGCTACTCATTGAAATTTCATCATACAAATCTCATCATGAATTGTAGACATCATTGCAATCATATATCTTGCAATTGACTTGAGGATTTACTTGTTTTGCCCCAACCTCTATAGATAATTTATAAACTACTCATTGAGATTTCATCATACAAATCTCATCATGAATTGTAGACATCGTTGCAATCATATATCTTGCAATTGACTTGAGGATTTACTTGTTTTCCCCCAACCTCTATAGATAATATATACAAATTTCTTATGTATACTTGTCATTGATATCTTATTTGTTTTGAATTGTGTGACCTACTGAAGAAATGCAATTTAAAATCAATGGGTAAAAACAGGTTGTTAAGGTTAACCACCATTTTGCGTCAATTTTTAATTTTTTCTTTTCCTTGGACTTGTCAACTGCAACTTTATTTGACCATACTGATTCTTGCCCCTTCAATGCCATTGATACAACTCTCACTCTTTTGTGGTCTTGCTATTGATATTTCATTCGCTTTGAATTGTGTGACCGAATTAAGAATTTTAATTTAAAATCAAAGGGTAAACACAGGTTGTGAAGGTTGGCCGTCATTTTGTGTCAATTTTTAATTTTTTTCCTTCGTTGGACTTGTTAAATGTAACTTAATATGACCATAATTATGCTTTTCCATTCAATGCCATTGATACATTTCTCACTCTATTGTGGTCCTCTATCTCTTCAGACTTAAATAAATTTTCCATTTGACCTATCCAATCAATTAGCTCTTTGGATTTAGGTTTCTTGAATATGTCGAAAGTATTAGGTTTCTTGAATATGTTGAAGTATTTGTTCTTGTACACTTTTCAACCTTGAAATAACTCTTATTAATTATTTTCTCTTTAGGTTCTTGAGCTCTTTCTCATATCACGACTTCATAACTATTTCTCTAATCACTTTCAAGTGTTTTTATTGTTGTTCCATTTCTTTTGGGAAGCACGGGATCTACCCTTGTTGTTATAATCCTCGACATTTTTGTAATGTCCTTGTTCCTCAATCGACATTCAATCCTTTTCCTCTGTACTCTTTTAGGATGAATATGAGACAACCTTCCTGAATGAGTCACTTTTCCCCTTTACCAATTTCTCATCCTTAATGTCCTCCAAATATCATTTCCTCTCAACGATTCGAAAAGTATCCCTCAATGCTTACCCTCACACTACTAGTGTTTCATCATACCCTTCAATACTCAAATTTGGTACCATGAACAAGTGTTAGGATTACAAACATTATCACAACTTCGTTGCACCTTTCATAATCCCACCACTTATCCAATTATGCAAAAATTTCATTGGTAATTCCTTTGTTGCAAAAATATCCTCTTCATTTCTTAGAGGAGACATGATTTGTGTGCCTCACTCCAATTCCCTTGAACTTTTTAGTGCACCATATTCCCTTGTCGCTCTAGTGTGCCTCTTGATTTTGATCCTTTGTCCATGTTTACCCACATTAATGTATTATATAACATCTTATGGAAACCCACTAGTACATTCATCTTCCTTATCCAATCTTGCCACATGTTCTACTAAACACTTCAAGTAGACAATTAGGGAGATGAACACTTGTATGGTTGTAGAAGAGGAGTCGTTATAGGGTGATCTATTTAAGCATGGTACCCACACACTAGTTTATTGCATTGTTTGCTTATTTAAACATGTTGTATGTTCAAGGTCTTTATCGATTTGGTCTCACCATATTACCCACTCAATTCATAAATCAAGATCTAGAGTTGATTTGAACAACTACATGATTATGGTGGGACACATTTTCTAATCTCTATGCCATTGTGCTTCATTTGTGACTATTTAAGGAAATTGAGGGGAGGGATCTTTGGGGTACAGGGTAAGTAAGTTTCAAACAAAGGCATTAGACTATGGACCATATTTTCACTTTGCAAGCCATTATTAAGGAAGCTAGGCACCACTCTTTGAAAGTCTTTTGTTGCTTTGTATAATTTTAAAAAGATTTTGACTTGGTCTTGAGGGAGGTCTTGTTTTAGAGATTCAAAGACACCAGTATCTTAGATACTATAATTGTGGTAATTATGCATCTCTAGGAGGTCATACTTGGTTCCCTTGCACAATACATGGATTGTTGGACTTTATTAGGAGCACCATTGGTGTGAAATAGGGTTGCACCCTCTCCCACTTTATTTCAGATCTACACACACTAGCTTGGTGGAGATAAGCTATTTATAAAGATCAACCCTAGCTATGGTTATTATTAGGTCCTTGTACAACTCGAAGTCATCATGAATACTACTTCGAAATAAAATAAAAGGGATTTATGTTTTTTCATACCCTTTTCTTTGGTGAATTCCTTTGCAATCTTTATGGATTCAATGAATGTTGACCTACAACCTTTTATGGATACATTTGAATTTGTGTTCTTGGGTGTAATCCTAGTCTATAATCATATGTAGGAAGAGAACCTTGATCATATCAAGCATGTTATGCGTAATCTCTCCAACTGTAGACACTTTGAATATCTTGGAAAATTCTCATATGTGATGAAGCAACTTTATCATATGGAGTTTGTCATCAACAATTTTGATGTACATGTAGAGCTTGTGAAGATACATGTCATCCTTGACTAACCTTCTTAAAACCTTGATGAGCTTCACAATTTGGTCTACCTCACTAACTTTCATCAAAGATTCATGTTTGGTTTCTTGCACCGTGTTTGTCCATTTTATCAACTTAAGGGAAAATAGAACTAAAGTAATCTATCAACAACAACATGCTTTGGAATAGCTTGAGTGGTGAATCTTATTATCTCTTTCCTTTTTAATCCGATATCTCAACCTACCATTTGAGGCTAAAACATATGCATTTGCCTATGAAATAGGAATTGTCATGGAACATGGTCACCCTATTTTTTCCCATGTAGAGACTTCCATTGATAAAAAGCAACAATAATCCACTTACAATAAGGAATTGTATGCCATTGTGAAACTTGTTAAATAATTACTATTTGGCAAGGAAATTGTTATCGATTTTGATCATAAGCCTCAATAGTTGAAATTGTGATTGGTTTTGATCATAAGCCTTGGTAGTTCTTGCATGCTTAGAGCAAGTTAGAAAATAAATAAGCATATGAAATAGATGCCATATCTACTACAATTCCATTTAGATTGTTGGCATACATTTAATTGTGAAACAAAATAGTGGACTATCCTAGTCAACCTCTACCTTCTACATTGTGTAATGTGCTTAACATCCATGAATGTAACTCAACAATGACATATACCACTTTTGGATTAATGCATATCAAACTCTAACTTTATTAATATATTGTTGATTATCATACAGTCATCATTGTGCACTTTCACCTCAGACACCTCTATGTTCCATAGGCTCCCCACATCAACATTGGTGAAGCACTATATTCCAAATTTGTTGGTCATTTTGGAGTCAACAAGACCCTTGTTTGGAAATTCATTTATATTGGTCCAATATTGAACACAATGTTGAAGATCATGAGAGATTTATGTTCCTTGCAATGTTGCTCTTCAAATAATGGCTAAATTACTAAGAAAATGGATATATAGAAAGGGTTGGCAATCTACTTTAAGCCAAATTTTGAATCTTAAGGCCTTATTGAAGAAACTAAACTTGTTTGCGAGTCACTAAGGTCGTAAGATTCATAAAGTTTACATTCTTTCTGAAGAATGTAAACTTATTTCTCCGGCATGGTATTAGAGCTCTTGCTTTGAGACCCAACCTGTTGTCCACAAGTCCTTGGAGGCTATTTCTTGTATGTACTCTTGTTGAGTCGAGTTTCTTTGGTATATTGGCTCATTGTTTCAACTTGAAGATTGAATCAATGTTTATATTTTAGATGATTATGAATTATAAAAAAAAATCCATGGCCCAAAATGGACCCAATTATTATGTGGGCACAAGACATGGAAACTTTATTCAACAAGAATAAAACACTTTGGCAATTTAAAACACTGTATTTTTAGACCCTAAGGACGATCAACACAAGCTCATCATTGAGAAGAAGAAGAATGAGGTTGTAGTGTTTCTTAACCCTTAAACTTGAAACATAAATAAGTTATATACATTAGAGGAAATTTCAACTCAAAATGGGCCTTTTAACTTTTATTCAAATTCCATGTCATCATGTGTTAGCCAATGAAATTGATTTAAATTTGAAATNGATTTGAAATTTCCTCTAATGTAAATTAAATGTAGAAAACCATATACAAGGGACAACTGAAATGGAATATGCGAAATCTACCCTTGCATTATGATAATTAGAAGAAAGAAATCAATGCTCACTTGCATCTTTATAATATAGGTAAACCTTTCACTAATCAAAACCACAAATACAACAATACTCGAAAAAACATTACATAGCCTCCTAACTCTTTAAATATATTCTCAACAGAAAAATCCTAATTGCTTGTGATCTCATCATTAGTGAGTATCAACTACTTAAAACTTAATGGGCATTATTTAATAAATATGACCCTTTTACATTAAATAACCATTTGCTACTATCTAATGGGCCTTAGTAAAATAATATAGCCATATACATTAACTGGATAACTCCTAGGTATCCTAAAGTAGGGAGGTTACAATAGGACCCTAACATGCCTCCCCCCTTCAAAAGCAATGTTGTCCTCGAGACTAAGGGTGAGGAAATTGTTGGTAGTCTCCATGCGACATATTTTCATTACATATCTTTTCACTATACTTCTCAGATTGTGTGATGGTGCAATTGACACTCTTATCCAAAATTGCTTCTAGTTGGAACCGAGTTGAGCCATCTTCATCAAGTTTTGGTGAGTTGGTTTTCACCTTGCAATTCAATACCACTACCTTATTTAGGCAAGACACATGAAAGATTAGATGAATGTTTGACTGGTTAGAAGGGTTAGCTTGTAAACCACCTATTCAATGCATTGGATGATCATATAGGGTTCATATAACTTTGGCGCTATTTTTTGGTGGATTTGAGCTTTGGGTGATATTTGTTTATAAGGTTGAAAGCAAAGAAATATTTGATTCCATTTTGGAAAAGAATGCTCTAAGTGATGTTGGTCAACATGTTGAGAATGGGTACTTTCGTGCAAAGTGTGCTATCCACTACATGAACTTTGGATATACTTGGTAAATAGGAAGCCACTAACAAGGGTTTTTGGTCATAGACAACTTCATATGGATTCATTTTCGTAGTTCCATGATAAGTGGTATTGTACCACCATTATGCAAGGGGTTTCCATTGTTACCTTTGGTGCTTCTTTTTAGAAGGGAAGCATCACAAATAGGTTTCTAAGCATTCACCAACCAATTCTATTTGATCATGTGTTTGGGGATGATATATAACGTTCATGTTCATTTTGGCACCCTAAAGTTTTAACAAATCCTATCAAAATTTGATGGTGAATGAGGGGCCCTGATATGAGACAATGGAAGTGGGAATGACATGTAACTTAAAAATATGGTCCATGAAGTCTTGTGCAATTAATAAGGGGGTAAATGGGTGTGATAGACACAAAAATGAGCATATTTGAAAAGGTTGTCGAATGTAACCACCATGATGACCAATTTGTTACCATATGTTAGGAATCCCAATATAAAATACATAGAGATGACAAATCCATGTGTTAAGATTTGTAGGGGTTGCAATGCCCCTGACATCTTCATCATCTCACCCTTATGGCAAGTGTCACAAGACGCGGGAAAAATTTGGATGTTTATTTTCATCCCTTCATAAAAGAACAAGTGCGTCTTTTTCATAGGTTATATGAAATCCATAGTGACCCATTTTAGGTGACGCATGCAACTCCTCCAAGATCCTTTGTTTTATGTAGGATTATTTACTAGAATAATGTGCCTTTATACCTCAATGCATCCTTATTCCATATATACCCTTGAGGAGGGTTGGGTTCTTTCTAAAGCCTTTGGATGAGTTGAAATATAGTGTCATTAACTAGCCATTATTGTTCAACTTTCTCGAACCAACCTTGATTGGGTAAGGATAAGGAAAATAAGGATCAACCCTCCTTAAATTACTTTGATAAATCATCGTCACCACATTTTATTTACCCTTCTTATAGATAATCTCATAATCATACTCCAACATCTTAGTGACCCACTTATGTTTCTTTGGTAATGATTATAATCTTATTCTAGAAAATACTTTAGACTATGATGGTCGATCTTGATCTAGAAACAAATCCCTATGAGATATTGGCACCATGTCTCAACTACATGAAGTATGGAATTAAATTCTTTCTCATTTGTGGATTTTCCCAAATTCCAGTTACACAAATACTCACCATTGAATTCCAAAGGGAACCCTTTTTGCATCACCATTGAAAAATTTGTGAATAGAGAAATACCCTTCTAGTATATTCAACCATTTATCTAGGGAATCAACATCAAACTTTCCTGCAAACAAAGGAATGATAAAGTTAACTTGCACTTTGAAGGGTGTGTCTCCTCTGAAATGACTTCTTGATGATGCCTATGTTACTGTCGGCATTCGTCGAAGGATTTGGGTGAAATTTTATATCATCTTGTTCCTTTGTCATGTGAGGGATTCCTCGATCAGGATCTTGATAGGCTCTCTTATTCCATTGTATCTCTTTTCTTCCTTCATGGGAGGACACTTGGGGAAACAAGAGTGGTCTTCCCCAAGAGAAACTAGTATAAGACCCAACTCTCTATACCCTTACCTCGTCGGGGACATGCACCGAGAAACAATCAAAGAAAATATTTCTCTAATACCACTATTCCAAATTTAGGGGAGAATGAAACAAAAAAGAATATATGTAATTGCATACATAGATATATTGCAAGGAACACAATGACATAGTAAAACCAGAACTATTACATGAATGAAATGGAGAAGACTGTAAAATAAAAACAATTATAATGGTGATAGCTATATCTCTAAGAATATATGTGGACGATATGCATATTCATCACAAGATGATTACAGAAGGAGGCCAAAATTCCTTTTTATCATAGGCATGAGGGTGAAAAAACCTGTAATCCAAAAACCTGACCCTAGGGGATGATCCGTAAAAAAATGTTTGTAGGTCCCAAAGTGGTTACTTTTTGAGGTGTTAACTTCTCATGGGAATAAATTTTGCATATTATTTTTTATTAGGGTGTTTGGTATCTCATTGGAAAGGTCTAGCTGATAATTAAATATTTTACCTATCCTTCTATTATGATTGGATTGTGGCGTCACCAAAAAATGTAGTTTGAGGCCTCAAATCAAACCCAGAAGTTTTGGACTTGAAAATCCACAAAAATGATCAAATTGGAAAAAATTCCTTGAGCTCATGGAATGGGTGGGTGTCCATCGATATCCATTTGTAGTCCTATGGCCTTAAAAACTGCCAAACTAGAAAATTTGTTTTGAGCTAGTGGAATAGGTGGGTGACCAGCAATACCCATCTGGATAATCAATATTTGACAACAATTAAAGAAAAAACAATATTTTAAGTTTAATAATTTAAATGACATGATTTTGCATATAGAATTTATGACACCACATTATATAAATACATTTTTTTCTTTGTTGGAATATAAGACAAAACAGCTCACTTCCAAGAAATAGAAATTGTCATTTATAATTTTTCCTTTGACGTTTTCATTATGTCACACTAAAATCAAAATGCTTGTTTGGTTTTGTTGAAGGAATATTTTACCTTTATTTTTTACTTTTATAGCTATGAATTTGGAATATACAAGTAGAATGTCCCTTTAGTTATTAAGGTGATTTATTACTTCATGGACATAGTTTTCATGAGTACTTAATGTTGTAGCGGTTTGAAGATGCCATACCTGTCAATTGGGTTTATCCCGAGTAATTGTGGGATGGAATTATATCCTCTCTACCCAAGTTTAATGAAATGCATATGGTTGATACATTGTAAAATAAATTATAGGGATCAAACTATATGTTTTGTTTCCTCTCTCAGCTCTTTGCTTGGTCTAGCCAAAAATAAGCTTAGCTTATCATGAAAGGGAAAAACAAGTTGGGTTTGGGGAAAGAATAATTAGGCTGATATAGAGAAACTTACATCTCTCCTTGTCCCTCCTCTGCCCTTCTATAAATGCATACCTTGTTCCATATCCAATATATGGGCACACACAAGCATAATACTAACCATGATCAATCTTGAATTAGGTTTTATTCAATGGAATTTCATTTCTAATATTTCAGAAAGGGATTACCATTTTAATTCATGGATATTATTTCCTTTTTTAATTAAAGAATTTATATTTTGTAATTCTAGAAAGGGATTACCATTTTAATTCATGGATATTATTTCCTTTTTTAATTAAAGAATTTATATTTTGTAATTCTAGAATGAAATCTAGTGACAACTAGATTTCCTTCTAGCACAAGAACATACCTAACTTTAATGATTTCGCAACCACAATCACAACCACACGCCACCAATGTAATGAAATATCTATGTTTGATTCCATTTTGAAAGAAATCCTATGGAACAAACTAGGTTCCAAAGTTTTTTAGATTCCTCTTTCATCCCTTCATTAATGAGAACCTCCTTTCTTTGTCTAGCCACCAACATGTATGGCTCATGGAAAACTGAACATTAGATAATGGAATGGGATTTATGCCTCGTGATAGGATTCATCATTTAAAAATGGCTTACATTTCTAATTACTTGGGTATTATTGTCTTTATAATTCCTCTTCTTAAGCTAAACCATCTAAGGCACAATAATTTGTGATGGAACATTCCAACATAAAGTTGGATAGATCCAATTTTCAATGGACAATTACTTTTGAAAGGGCATGAAGAGGTATTATTTATTGAGTTGAGTGTATAATACATTCAACATTTATAGTTAATAATTATGTGATCTAAAGAATTACAAATAACACATGTTGCCTCATGTTGGAATTCATTCTAGCACAAACAATATTTCCTTGTGGTGATGGATATGTATTAAGAATAATTAGGAGTAAATGGAACCCTATTTTATGAAAAGCTTATAGTTTAGAGGCTTATATATGGATGATGGATCATGAAAGGATAATTAATAAGGTATACATAGTTGGTTTACTCATGGATATAAACTTTATATGGGGTGGGCCATATATTTTCTAGGTTTGCATGCATTTTATGTAATACATGAGTCAAAAACCTCATAAGAATGGCTATATAGATCATAGGGATACTATGTTGGAAGACGACCTTGGCACTTGTGTATGTATATTAGTATAACTAACAAAGTTGTTGGCATGCCATAGTTTTTTACAACATAAAATAAAATCATCATCCATGATAGTCCCTTTGATTTGGTTACATTTCCTTAATTCCCTACACTTTTTTGTTCATTGAATAATTCTTAGTTTGGTCGTGTGCTCTAAAGAAAGATAGTGGCTACAAGATTTCCTTTTAGAACAATTATAAATCTCGGTTGAATGGCGTAACAATTGTGAGTATAATCCTTAATTTAATTAAATATCTAAGTTGATTATGTTGGAAAATAAATAGCATATCTATAATATAAATATTTAAACAAAACATGTGCATATGACTTTTTATAGCCATCACCTTAACTATCCTCCTCACTTGGAATTATAACATTGTTGTTCTCAAAAATATGTTTTATTATGGATCATGTCTTAGTATAGACCACCAATCCCTATCCAACACATATATGTTAAGAAAACACTTGGTTTTAATGTTTTGGGAAAACATAAAGATCCTTAATTTCATCATGCATCTTTCTAGAGTTGATACATACTATCCCACCATTACAATATTCCTTTACATTACTTTGGTCAAATGTATTCCACCATTTGCACCTAAAAATAACACATCAGAAAGATAAGAATTCTACTTGCACAATCTATGGTATCTTCCAAATGTAACCTAAATTTTCCTCTGTTAGGTTTTGATCATAGTGGCTAGCACAACTAGATTGCTCAAACTCGACTCCTCTACAACCTAATGTGACATGTCCACATCAAAATCCTTAGTACAAAATTCATGTCCATATTCCAACATAGATGGAAACAAATGCACCTATACAAATGTGGACAAAGGATGTTGTTATATGTCTAATAATTCGATCATTAATAAAAACATAATACATGTTATAACTTGAATGTGAGAAATTGAACAATGTACTCATAGATATTATTACAGAGTTGTTGCACCTAATTCATATGTTTAGTGCATCCTCGCCATTGAATGGGGAATGATAGGATATGCCATATTTCTCTCTAATCTAGTTAGCCACCCAACTATCAGGAAAAACCTTTGACACATTTTCTTTTAAATGATCAAGATAAGGCATGTTTCTACCATTAAACCATCTGAATTCTTTCCTGTCACTATGTTATTTCCCTATTTTCTCCTCATACAACACAACCCATGGTTGTGTTACCTATACATTTTAAATGAATTACACTTTATTATTCATTTGGAGTAGCTCCCCTTCCCTTTTGTCCACATCTCATTGGTTGTCCCAAAACATTGTTCCTGTCGTATTGTCAATATGCTTCATTTACTTGGTTGCATAATAAAACAACTTGTATGTTATGTACTACTCTATCATAGACCCCTAGTTTTTCCCTTTCTCAAATAAACCCCTTCAATTTTTCATGTACCTCTTTAAGAAGAACATCCAACAACATGAGACCAACTCAACTAATTCAACCTCATCAACTAAGTGAATTAGAATATGGGCATTTAAGTCCATGAAACTCATGAGCAATTCCTTCTCAAGCATACAAACAATCTCAACAATCTCTTGATACCATAATGGAATGCTATACTTATAAGTATCCTTTGATGCGATCCAATGTGCAAATGTAGATACTTTATATATGGAAAATTGTAGGTCCTAGGAGACGTCATGGTTCACACATCCACTCTCGAGAAAATGGTAATGACACTACAAAATAAACACATACAAAATTAATTTCCATAATATTGTTAATGCATAGTATATTATAACCTACATTGCATAAAAATAAGCATGTATTTGACATACGATGATACCCTTTAAAGAAGGTACAAATTGTCATGTGATTTCAACCTCAACAAATGTTCTTCTATAGTAAATCAATGCCATAGAAACAACTGGTATAAATAAGTAATCTTCACATCCAACATAACATCCTTTACTAGAGAAAAACTATCTTTCTTCAAAGTCCATAGGACAACACTTGCTTTAAAAGATCAATAGGTGCCAACCTCTTCTCTACTTTCCTATCTTGTTCGATGTTTCTTTTTAGTATATGAAGAAATACAATCTCTTCTAACAACCAATGTGTCATTTTTTTTGTATGATATATGTCTCCATAAAGAATATGAATCAGTTTTAAATACATGCATGGGATCTAGTAAGTGGACAATCTTAATTTGCTTCCAACATAAAAGCTCATAAAATACAAATTTCCATCTTATCCCTATGGGAAATTTCTCAACATAGGTGTCAAAAAATTTAGGGATCATTGAACATATATTCCCCATTTAAATATAACAATCCTCCAAATTTCTTATCCTTCTATATGTCACATTCTTTAAGCTAGTCAATTGGTGTCATTATTTATGGTCTCAATTTTTTTTTGGTTGACCATTGAAAGCAAATATTTCTCTTTTGTAAGGGTGGTCTTCAAGGAGGAATACCCTTGAGTATTCATAAACTAGTTTTTGTAGGTAAGTAGTTGCCCCAAAACATTTACATACATGATACCCTCTTGTTGCAAGACCTATAATGGTGTCTTATATAGAGTACAATAACGTCAAACAAGACAATTGCACCAAATTAACTATGTCGCAATATTATTATCAATATAAACTAATAAGTCAACATTCTTACTAGAGAAAACTCATAATCCTAGACAATAATGCATGATGTATCCACATATTCCATGCAACATAAAAGGCATCTCCTATGGGATGGGTCTTAATGTACTGTATATAGGTATCCTTTCTCATAATTGTTTAAATTCATTGATCAATGATTGCAAGTAGGAATCCATGTTCTTCACTTGTCTTTTACCGAGGACTATTAGAGCCAACATAAGGTTTTCATTCTTCAAAAAAACCACGAGGGGTTATTGTTATTTATCATTACTACAAGCCAAACATAATAATTGGGGTTTTGGATGGAACATGAGTTGACTCCATCCATGATTATGCTCAATTGGAGGCTCCATACTTCATCCTCAAGTTTTTTGGGCCATTTCTTTGAGTAACTTGTAATTACAGGGAAATATAAATGTACATTGTCCCTTTTCATCAAGCATGAATAAAATTTACCCTTTTCAATGTTGATTGTGTGATAAGAGTCCTCAAAATATAGGGGAATTAATGGTTAGTTACCTCAGAAGTTTTGAGAAACATGTGTTGGAATACCATACAATTTTTTCAAGTTGTACAATAAGATTTTGTCCTTAGTTGGGTAGATTATGTTGATGTATTTATAACTTCGAAATGTATTCACTTGTATATCTTATGTATTGTACCCCGATGTTTATTTCGGGAAGTGTCTGTAATGTATTTGAGTCATGTCATGCCCCGATGTTCCTATCGGGAGATTCAATGATGTAAACAAGTCATGTAAAGTCATTGTGGGTAACCCTCCTATTGATCAAGGGTTAAAGTCCCCACAGTTGTGGGGCATTAGGGTTATTAGACTCTCCTNNNNATAAGTGAACGAAATAATATAAATAGAGAGTGAGACTCTCTATTTATCACACACACACTCACTCATTGGGGCACATGAGTGAGAGAGGGAGAACAAGCTATTGGAGATCATCTTTATGTTTTCGGGTTTTACTGCTGCCATTGGTGCTCATTCTATCTCTGATGAATTTGCGGGGTTTTCTCCTTTATGGTTTCCCCGAGGAAAATATTTGTGTCTATTGTCTCTTGTGTTTTATTGTTGTGCTTGTTATTCTCTCAGTTAAAGATCCTAAGATAATGCTAGCTTGAATGATAAAAATCTAACATGGTATCAGAGCTAACCTGAGAAGAAGAAATTGTGTAGCTACAGAATCTAGGGCTTCTTACTTTTTGGGTATCTATCCACAATCCATTAGCAAAAGTATGCTAGGATGACTCTCCATTGACGAGCGGATCTTTTTGTCGAAGCAGAATTCGATTCCGAGCATTTTCAATTTTTGGTGAGGGAAATTAGGGCTTTTTACAGAAGAGAAATTTTTGAGTGAGCCCGGCATAGTATTTCTCTCCTCATCAAAATCGAATTTTATAGACCTGGGTCGAGATTTTTGGTTGGGTGTAACTCCAGGAAAGTTAAACCCTAGTTTGACCTCGGGCTGGAAAAACCCTAAATACTAAAACTGATAAGTTTTTGTACATTCGCTATATCTATGGATTTCATTAGTATTAGGGGCCGAAACTTTCACAGGTCGAAGATAAACTCTTTATGTACATAGTATCTAATTTTCAGCCTCAGATTCACTATATTCTAGGAGATATGATTCCTCCAAGTTAGGGTTCCAGCCTCTCTCAGGATTCATCCCTAAACAGGACATATGGGGAGAATTTCTATATCTCGGGCTACAGAGGTCCAAATTAAATTTCTAAATAAATTATAGAAAGGGAACAGACTGTACTTTCTATGGTCAAAGTTTCAAATCCCGAAGATAAAACAGTGACATGTGGTAGTCCGTTCAACTTCGCCATTCTGAACAGTCCTGAAACAGGTCACCTTGGGACACCACTCATAAGTCCCAATTGGTGAAACCAATTTTGATGAAACCTATAGAGTTGGAACATGAACAGACGAGTCTACCTCAGTGAGAAGTTTTAGACACGTAGGATCAATAATTGTGGATATACCTCAGAGATAGTATCAGACATTTCTGCAGAAGAAATTGGAAAACTAGGGCTTCCTGTTCCAGGAGCTTCCCTCCACTGTTTTCAGAAAAGGAGTACATTGGACAAATCACCTTGAAGAGGTGTATCTTTCTATCCAACCAGATCTGAAAGATTCCAAGTTTTGAAAATTAGGTTTTCTCTGACAAACCCTAGATTAGCCAACTTCGGAATTAGGACGAACACCTCAAATCAGTAAGATCTAATATTTTGCTATTTTCATTTGAGGTTCTCATTTTAAAGTGATCTATCACATAAGCTTGATGATAATCTTGGTGAGGTTGACAACTTCAAAGCATGGAAGTATATGATCTCTCTAAAGGAAATGAATTGGACACCTACACAAGTATAGAGGTTCCAGTTCCAGAGGGAGATGAGGCTAAATTCCTTACATAAGAAGAACTTGGTCAAGGCCAAGAAGATCATTGCTGATTCAATCATGGATCAACTTGTACCATAAGTGTCTTCCCTAAAGACACCGAAAGAGATGTTTGATTCCTTGATCAATCTATTTAAAGGGAAGAACATAAATCAAAATATGACTTCGAGAAACCAGTTGAAGAATGTGAAGATCCAGAATGCTGAGACCATACAGTCATACTTTACAAGGGTATCTCAAATCAAAGAACAACCTGAAGCAGTAGAAGAAGAAGTGGAGAATGCAGAAGTTGTGATAACTACCTTGAATGGCCTCCCAAGATCATGGGATTCATTCATTCGAGGAATGTGTGCCAGAAGGAAATGATTACTTTCAGCAGACTCTGGGGAGAAGAAGAAGCTCGACTCATAATAAGAGAAGAGAAGATGGGAGCAACTGAAGATCAAGCTCTCACCATCCAAAGAAGATCCCTCAAGCGATGAGGAATATGAAGAACTCAACCTCTTATCCATCTTAGCATTTGGATAAGAAATGACGCTATTATGAATAAAGAAGATGATGAAGCTGAAGGCTCAAGAAAGAGTCTACCCCCGAAACAAATAAAGATAAGTATTTCATTGTCATTTCATGATATTGTTTTGTTATGCATTTGTTTATATTCAGTTGATGTATTATGCATGATAGAATGTTTGCATTAATGACAGTATATGCATGTGATGGGTAAGTAGCTCATGGAGCCATACAACTCTCCATTGCTACTCATCTAGAATGAAACCTCTTTGCTAACATATTGGATTAGTGCACAATCTCAATGTTGTCCTGGTAGAGATGGAAGGCATCTAGAAAGTTTCCGTGAGATATGGATGAATGTTGTATTGGAAAGAATAGTTGCATGATCAACTATTTATGCATAAGAATTTTCCATTATGAATATGCCTTATGAAATGTTTCTAACCATACAAATGTATTTGACTTGTAGGAAAGATCGTGCACATAATCACCTACAAGAAAAGAAGGACGAGACTTGTTCCGGAAAACAAGTGACAACAGATAAAGAAGAAGATGACGATACTTTCAAAGAATTCAAGAGGCCTTAGACACAGTGCAGTTATGTGACACTGTTGAGCAACATCATTGATGTAGATCCTTCTAGTTATGAAAGAAAGGGAAGGAGAGTACTAGTTCAAGAAGAATGATGTCTAGGATGCAGCATCGAGACCTGAAGGGAAGTCCGTAGTATCTTCCATATGGATCTACAAAGATCCAACATGCAGCAGATGGAAACATCATACAAGACAGGATTCATAGCACGAGGCTTCTCACGGAAATAAGGCATAGACTACGAAGAGACATTTGCAGCCACCAGAAGTTAAGACACATGACAGGAAAAATCATGTATGCAAATGAAAGAAGGCCTTGTACGAGCTCAGAAGGCACCCATGGGATAACACATACATTAGGAGCTTGAATATCACCTAGAGTGATGAAGATCTTAACCTTTGCTACAAGGTTGAATATGAAATCCTATAGAGGATGACAAGCTCACAGATTGGTGCGACAAGAACTTTTGAAAAGGTTCAAGATAGAGGATCTTGGTATCCAATATAGATACATTGAATAATAATAGCAGAGGAAGCTACTTGTCACTCCAGTACATAATGTTTCAATGCATAAAGTACGAAAAGAAGAGGGAGAATGATGCTCTGCTTCAGAGGGAGTGACTGCAGAAAATCCCGAGGTTCGACAGGATGGATAGATTACTGATGACTCTAGGCTTTGCTAAGAGTAAAGCGGATTCCAACCTTTTCTTCAAGGTTGAAGGTGGAAGACGAGTGATGCTCCTGTTATATGTCGATGACTTGTTCCTAACAGAAAAGAGGAACTCATTAAGGTTGCAAAGCATGCAGTGAGGTACCTGAAGGGTACAATTGAGTATGGGCTCAAGTATGATACGAATCAGAAGATTAACCTAGAGGGTTATGTGGATTCGTATTGGGTAGGCAGTTCCATTGATAGGAAGAGCACTTCGAGGAGATACTTAAGTATGGGATCAAGTGTGATCTCCTGGTTTAGCAGGAAGCAATCCTGTGTGGCACTGAGTACAGCCGAAGCAGAGTATGTTGCAGCTTGTTTGGCTAGTTGTGAGGCAGCATAGCTGAGGAAGCTACTGTCTGATTTATTTGATCTCTAGTTGGATGCTACTTGTATATATTGCGACAACCAGAGTTGTGTGAAGTTTTCTGAGAACCTGGTGTTCCATGACAAGTCGAAGCATATCAAGATCATATATCACTATATCAGGAATATGGTGTAGAGAGGAGTAGTGAAGCTCCAATATGTTGCGACGGACGAACAAATAGCTGATGTGTTGACTAAGCTATTGGCCAGAGTGAAGTTTGAATACTTCAGGGAGAAACTTGGTGTTCTCCAGATCAAGGTTCCCTCCAAGGGGAAGTGATGAGTCTGTGAACCATTCTGACATGGTGAGAGGATTGGTTCCTTCCATGGTCAGATGTAAGGGCTGAGCCATTCTGTCATGGTGAGAGGATTGGTTCCTTCCATGGAAGATGTGAGTGCTGAGCCATTCTGAGGTGACTGTGGGATGTGTTCCCACATGATCAGATATAAGTGCTGAATGCCATTCTATGGGAGAATGGAGGTACCTGATCAGTTACTAGGAATACTCAGTCTAGGACTAAGAGCCATTCTGGTGCGACATGTTTACACATGGTCAGATGTAAGTGCAGAGACATTCTGGTGCTATGTGTTTACACATGGTCAAATGTAAGTGCAGAGCCATTCTGGCGCGATGTGTTTACACATGGTCAGATGTAAGTACAGAGCCTTTCTAACAAGATGAGGTTGGATGTGAGTGCTGGGACTTTCTGACATGGGTTTTGGATGTGTTCCTCCCATGGTCATATGTGAGTGTTGGGCGTGCCTTTTTGAAATGGTTCTTGGATGTGTTCCTCCCATGGTCAGATGTAAGTGTTGGGTGGGCCTTTCTGACATGGTTCATTCCATGGTTAGATATAAGTGCTGAAGACAATAAAGACCTACACAAAGGCTAGGCCTACAACCAGCATGAAAAAGGGTTGGCTCTATAGAACTTCCTGTGACGAGAAGAATCGAGAGATAGCATCAGTGATGATGATCCAGATCGAGTGATGATCCAGATCTAGTGATGATGATCCAGATCCAGTGATGATGATCCAGCAGTGATGATCCAAATTGAGTGATGATCCAGATCAAGTGATGATCCAGATCCAGTGATGATGATCCAGCAGTGATGATCCAAATCCAATGATGATCCAGATCCAGTGATGATGATCTAGTAGTGATGATCCAGATCAAGATGAATATGAATTGAAGATGAAGATGACGAGAACTCAATGATAATCTAGATGATACAGAGAAGAAGACCAGTGTTGATAAATTGTGTCGAGAGAATACCTTCCTAGTTAAGAGGGAGTGTTGATGTATTTGTAACTTCGAAATGTATTCACTTGTATATCTTATGTATTGTACCCCGATGTTTATTCTGGGAAGTGTCTGTAATGTATTTGAGTCATGTCATGCCCCAATGTTCCTATTGGGAGATTCAATAATGTAAACAAGTCATGTAAAGTCATTGTGGGTAACCCTCCTATTGATCAAGTGTTAAATTCCCCATAGTTGTGGGGCACTAGGGTTACTAGACTCTCCTAGAGAAGTCAGCCCTAGGTGAGTTAATGTAAGTCGGGTCATTAGTACCCTAGTTGTGGTTACTCGAGACTACATAAATGAGTTAGGATTACTTGAGCCTACATAACAGAGTTAAAGGATAAGTGAACGAAATAATATAAATAGAGAGTGAGACTCTCTATTTATCACACACATACTCACTCACCGAGGCGCATGAGTGAGAGAGGAGAAACTCTCTCAAGTGAGAGAGAGAGAACAAGCTGTTGGAGATCATCTTTATGTTTTCGGGTTTTACTGCTGCCATTGGTGCTCATTCTATCTCTGAGGAAGTTGTGGGATTTTCTCCTTTATGGTTTCCACGAGGAAAATATTTGTGTCTATTGTCTCTTGTGTTTTATTGCTGTGCTTGTTATTCTCTCAGTTAAAGATCTTAAGATAATGCTAGCTTGAATGATTAAAATCTAACAGATTATGACCCATGTTCAAAGAGAGGGGTGGTGGAAGCATATTTCAAGATTTTAGAGAACGTATCGATGATATGAGAATTATCCCCTATATCATCTTATTGGAATTCATGTAAAAAAATCCCCTCCTTGGTACTGACATCCTACAATAAATTGCCCACAACAACCTCTATTTCATTTCCTTTGTCCCCAAATGTGAAGAATGGTTTTACTAGAGACATTCTGAATTAATTTGGAGGCCCGGGACATAGTGGGAATTGAATAGGTGGTTGATTCAAACATGCTTGGTATGCAACGATAAATGGTGAACATGTCACTCTTTGTTAGAATTTTGATTGCAAAAATATTGAATATTGCATCGATGATATTAATAAACACAATGCATTAGTATGTTCAAACAATATACCAAACAAATATTAAAAGCATGGAATTTCTTTCCCTTTTTATAAAACAAATGTTTAATTAAGCAATACATTTACACTAATTCCTTTGAAAATTAAAAGAAAAAATGCAATTACTCAATGATATTTTTCTTACACTCTAAGAGGAGATTTAAAGGTAGTCTCAATGCAAGGCATATTTGATAAGAAGTTGTTGGTCTATGAAAGTTATAGTTTATTAAGAACTTGTCATCATGAGACAAACTACATATTGTATACACAACAACAAATATGGATGTTTTCATTTTCATAAAGAAAGTCCTTATCATTTGTGTGTTCCTCAAAAGAACAATTTGCACTAATAATGAGCATCTACATATATTTATGGACCTTGTAATGTTCACGTGAGCATGTGTATGACCATCGATAAATGATATAGGTTCTTATTGTTAAATTTTCTAGAAGCATAACCTTTCATGCACATACTATATGTGAAAATGTTATGTTTGTATTTAACAATACTCTAATAATTAGTCTAACTATGAAGAGGATCACAAAATGGCATAAGTGCTTCTCACTGTTAGGGAGCAATGAACAGATGTGAAAGGATAAGCAAACCAATATTTTTAGCATTTATTTTAGACTTGGAAATCATGTAATTGTCACAAAAAAAAAGAGAATTCAGTCCCAACATCTAGCACATGTATTTAAAATGACCAAGCACCATACAAAGCACAATTGTAATAGATTTAGTATTCACTTTCCATATGGAGAGGATGACAGAAGTCATTGCTACCCTCAAACAATTGAACTAGCCTTGGTGTATACTTTGGATTTCTTAATAAAGACATTTTAGGTCGTAATGATATCATACTTTGATTCACTATAACTCTTGATTGACTAAACATAAGAAGACAAGTTGGTAAATTAAGGACAAAACATAGGTGATTTGGCTTCCGTCTTTTAAAAAAATGAGCATACAAAAGTGCTCTTATGTGTCTTTTCTATATAACCTATTGAATTTTTTTATTGTAGTGGGAGGTATTAGACCATCAACTTTGGGTAGTTGATCATTAATATAATGGGATAACGTGACAAGCTCCAGGTTCTCCTTCAACCCTTTACATTTTGAATAACCACATACTACTTGGGTGTCATAAAAGAAATCTAGTTCACAATGAAGTACCATCATCCCAATATGGTGGTTGGAAGATGAAATGTTACAATTGGCGGGGTAAAGTGACTCTTCATTTCGTATATCAATTCCTAGTGGTAAATTGTACCTAGAAAGAGCTTACATCATTTTTCAAAGAGAGTATATTTTTCATCCCAACTCAATCTAGAATCATGCATAATTATTCACATGCACATCCATAGTTAACATAAATTCAATCATATAATCAAAATATAAGTACATTATGCATTTCTTGTAAATGGCATGGGTAAACTTGATGAAATTTGAATAATATGGAATGAGATTGAATCTAAATAATTGACCATTTGATATTATAACTTTTCTCCTTGCATTTGAGTCAAACCAACAATCAATGCATGTCTACAACTGTAAAAGAAAATTTGGGAAGCATATAACAATCTAACTTCAAATTGAGTTTTTAAACTCTTTTTTAAGTATATAGCATGAATTAAAGCATCATTTATATCTTATGGAGTTTGTAATTTATGTGTTTTCATTCCCAAAAGAAAGTTTGGGATGCATGTGACATTTTAATTTAAAACATACTTTCTAAGGTCTTTTCAATGTAATTAATGCATTTAATTCAAATAACGGCACTAGTGCATGCATATAAACAAAACACACTAGTTCCCTAAACTATGATACATATTGATAATATACATTTGTAATAACATCTACAAAAGAAATTTTCCACAAATTTTCATTATGAATGTTTGCACTTGCAATTTGACTATTTTTATAGTATATCGATGTATTTTACACACATAGGTCACTAGAAGCCAAAATGTTATAAAAATAATTGCATGTGTTTCCCATCAATGACTAAAAATATCTAACGAAAAAAAAGAGTAAGAATTGTATTTTCTAAAATTGAGTTTATAATAGGAAATGCTAATCACTATTCCATTATTTTTCAAGAAGTTAGAAGGGAGACTTGTGCAACACAGATTTACCAGTGGAGACTTTGGAGTGGCCATATTTTCCTATAGAGACAAATTTGCAATGGATCGCCATAGGTCATATACAACACTAAAGAGGCAAATTTTTATGTAATTTCTTACTATTCATCTCAAATTTTCCCTAATTATTTAAAAAAAATCATTATTTTTTTATTCCTATTAATATTTACAACTTATAATCAATAAAATATAGGGTTTTCAATTACCATTAGTGTTGTAAACCGCAACTTTCTTGTTGTTTCCCTTATGTTTTATGTGGCTGCAAACTTTAGCATTAGGATTTTACCCTCTCTATTATTTCACATTCATCATTTTTTCTTCTAGGCAATTAGATATTTGATGGATTTGTATATATATGAGTTGGAATTGGGTATCTATAGCAATGGGACCACTTATTGCATTAGTGGTCAATCAACCAAGACTACAACAATAATTTTCAAAGAAATGATCAATAAGACCTGTCAAACTTGCAGTAACAAAAAATAATCGTATTAAAAGTATAATTCCTAAACATGTTTGTATAAAATGTATATACTACCATAAAAACATTACAAAAATAATAGTTAGAACTATATTTACTTTCATATAAATATTAAACGTTTTTTTTATGTATTTTTTCTTTTCTTTTCAAGAAGACAATGAAAATTCAAAAGGATGAATGAGGTGATATTTGAAACATGTTGATAGGGCCTCCCAAAACAATATACAAGGTGATGGTCAAAGAAAGGAACTTAATTTCACCACAGGAGGATCTATCCCAACAAGATGTATCAAATGTCTATAATCATTGATTTTTTATTTATGTACATAGAGTTTAAATATTGCATAAAAAAGTTTTTCCAATTGTTTTGTTGTAGAAAAGAAATAAAAATGGAACCCATTCAACACATAAGACATGCTGACAAGAAATAAAATGGTTGATCACAATGTTTGTGAGTACTTCTATTTTCCTTACGATTTCATATTTCTTGCGATCTTTATATTTTAATTCATTTACACCCATCCAAGGATGTCTTCTAATAGGTTCTAACATACAAAGAAGATCCATCTGAAGAACTTATTGAGATTGGCCGGTTAAGTATGAGTTGTGAGTATATGTTGGAGTATCAAAGGTTATAATTTATAAGTAGTTATGTTGTTTTAGTTCTCTCATTCTATAATTAATGGAACAATAAGAATAAGAAACCTTTATATTGTATCAATGATTTGTCATTACATATAAAACTTTCATGAAACAAATAATGGAGTGGATACAACATAAGAATTGTTAAGAAATGACATGAGGATTGGCTATGAAAGAACGTGTATTGTTTATGAACCACTTCTTGTTATGGTACACTTTTCAGTGTACACTATTATGTATCTTATATTTTAAATGTAGATCTACCCATTACAAATTATTTCTATATTTGTAGATAGAAAATTAAAAGAAGGAACACAATTAAGTGAATCAATAAAAGAAGCATAAAAGAAGCTTTAACAATGACTGTATGATTTGAAATATTTGTCAAAATCATGTAAAGAAATATTAATAATGCACAAAAGAAAACACATAAGAGGAACAAAGGATTTTACCATGGAAACCCTTTATAGGGAAAACCTCCACCAATTAGATATTTATTAGTGTTGGCCTCTATGACCAACATCAATCGGTTTTTGACATCTCACAAAAGAGTTACTCAATCATTTAAATAGGCTTCATCGCATGCTAAAACCATAGGCAAATACCATGGTTCCATAAACCACCAATTGTAAACCCATTATTGATCGAATACATGTTATATTTAATCACTTTTTAACCAAGTCAAGATTAACCTAACATTACCCCCTTTAAACTTGACTTGGGGTGAGCACCAACCCCCCTCAATTTTTTTTAACCATGTATTGAGAATAACAACATGCCCCCTGCTCTCCCCCTCCCAACTTTAGTACTCAAAGTAAATCTATATTAAAATTTACATAGGTGACCTACAAATCTAGGGGTACACATGCCTATAGTATGTCTTACAATTGTATGCCCATTTACATTGTGATTAATTCCAACTCCATAAAAAATGCATACAATATTATGTGATGCAATAAACATCTGTGTGCTTCTTCATTTACATCCATCTCTACTACAGTGAGTTGTATCAGGCACTCATTTAATTGTGTGCTTCTTCATCCACTATATTCCATGTGCTTCTTGAGTAAATGTTGCATACAAGAGTATGTGATGCAAGAAACATCCAGTTTCTTCTTCACTTATATCGATCTATACTGTAATGAGTCGAATCAAGCACTCCTTAACCGGAAGGCTTCTTCATCCACTATATCCCATGTGCTTCTTGAGTAAATGTTGCATACAAGAGTATGTGATGCAAGAAACATCCACATGATTCTTCACTTGTATCCATCTCTACTTCATGAGAAAAACCAATCTCTCCTTAACTAGGTGCTTCTTTATCCACTACATTCCATGTGCTTCTTGAGTAAATGTTGCATACACACCAGACAAACCTTGTTTTGATACCACATGTTAGAAAATCATTATAGTGCACAAAAACAAGCACATAAGAGGAACAAGTGTTTATACCATGAAAATCCTATATAAGAAAAAACACCAATAATTAGATAATTATTAGTATTGGCCTCTACAACCAACATCAACCACTTTTTGCCATCTTACAATGGAGTTATTCAAGCCTTTAAATAAGCTTCATCACATGCTAAAATGATGGGAAAATACCATGGGTTACCCAAATGCATGGGCTCATAAACCACCAACAATAAACCCATTATTGTCCAAATAAAGGTTATCTTTAATCAAGTTTAACCTAACAAATCAGACATTTTGTTTAATGTATTAGACATATTGTCCTTGTCCCAATTAGATGACAACATGTTACAAACAAGTGTAATAATTACATATTGATGTCTTGATTGGTGTGGAATTTTATGTTGTCTCGTTTTGTATGCCAAATAATCTCTTATTCATATATAATACAACAATTGGTTTCTTATTCTATTACATCATTCAATATTATAAAATATAATATTATAAATTAAATATATAAATTATTTACATTATTGTAATGCAAAAGTTATTACTCTAGTGGTATACCCCTCAATCCAATAATTATATGCAAACATAATAATCAAGCTAAAAATATTTGATTTTTTTATGATAATTGAAATAAAAAATAAAATAAACACGACATATTGGTGCATTATATTTTTAGAACTCGTTGAATAGTGCAGGGCATTCGTACATAATAAAGAGTGTGTTTAAATTGTTATTATGCATTGATGTTTTTTATTAATTTTAACGGCTTTCGTCACACACATGTTAAAAATGCAACATTTATTTCAACAATATTAATGATATTATCAACATGTTGCAGCTGCAACCGTTCTCCCCAAATTTCTTAAATTTTGGGCCCCTCCTCATGATTTAGCGTTGTTTTTAATCGTTGGATCCTTTGAACCTTTTGGTCGTGCTTTAGTGTTGGATGATTTTAAAAAAATTGACTCTCGGCCTGTTTTCGGAGATTGTGTGTGTTTGAAGTTGTTTGGGTCGCCGATTGTGAGTTTGGTTTTGCTGATGGTTTTTTGAAAGGCCGCTGTTTCAGAGGTGAAATGTATTTTGACCATTGTTGAATTTTAAAACTCTCCGAACAGTTAAATTTTCTATTGATCGGGCGTCATTTTTTTGTTTAATCGGAAGCCGTAGCCGTTTCTCTTCCGTTGTTGCGGCTCCCAAAGCGGCTAAGCACCCGAAGTATAAAGTGCTCTGACTGTCGATGCGTGTTAACCCTTTAGTCGCGTACCCGTATCCTTTTCTCTTCCACCGTTGCGGCTGGGAAAGTCATTTGGATTTCGATGTGATGTCTTCCAACTTTTGACTAAAGCTTTTCCCGCCCGCATTTCGCGTGTCTTTAGCCTTTCCTCTTCCGTCGTTGCGGCTCCCAAAGTGGCTTAGCACCCGAAGTATAAAGCCTTCCGACTTTTGACTAAAGCACTTCGCCCTTCGATATGCGTCGCGTGGCTATAACCTTTCTTCTTCCGCCGTTGCGGCTCCCAAATCGGCTAAGCGCTCGAAGTCCAAAACGCTCCGCCAGCCGATGCATCAGTATTTTAGTCGCTTTCCCGTAAATTTTTCTTCTTCCACCGTTGCAGCTCCCAAAGTAGTTAAGCCTCCGAAGTGTAAAGCCTTCCGACTTCCGATTGAGAGTGTTCCTGCCCGCGGGTCACGTATCCTTAACCTCTCCTTTTCCATCGTTGCGGCTAGGAAAGCCTTTTCGCGTCCGATGTCGATATCCTTCTGGCTTCCGATTCAGAAATTTCTCGCTCGAGGCTTAGTCAAACTCTTCCGTTTATTAAAATTCTTAGATCAAGGGATGCACCTGGCCGTTTTCTTGTGGATTAGCCATTTCAGGTGGTTTAAGTTAACGTTTAAAATGCCATTTCAACGAATGATGCACGTCGTTTGATTGCAGGTGGTTTCCGGAGCTTGGTCAAATCACTACGGCGCACAGGCATAGCTAGGCAGGTTTTGGAAGAAGTCGAACCGTGGCCGTCTGGATCACTAGCAGGACAAACGAAGGAAAAGACAAATTGACTGGCGACAAAGGCACAGGCCAGAAAGATCTATCAGTTACTAATCAGATCATGAACACATACAGAAAATAAAATGGGAAGATGAAACGTTTTAAGGGATGGGAAAAGTAATACGTTGGGGGAACCCAAGCAATCTACTGTTTTGTTTAAATATTTGAAAGTTAATAGCTAGAGGGGCTTTTTTCCCTAAAAAAATTGGTAACTTAATGCTTGTAAGAGGAACTATTTCGTTTTACAATCAGAAACTGCAACTTTTGCCTGTTGGAGAAAGCGTAATGTGGAATATGTCAATGTGATTAATAAACAATGTTGAATGTGAACTATTTCATTTTCAGCTATGTCTCATTAATTGTAAGAGCGTTCTAATTTCTTGAACCTATGTTCTTGTCTGAATGTTCTTCAATACTTTTATGAAGTCTTTTCCGCTATGAGTAATGGTAGTTTTAAATGTTGATGAGCTATCTTATCATATATACTTTTATTCATGTTTATATGTTTGGTTATAAGAACAGCTATCTGTGATTTTCCATAACACATAAACAGGGGTGCATTACTCATGAATGAATACCCATCTCTCTAGAGATAGTTTAGTTAGTATTTGTTTTCTTGCATGATTTGGATGCTTGTGAGTACTAAGACGAGAGGTAAGAACCTGCGCATCACATTTTGACTACTCTTTGCATCTTTATCACCCTACATTTAGTTAGGCACGTGCATCTCATACATTAAAATACAAAAAAATATACACGGTGGACCAGGCCGCAACCAGTAAAACCTTTTGTTTTTGTTACTTTGACCTACGGTAGCTTGACCGCAAACCGGACGGATTCCCTACACCAAACAGTCACGGGCTAGTTGGGAACGTTGACTGGGGAGAATCCCTTACTGTTGTTGCTTGTGAATTTCCAACTTTTTCCTGTTGGAGAAAGCGTAATGTGGAATATGTCAATGTGATTAATAAACAATGTTGAATGTGAACTATTTCATTTTCAGCTATGTCTCATTAATTGTAAGAGCGTTCTAATTTCTTGAACCTATGTTCTTGTCTGAATGTTCTTCAATACTTTTATGAAGTCTTTTCCGCTATGAGTAATGGTAGTTTTAACTGTTGATGAGCTATCTTATCATATATACTTTTATTCATGTTTATATGTTTGGTTATAAGAACAACTATCTGTGATTTTCCATAACACATAAACAGGGGTGCATTACTCATGAATGAATACCCATATCTCTAGAGATAGTTTAGTTAGTATTTGTTTTCTTGCATGATTTGGACGCTTGTGAGTACTAAGACGAGAGGTAAGAACCTGCGCATCACATTTTGACTACTCTTTGCATCTTTATCACCCTACATTTAGTTAGGCACGTGCATCTCATACATTAAAATACAAAAAAATATACACGGTGGACCAGGCCGCAACCGGTAAAACCTTTTGTTTTTGTTACTTTGACCTACGGTAGCCGGACCGCAAACCGGACGGATTCCCTACACCAAACAGTCACGGGGTAGTTGGGAACGTTGACTGGGGAGAATCCCTTACTGTTGTTGCTTGTGAATTTCCAGGCCTCAACAGTTCTGGCGCTAGAAGGAGGGCCACCAGTGCATGGCTGGCCAAGGAAACCCGTTTTCTTGAGATTATTCCACCGGTAACAGTTCTGAAAGCAGTGGGATTCATAATCCAATTCCGGAAGAAAGGAATAGATAACATCTATATTCTGTTGGAAACGAAGTTGTTAATGACCTAAGAAGACACACCAGGGCATATGTAAAAAAGATTGGAGGATTTCCAATCATCCCTGAATTGCCCAGAAGAGAGTATAAAAGGAAAGATCGTCCTATAGTAGAAGACTCAGTGCTGGTTGGAGACTGGGAAGAACTTGTAGAAACAGCCTTACAGGAAGTTGTGCTGCCTTTGAATCAAGAAGGCCCAGATACCCCTCACAGTTCTCCTGCTCACACTCCTATTTTCTCACCTCCTCACTCTCCACCCAGACTCATGGCAGGAGTAAATGCTAATCCACCACCCAACCCACCAAATCCACCACTTTCCTGGAGAGCCAGATCACCTTTAAATCTAATGCCTCCGCTACATGATTTACCTCAATCCTTTGAAAAGATGCTACCCAAATTCGACCCAAATGAGAAGATACTAGTAGATGATCACCTGCAAAGTTTTTACTTGGCGATAGAAGGGTTGAGGGCTGGGGAGTATGAGGATGTAGTTTGCAGACTATTTCTGCATACCCTTAAAGGAGCTGCAGCATCATGGTATTTTGGGTTGCCTTCTAACTCTATCCCTGATTGGGATACCTTCGAGAGAATTTTCAGAAGTAAGTATGCGATTCAAAAGACTCATGCAGCCCTCATGAAAGGACTATGCGCCTTGAAGAAAGAGAGAAAGGAAAAGGTGCACAGTTTCACACAAAGGTTTGTAGCATATCTCAAAATTTTTTCTGAAACTGATAAACCTTCGGACAAGGTACTGATTGAGTATTATACTTCAGCTTTAGGCCCTGATTTGGCCATGTTTGCCAAAGGTAGGGCCAAGCCTACTTTGACGAAAACCTATGAAGAGGCAGAAGTAGTGGAGGCTGAAAGAGAAAGTATCGAAGATTATCCAGAACAGTCGGGAGAGAAAGGTGCGGGAAGGAAATCCTTATTGTTTACTAAGCCTAAGGAAGGGAAATCGCCAGATTTTGAAAATATGGCAAAAATGATGCAGAAGCTTTCTAACAAAATCATAGATTTGGAGAAAGAGAAGGAAACACAAAAGTTCTATAACCCCTATTATAAGAAAAGAGAGGATAACAATCAGTCTCAACCTCCTCCTCACAATGCTGCATCCATGAATCTAACAGAAGTAGGAATGGAAAATTTTTGCACTTTCCACCAACAACCACACTCTGAAAGAAATTGTCCTCAATGGATAAACTCAATGACGTTGGTTATGAATCAACTGTTGGATTCTAAGTTAACGGAAGATGGAGATGAAGAAAGAAAGGAAAATACTACTTCAACAAAGGAACAAGAAGAGGAAACCATGGTTTTGTGGAATTCTGTTTCGTTATTTGACGCAGAACAAGAAGAAAAGAAGCAGGGCTACAAGGACGTCATGGAAACCAATGTGACAACAAGGAGACAAGGGCCAATTAAAGAAAACAGTCTCATTCTCCCAAAGATTAAGAGGCTTCAGCGAAATGTTAAGAAATTTCAAAATAAATCCTTAGCTGATAAAATTCCAGAATTCACTATTACCCGCCAAGATCCTAAGCAGAATAATACGTTGGCCAAGCCAAATGAAGAAAAGATGAATGCTGATAAACCTTATCCCATTGAACAGTAGATGGAGTATGACATCGTGGAGGATTTAAAGAAGGTAAAATCGAATGTTTCACTATTTGAAATGTGTAAAGTGCCACAGCAAAAAGAAAGACTATTGAAATCACTTGAAGCATCGGACGAGAAGCTGCCCACTGACAATCGACCTCAGGAAGAAGAAGAAATCGGAGAAACCAGCATTGGAGGTAAGTCTAAAAGCAAACATCCACCTTTCCTCCTCACATTTGAAATTTTCAATCACAACGTGCATAATTGCTTGGTAGACTTAGGGGCGTCAGTTAATGTCATGCCAATATCAGTCTGTAAAAAGATCAATGGGCAGCCTAAGCCATCCACGTGGAGGGCTGTTCAGTTGGATAGGACAGATGTAAAGGTAATTGGTGAGATGGAAGACGTCCTAGTCCGTCTGGCATCCAATGATAAAGTGTGCCAAGTCATTAATATCGTGGTGGCTGATATACTAGACGCTTACGGTCTTGTCCTGAGCAGAGATTGGTCGGCCAAACTAAATGGATATTTTGCCTCAGATTGGTCGCATATGTGGCTGCCATACAAAGGAAGTCCGAACCAGATTAAGATTTTAAGAGAGCCTCACATGAAATGCAATGTTACTCAATTGGAGGAGAATAATGAACCAGTGGATTCTGTATTGGGAAATTATTTTATCGAATTGGAACCAGGAAATTACCAAGCAGAAGAAGCCAGCAACACATCAGACACCCAGCCTGATCTCCTTCGATTCTCACAGGCTGATGAAATTGACTGTAACATAGTAAACTTAGCAGTTGGAGTAGATTCACATTCAGTAGATAATGATTTTTGGACTTTGTTTTTTGATGGCTCTAAGACGTTAGAAGGGTCAGGGGCTGGTTGTGTCCTGATCGACCCCCAGAAGAATAAACATTTTCTCTCATGTAGATTAGAGTTTGAATGTACGAATAATACAGTTGAGTACGAAGCGCTGGTGCAGGGCTTGAGGAAAGCGATTGAATTAAAGGTAAGTAATCTAAAAGTTTTTGGAGATTCTGAAATTATTGTGAAACAAATCCGGAATCAAATACATTGTGTTTCCCCTCACTTGAAGGCTTACCAAAATGAGGTATGGGACCTACTTAAATGTTTTAATGCATTCAATATTATTTCAATTCCAAGAATTAAAAATGCAGCAGTTGACCTATTGGCCACATCAGCCGCTAGGCTGGTAGCTACCAATAATCGATGTTCCGTTGAATTGCTTTTCAGGCCCTCGGTACCTGATATGATCACCAATCTACGAGTGTTCGATGATGACAAGCAGATTATAGAATGTTTAACAAATGATGAGGTATTTAAAGGAGCCATTATAGACGATGAAGAACATCAGGCCAAGCTGAAGTATGATAATTTCATTCCTAAAGGTGTCAGAACGTTAGAAAAAATGTTCGATTTAAATGAAAAGTTCAGAAGACCAGCCAACGTGAAGACCCACAGCTCATCTCTACAATTCAAGCTTATAAATTTAGGGACTGAGACGAATCCTAAATTTGTGAATCTTGGCAAATGTTGTTCACCAGCAGAAAGAGATAAGTTCATCAGTCTGTTTAAACAATATAAAGATGTTTTTGCTTGGACATACGAAGATTTGAAAACATACGACACCAGCATCATCAAGCATGTTGTCCCCATCAAAGTCGGCGTCAAGCCGTATCAGCAACCTTTAAGAAAAATGCATCCAAAATTGGAACCGCTGATTCAAAGTGAAGTGAAGAAATTATTGGATGCTAGAATCATTTTTAAGGTCAGACACTCTGAGTGGGTATCAAATCTGGTACCAGTAAGGAAAAAGTCTGGAGAAATCAGACTATGCGTGGATTTCAGAAATCTAAACCGTGCTTCAGATAAAGATAACTATCCTGTGCCACCCATGGAGCAATTGCTACAAATGGTCTCAGGTTTTGAACTGTTTTCGTTATTATATGGTTTCTCTAGCTACAATCAAGTATTAGTAGCCGAAGAAGACAGATTGAAGACAACGTTCAGGACCAAATGGGGAACCTTTGCCTACAGAAGGATGCCCTTTGGGCTTATAAATGCTGGAGCAACGTTTCAGAGGGCTGTGGACATAGCTTTCCGTGGATTGATTGGCCATAGTGCTGTAGTGTACCTTGATGATATTACGATATTCTCAAAGAAGAGAGAAGAGCACGCGTTTCATTTAAGGCATATTTTTGAACGCTGTCGAAAATATGGCATCTCGCTCAATCCCAAAAAGTGTGTGTTTGCTGTCACGGAGGGAAAATTGCTGGGTCATATAGTTTCAAAGAAAGGAATCTCTATAGATCCAGAAAGAATTAAGGCCATTGAATAGATCCCGTTACCCCATAATAAAAAAGGGATGCAATCATTTATGGGAACTATAAACTTCGTGCGAAGATTTGTGCCTGATTTCACTCAGATTGTCAAGCCGCTGCAGCAAATGGTGAAGCAAAATGCACAATTCAAATGGACTGAGATTGAGAAGAACGCATTCAGCAAAATTAAAAATGCTGTTGCACACGCACCCTCCCTGAAAATCCAAGATTTTGATAAATACTTTATTCTGTATACCTTTGTATCCGATGATTCGCTAGCAGCTGTGCTTACGCAAAAGGAAGATGGGGGGGATGAATTCCAAATATCTTTCATGAGCACTGGTCTGCAAGGGGCCGAATTAAATTACCCAGCCATTGATAAACAAGCTTACGCAGTATTCAAAGCAGTGAAGCAATTCAGGCCTTATATTTTAAAAAATAGAACCAAGGTAATCGTCCCCTACCCAGCTGTAAGGTCCCTTCTTGTACAGAATGAGTTAGGAGAAAGAAGGGGCAACTGGGTAACAGCTCTTCAAGAGTACGACCTTGAATTCAAGCCAGCCTCTATAGTTAAAGGACAAGGGTTGTGCAAACTGATGACTGAAAATGGAAAAAATGAAGAACACGCCTGGGAGGATGAAGCCGAATTACATGTAATGGAGGTATGTCCTTTGTTTACAGCTCCCGAGTCTTGGTATAGAGACCTCGTGCATTACTTGCAGGCAGGGTTGTTGCCAGAACATTGGAATTCTAAGCAAAGAAGAGCGCTGCATCTTAAATCAGCTTCCTATCAAATTGTTGAAGGAGTATTATTCAGAAAAAATTATGATGGAGTTCTTCTCAGATGCTTAGAGAAAGAAGATGCAAATAAAGTAATGTCAGAATTGCATGACGGTCCTGCTGGGGGACACTATTCAGGGGATATTACAGCCCACAAAATCCTCAGAGTCGATTACTATTGGCCTACGCTCTTCAAAGATGCACACGCACATGTCAGGAAGTGTGATATTTGCCAAAGGTGTAGTGGGAGACAACCTAAAGCAGCAGCACCCCTAAAGCCTGTGATGATCACGGATCCATTCGAGCAATGGGGGTTGGATATCATTGGAGAAATAAAACCAAATTCCTCCCTACAACACAAGTACATTCTGACCGCGACCGATTATTTCACTCGCTAGGTCGAAGCAGTCCCGCTGGGCAAAATAAATCAAGACGAGGTCGTCAGCTTCCTGCAGGATCACATCATGACCAGGTTTGGAGTTCCAGTTTCGTTAGTTTTTGATAATGCTACGTACTTTTCATCAATTAAATTAACTGTTTTTGCTCATGATAAAGGGATAAAATTGCATTATTCTGCTAATTACTATCCACAAGGAAATGGCCTGGCTGAATCCACTAACAAAAATCTGATTAGAATTTTAAAGAAGACTGTGATAGAAAACCAGAGGAGCTGGCACTCAGTGCTACCAAACTCCCTTTGGGCCGATAGAGTCACCCCCAAGTCTCCAATAGGAGTGTCTCCATATACCTTGGTGTATGATAAAGAAGCCATTCTTCCCCCCAACATCATGCTACCCTCTTCCATAATAGCTCAAGAGTCCAGAGGGTCGGAGAATGAAGTTTTGCAGATAAGGATATGCAATCTTCTGAAAGCAGAAGAGGCTAGATCTCAAGCCAGAGAACACTTTAAGCAATGGTAGGAGTTAGTAAAGAGATGGTTCGACAAACATAAAGCTAGAACAAAAGACTTTGAAGTGGGAGGCTTAGTCCTCAAATGGGATCACCCCCATGATGAGAAAGGAAAGCATACTAAATTCCAGCAGTTGTGGGTAGGCCCTTTTCAGATTGCAGCAAAGCTTGGCCCTTCTACTTATAAGTTGCAAGATTTACAGGGGTGGGAGGAGAACTTACCAGTAAATGGTTTGGTTCTCAAGCCTTATTTTTCCTGAGTTTCTTTGAGTTCTTCTGTCTTGTATATAAATAATCTGTTTGGCTGTCTTTTGAGTCATGTTTTTCAGTTGTTTTTAGTTTGAGTTTTCTTGATTTCAATAAAGGGAACGAGCCCGTGGTTGCATGGGGAACACCAAAATTTTTGGGAATGATAAACATTTTTGGGTATCAGACTGTGTGTTGCTGTTTGTCTAAAAGAACTTCTTCCAGTTTAGCAGTTTTCTCGAATAGCTCTGAGTGCATTGAAGTCTTGCTTAACCCCTGTGAAATAAACCAGATTCAAAGAGTTTGGAATACTATGTTGAGGCTCCATCCACGTCACACTTAAAATGTTCTAAGGGGTGACAGCAAAGGACCCATGGAAAGGAGCAAGGTGAACAGTATATTAAATATAAATGATCCCATGCCAAGAAACGAATGCCAAAAGGCAAATAAGAGTAAAAAAACTCCTATGAAAGCATCATACATGAAAGCAAATGCTGAATCATAAGTACTAAATTGCCGAAAGTTCCTCTCCGTCCGTGAGCTGAAACATGAAGTACACCGCTCACACAAAAGGACACTATGGGA
>LPNX010464722.1:0-87521 GCA_001517045.1 Pseudotsuga menziesii
GTTTCACACATTGGTAGGGGATGTTATCCATGACATAGGAATGGTAGTGAGTTTCAAGGAAGATAGATGAAATAAAATGATAGGGGTTCTTGTAGTGTATGCAAATGCAATAATGTTATGCAATAATTTTATGAGGGAATTATTAATTGGACAAGTTTCATTAACAGGATTGGTGGTATTTGAAGGGTTTTTTGTGAAATGGATAGAAGTATCCTAGTAAAGTCATTTCACAGAAACTAGGAATGCCTGAGAACGGATCCTAGTAAAGTCATTTTGCTTAAGTTTTATTTGGGGAACACTGAGGACTCATTGATGTTGAACCAATCCAATAAAAATAGAGTACTGTGCTATGCATCTATTTCTCTAATCATCCGATATCCTCAATTTAAAAATGACAAACAACTATGCACAAAATGTATTTATTACCTAGTACGAATGGGTAAAATTCTTCGCCAAAAACTGTATGCAGCAGAAGAATATCATGATAAAAATAAGTTGTGATAAGTCTATAAAAGTAGTAAACTAACCTTTGTAGTGCCTGTGGAATTGATATACATGTAGATAGGCTTCTCAGGGTCATCATACTGTAGATAGAGTAATTCTGCCATAATTAATTCTGTCACAGCTGGTACAAGTGACATTCCCAAATAGACTGTAATTCGACTTTTAAACAAATAGGATGTTAGATATGGAGGTGGTTGCTCCCATGCAGTTCCTCTTTGAAAGGGAATAACCTTCAACAGTGAAAGTTTTATCAGAAAACATGCAATGTGCACAAGTAACAAGTTGCAACCCAAATACCGATAGATAAAGAACATAAGATCTAACAGCACATAGCTCTCTAACTATTTATTTTCCAGATTACGTGAATAGAAATTCGTAACCAATCATTGCCATTCCTTACATTTCAAAAGATTGGTAATGCTAACATTTTCAATATAAATCATATAAAACACAAGACCTGTACCATTTAGTTAGGAACTGGTGACAATGTAGATTTTTGAAGTCACTGATGGTGTGAAAAGATCTCACACTTGGAAGTGATGGAAAAATTAATGGAGACTTTACTACAACAGCATAGACATTAATTTCCCACTTACACTCGGCCACCTATTTAGGAACCAAATGGTGCTCGGAAAGGATGCAGGGCTTTATGTTTTTAGATAAATTGCATCCTGCATGCCAAAAAGTTGTATTCTTAGTAATTAATTGTGTCTACAACCCTATCACTAAAAAAATGGATAGGGTGGGTACGACATGTGGTTGAATTCAGGTGATCATAGGCCTCCTGGGAAGAAAAATTATTACAAGCATAGCTAGAAGCAAATGAGAACAAGGTTTGGAAGCACCTACTTTTGCCAAAGACATCTCCCAGTGCTGCATGGAAGACTACTCACGACAACTTGATTAAGGAATGGCATGAACGTCCTCTGTCACAAGAGGCAGAGAATCAACTAAACATCTCTTTCTGGTTTGTCCATTTGTCAAGGAGATATGGTTGAGGATTGTACAAAAAATGTGCATGGACATGAACACTTTTGGTGAGATGTCTAGTTTTATTTTGTGTTGAGATTATTGTTTTTTTGGTGCAAAAGGAAAACCAATCCATAGATTTATTTGGCATCCATTAGCCAAATTCTTCAAGTTGTCTGAATCACCAGGAACAGGGAAATTTTGTGAATGAACAACCCCAGATCCAAAAGACATAGTTGAACGCCTGTTCATGGTTCGTAGAGCTCCTGCATCACTTTTGAGGAACAACATGTGAGCAAATTCCAGATAGAAGCAGTTAAGTATGGATGCTTAGGACTTCGACGCTTTCGTAGTTCCAATCTACTCCGAAGATTGCACCTATGGATCTACTAATTTTGGATCCTGCTGTGAATACCATCCCACCAGGACTTTGGAGAATTCAGTTCAATGGAGCAACAAAGAAGAATCATGGTATTGCTGAGGTAGGTCATGATTTGTGTCATTCAATTGGTCTCGTTTCTAGCCTTCGTACTCCTTGGACAGGTGGCTGTTTGTGTCATTCAGTTTGTCTTGTTTTATTGTCATGCATGGGGGGGTTTACTTGCATTCCCCATAATGCAATAGAATTTAGATCTTTGGCTAAGACCTCAGGTTGGTAACATCTCTTTCCCCACAAAGGCTAATCCTTTCTATGAGAACACCTCTGGTACAAACTTGTAAAGTTATATCAAATAATGGTTATGATTCAATACTACTGATGCATTGATTATCTGCAAACAGCTTTATCCATTGACATCAGGTAATAGCTGTTAATGTTATCAGCGAATGAATTAGTCATTGGGATTAAATAATTTCTTTAACTCTCAAATACTTAAGGGGTGGGTTATTCTTAAGGCATAGTGCATGGCTGTCTTTAATTTTATCATTGCTCCAGGAAGGTCTGTGGAAAGTGTCTCTGAGAAAGATCCTGGTTTCAAGAGAGGACACATTTTGGATAGAGCAGACATCTAAAGATACTTCATTACTCACACTTTGTGAGAAAATAGTTTTTTGTGTATTGAAGGATGGGCAATCAAGCGTTTTGCTGAAAATATTGACATCCCTTTTGAGCATGCATGTCGGGGCACTGCGAAAAGCTGTGCTTTTTGTTCTTGATGGAAAAGAATGCGAAGACGATGCACTGTTTTCACTAAATTTGCTGCTTCATGTATAGTAGATGTGACAAGCATGGCAGTGACCTACATACTTTTACTGTAATTTGCAAGATGATCCCCAATGAATAATTGTTTTAGTCAATTTTGAATGCTCAAGGCTACAATGTTCTCTAAAAATGACTTAAAAATATACTAACATGGTGAGTTAGGAGGTGTCATGGTATCTAGAAGTCTCACTCTTATTTTAAGACAATTACTTGGGTTGTTAGTCACTAATAACATCCTAGAGCTACATTACACTAGATTTAAAGTTACCAAATCATTTTGGGATTGGGTTGTATTGTTCCTTCATTAATCTAGATTCACTAGTGCAATCCACCCAACCCTTTGCCATCCATTACCTCTCAAGGCATTGGTGCTTCTGGGTCTGCCCTTCAAAATGGTGAGTATGGGTCAACCAGGAACAACCCTTTAAATCGACAGTAGATCCATCCATTTTAAAAACAGGTTCATAATCATTGTCAAAAGCTACCACATTTGGAAATGTTAATGATGAGATGTGAATTACAAGTAACTGGGGCATTGGTTATGTGGTAGGCTATTTAACTACAATGCTAACGTCAAAGGACAGATGCAGTTTTGAATTGAGAGGATTCTCTCTTGCAAGTTGCAACAGATACCTTTAGCCAGGCTACTAGTGTTTTATTTCTGCCAGATAGTGTCCTGTTAGAGTCCTCAGAATGCTGTTATCCTTTTAGTAAAATTATTCAAGAGTTCCTCCATTGATTGCAAACTGAGGGCAATGTGTTAAGAGATAGAATGTTATTGTGGGGGAAAACTATAAAAGGTATTATTCTCTAATTCATACTAATTTTCCTATTTAAGCTACAGCTTAGTAGCTGCTTGCTTGTACTGTGCCATGCAAATTTTTAACAAATTATCCAAATGAATGCAACAATGGAGTTGATGCCTGGTTTGTTTACAGATCTGTGGTGATGGTATATTTAAGCTCTGCCTTTGTCTAGTGGCCTGCTAATCAGTTGCAGAACAGTGGATCTGACTTGTCCAGCCTGTGACCATGAACATTCGTCACACGTACTTTGTTTGGGGCATTTTGCCAGTTGTAAAAGATGTGTTTTTGCATGCATTGTAAAATGATCTAAACTCAAGAACTAAAGAGAATGATCATGAGATATTTTCTCTTCCCTTCCAGTAGGTAGTATTCAAAGATCAAAATATTGTGAGTGGTTTCAATGTTACCCATCCAACTAGGCATGCAAACAGAGGTTGGGTTATAATACTAATAAATGTGGAAAGCAGGCTCATATGAGGCATCAGGCTCGACTGTTACAAGATTATTTTCTGCTAGTGGTATCTTCTGGCTTCCATGATATATATATGTTATCTTGTAAGTTCTTTCTGGAGATGATATTGATTTTTTTTTGTGCTCCTCTATACATGGCATGCCTATTGGATTGTTCCATTTCAAGAACCAGCTTCTATTCAGCAGTAATAGGATTATATGCTAACAATACCATGTTTGTACCAAGAACCAGCTTCTCACTGCAAGAGGATTCTATGCTAACAATATCATGTTTGTACCAAGAATTCCATGTGCAAAACTTGCACCAATATGGGTATTTTCCAATGGGATTTTCCTTGTTGTCATGTTTAAAAAGTGAAGTTTACAGCATTACAATTGCGATTGGATATTGTGTAGGATACTGCAAAACATCTCTGGTCAATTATTTCCAGGTGAAAAGGAGTGTTATGTGTTATTCCTTGATGTAATTCAACATTTTTACATCCATATATGGACCTGTAGAAAAGACAAATTTAGAATGCAACTACGAACAATTTCCTTTTGGAATAGATAGGGAAAGGGTTATGATCCAATTTACCAAAACTATTATAAATAAAAAACCTGAATAGACCAAACATGATGAGCATGTAAACTCCTAAGAAATGGAAGAATTACCCAATAACCCAAAAAATAACAATTTCAAAAGATCATGTAGAACCAGTTACGACCTACTATTTGCTTATACATATAAATGATCCCTTATATTGGAGAGAGGGGTCATTGTATGGAGCAAGGCATACCGCATCATTCCAGAAGATCCAATCATACTTGGGGAGATTCTTTCGAACTGCGAGGATCTTACTCCAGCTGGGGGGCCTGTTCTTATCAACAATATTGCTCTCATCAATAAAATCATACCGATGTCTGTCAGCATAGCTTCTTTTGTTGGGCTCAACCAATTTCATAAGCCCCTGAAAGGACCTTGCAGGAATGGTCCCAGACTCATCCGAGCAAGTCACCATCGCAATCCTAAACCTCTTCAGAATATCCTTGTCTGCAATTGAGGTCTCAAAGCACTGCCTACCTAGATTGTTGGCCCTTAACAGAACAACCCCGGTGCCATGTACCAATAACAGGGACACAATGAAAATAGCCAACAGACTGAACATAACAGGACGAAAAACCCTCTCTGATAAAATCCAGCACCGGTGCTTTATATCCGGGCCCCCCTTGAACGAATCCTGCATAGTGATGCCTATGTAACCCCTTGAAGAATGCTTCCCACCATCTGAAATCCCAACCCTCCTCTGCAGACAAAGGGAAGAAACCCCTCCCATTCCCATTCTAAATCTCACAGATAGCACTTCTCTGCTGCACCCAGAGCTTCTCGTGATGCCGATTTAACAATATAAGCAAAAACCCAAAATAATCCTGCGGTTCTCGACTGGCTTTTACCTCCAAGTCAATCTCATTCATAAACCCCGTTGTATTAGAAACAACGCGATCAACAGTTCCTTAATGCCCCGGTCTCATAGCTATGAGGAAGTCGTCCGCATAACGTGTATATTGAACAAATGGGAAGTGTTTTGACAAACTCTTTTCTCTTTCAATTGTGAAAAATATGTTCAATGTATTTTATACCATCAACGAATATTATATCATCATGTGTGGGATGGGACCATGTACTAATAACCATGTGTTTTCCTAAGAGGCATATAACCTCATAAATTGTCTAGCCTCTTAGTTAACCTTTTGTGGCAATAATAAGAAACTAACCTTATTTTGATATGATATTCAACAATGGGATTTTGAAAAATTAAAGAAGAAACAATGCTTTGAATCAATCCTTCTTACACTGATTCTCACCTAGTAATTTCATATCAATACTATTATGCCTAATTTTGTAAAGAGAGAAGTCATTATGTAGCATGGTCACCCTATTCATAATGATTTTGATTTAAGGAATTTTCATGATGCAATATGGAATATTATTTGATGTATGGCAAGAAAATATGTCACAAGGAAAAAATACTCACAACCAAGGGAAAATCCTACTTTGAAATGTCTTCATTGTCGAGCTCTTTCCTTGATTTAAGGGCTTCCTTTGCTTGGATAGTTTCTAAGGTTACAAATTGGTTTTGACTCAGGTCTTATTTTGTATCATTTATGGGTTTGGGAGTACCATGTTTTTCTCCCTCTATTCAAGGATCTGGATGCTTTTTGAAACTCTTATTCTTTCTGCTAGGTTGGGGGTAGGTTCTTTGGGTAGTTCTTGTTGAAATTACTACAATCATGACAACTATTGCACTATAATGGCATATGTTCATAGTGGAATGGTTGCACAAGGGTCTATTTTTTGATTTTGGAGCTCTATTTCTCATGGGAGCTCTTCTTCAAGTTATACTTCAATGTGAATTCAAGCACAACTAAAGAACTTCGGTCTTGGATCAACTCTATCAACAACTCTTCTTAACTTATTCCATATTGCCTCAAGGCTCTTAATGCATAGTTGTTAAAATAGATATGCGGCAATCTCTCCCACACTAAAACATATGATGGAATCTCCTATTTTAGCTCAAAATCTAGAGACCATTGATTAAGATACAAAACTCCAGTGCCCCAAAACCATGGGCATTGTATAATATTAAATCATAACCATAGTTAGATTGAAAATGTAAATCGAAGAAGTCTTTACCAAAAAAGTAACTTTATTTTTTCCTTTGAAGTTAGGAACCTACTAGTTTTGGATAAAAGACTCAAATGCTTTATAAGATTGGTCATGCTCCCAAAAACATCCTCACTATAATATGATAAGTGTACAAAAATAGCTTTTTTTCAACACTACAAATTGAAAACTAAGATTAAAAATGTTCTCTATATTTTTAACAAAATGTGATGCATTGTGACTATAGTTAGTTCTCTTTAAATAATTAACAACCATCCCCAAACCTTGCATTCTTATCCCACAAGCATGTACTCACTCATACATGTTAGCCATGATCACCTTGAAAGGGCACTGCTAAACCACACATAATTGCATTTTGAATATATCTTATTTTATTTATATGAAAACTCTATACTTCCTCGCACACCAATTATCCATTTAGTGTTTAATTAACATGATTTATCCCCTAACAATGTCTAAGGCATTAATATCAACCCATGATGCACAGAACATTGTAATGCATGTGTGTTATTGAAATCCATTTATTTCTAGGTAGGATAGCTTCCACTCACTCAAGGCGCCGTCGCTTAAGCGACGCTTATGAGACTAGCCGTCTCTTAAGCGATGCTTATGAGACTAGCCGTCTCTTAAGCGACGCTTATGGCCACATTTACAAAAAAAAATTATCCTTGTGATTTTTGGTAAGTTTAAAAAGAGAAATCCACGCGCCGTCGGATTTTTCCGTCGGATTTTGGATCGAAATGTAGTAGTGCATGAATAGACATGATTCATCGTGCAACTTCTTATTGTCAAATATCATCCATTCACACAATATAATTTGATTGGGAAATAAAAAGGAGGGGTCCCTCATGAATGGAAAAGATTCATCTGCATGTTTCTCAACTGATTGACCTCAACCATTCATTATACAAATGATGATTCAAACTTGGTACTAGTGACCAACAACAATTAAGATTAGGTTTCATTGAATGTGCAATTTAATCACAGTCTTTTGCACAAAGAGGAAGGTCATCTCTTTTCACATTTGTAAGAAATGTGCCAACAATATATATCTTTCTCCCATGGATGATTGATGATCCAAGTTAGAAATATACATTTGAATAATATTCAATATATTTAAATTCCCTCCCTTTTCCACCTAAGCTCAAATCGTGGACAAGACCCACTCGCCAATAAAATAATGTGTGCGGTAGGATTGACCTCATCACGTCATGAGCACTAATCATAACCAACCATGTGGCCTACCATCTCATACAAAATATGTATGTGCCACCCTATGGTATCTTTGAATGCCACATAATAAGTGATATCATTGGTCTTTAATGAAAATATCCATCTATTTAATGTGCATCAGCTCTTATTTTCTCATTCTAGTGAGAATTCGAGCCTATATAAAAACTAATAGAGCACTCATCTTACATAAGAACATGTAGAATCCACCAAGATATCTCAATTAATTTTAGGACCTCTCCAATTATGTGTTCATTGCCCCATCATTTTTATCTACACTTGAGGAATGATGTAAGTCTTTTGAGAATTTGAACCATTCAATTTTAGTGGGAAAATCACCAATGTCCTTGATTTCCCTCCTTTTTTCTACCTTATAATAGTCTCTTTCCTACACATGATACCTTTGTAACTGTTGATGTATTTGCAACTTCAGAAGATATTCTGATGTATATTATCATTGTATGTTGTTGTACCCCCATTGGGGATGTGTGTTACCCCTTTACAGGGTGTCTAAATTGTGTCTAGATCTTGAGGTACAAACTCCATTGTAAGTTGAGGAAATAGTCCCCAATGTAACATCATGTAATATGTAATTGTGGTCTCTCTAGGAGAAGTGGGCCCCATGTGAGATGACATGTAGGCTCAAGTCTTATATTTGTTCAGTGAATTGAAAGGGTATAAATAGGGAGGTGATCTCCCTCATTTATACAAACCTCATACACTCTCTAAGGCATTTTGAGAGAGAGAGACAGTCATGGGAGGAGAGAAAGATAGTTGCTGAACATTTCTTATTACTACTTTTGATCATCTTACTATTCTGAAGAAGTTTGTGGGGTTTTATCCTTTATGGTTTCCCCGATGAAAATCTTTGTGTCTTGTGCATATTTTACATTTTATTCATTTTTTTGTACTTTTTATTCTTTCAGATAAATATCCTAGATAATCTAATCAGATATTAAGAAAATCTAACATGGTATCAGAGCCTCTCTGAAAGAAGGCATTGTGTAGCTACAGGAACTAGGGCTTCCTAGTTGAAGGTGTTCTCTCCACAGATCATTAAGCAAGGAGGTCTAGGATAACTCACCTCACTAGGGTGCATATATTGGTGGTATCATTTTTTGAATCAGAGAAGTTTCATTGTACATCCGAAATACAACTACAATGGAAGCTAATGGAAATTAGGGTTTCATGCCTGACAGACCTAGAAGACTGAATTTAGTAATACTAGAACTTTCGCTATAACCCAATATTGGAGAAGGATTAGAAGCCAAAATGTTTATAGGCCAAATATAAATTCGTTTTGTACACTTTGTAAAAATTTCAGCCTCAGATTCTATATACTTCAGGAGATATGGTTCCTCCAAATCAGGGTTCCAGCCTCCTCCAGAATACAGACATTGAACATGTGACCTAGGAATATTTTCTATATATCGGGATAGGAAGGTCCAAATGAAATTTATAAAATTTTACCAGGTAGGAAACAGAATGTATTTTCTGTGGTACGTTGTTTAGACCTAGAATGTGAAACAGTGACATGTGGCAGTTCGTACAAGTTTACTATGCTAAACAGTCCCCAAAAAAGTCACCTTGGGAAACTCAACGGAAGTCCTGCTTGGAGAATCTGTTTCTACTCTAACTTGTGGGGTCAAAAAGAATACTTATCAGGATATCATATTGAGAAGTTTCAGACTTTAAGGAGGCAAAATTTTAGAGATACAACATAGGAAATATCAGTCATTTCTGTAGAAGAAATTTGAAAACTAGGGCTTCCTATTCTAGGAGCTTCCCTCCACTGTTTTCAGAAAATGATTACATTGGACAAATTGCCTTGAATAGCCCCATCTTTCTATCCAATCAGAAGTTTCAAATTCCAAGTTTTGAAATTTAGGGTTTCTCTGACAAACCATAAATCAGGCAGCTCCAGAACTAGGACGGACACCTCAAATCAGTAAGATCTAATTTTTTTTCTATTTACATTTGAGGTTCTCATTTCAAAATTACTAATCATGCCAACTTGATGAAAAGATTGGTGAATATGAAAATTTTCAAGTATGGAAGTATAGGAACTCTGTGATCCTTGAAGAAATTGACTTAGATCAGTATTTCAGTAAGGAAGTTCTAAGAGCCAGAGGGAGATGAGGCTAAGGCTAGAGCCAAGAGAGTCATTGCATATTCTATTAAATATCATCTCATCCCTCATGTGTCATCCTTGAATACATCAAAAGGTAGTGTTTTATGCTATGACAAAGCAATCGAAGAAGAATAATATATTTTTATAACCACCTTGAATGGCCTCCCAAGATCATGGGATTCATTCATTAAAGGAATGTGTGCCAGAAGAAAGTGATTACCTTCAGTAGACTCTGGGAAGAGTGAACACAAGAAGAATCTCGACTCATAATAATAGAAGAGAAGCAACTAAATATCAAGCTCTCGTGATTCAAAGAAGATCCCTCAAGTGATGAGGAATATGAAGGACTCAATTCTTGAAGAACCTCTTATCCATCTTAGCATTTGGATAAGAAATGATGTTGTTATGAATGAAGAAGATGATGAAGCTGAAGGCTCAAGAAGGAGTCTACCAACAAAACAAATAAACATGAGTATTCAATTGCAATTTCATGATATTGTTTGGTTATGTAGTTGTTTATATTCAGTTGATGTGTTATGCATGTTTCAGTATTTACATTTATACTATTGAATTGCACATGATGGGTAAGAAGTCAATGTCGTTGTACTACATTCAATTACTACTTATCTAGATTGAAACCTCTTTGCTGGAATATTAGGAGTAGTACAAACTCTTAATAACATTAGGGTAGAATGCATCTAGAAGTTATTGTATGTATACATGATATGGATGAATGTTGTAGCATTGGATAAAACAGTCACATGGCTATGTGACATATATTTTTCACTACTAATATGTTTTGGAAATTATGATATGTTTCTAATCATGTGAATGAACTTGACTTGTAGATCATGCCAAAGAACAAGCAACGATAGTTCAGAATAAGAACCTGAAGCTTCGTGGGTCAAAGACAACATGGCGAAAGAAAGATCTTCAGAATAATATAAAGAGAACGGTAGATCCACCTCGAGAGATGAAGACCACCTTGGGAATGAGAAATAATCCAAGATGAAGAGTAGTATGATGATACTTTCAAGAAATAAAGAGGCCTCAGACACACTCCAGTTATGTGACACTGTTGAGCGACATCATTGATGCAGAGCCTTCCAGCTATGAAGAAGTAGCCAAGAAGAAAGGGAAGGAGAGCACAAGTTCAAGAAGAATGATGTCTACGATGCAGTATCGAGACCTGAAGGGAAGTTCATAGTGTCTTCCAAATGGATCTACAATATCCAACATGAAATAGATGGAAACATCATGGGATACAAGGAAAGATTCATAGCACGAGGCTTCTCATAGAAAGAAGGCATAGACTATGAAGAGACATTTCAGCCACTGGGAGTTGAGACACATGACAGGCATACTCATGTGTGCAAATTAAATAAGGCATTGTACGAGCTCAGAAGGAAACCATTGGATAACACATACATGCAGAGATTTAATATCACCTAGAGTGATGAAGATCTTAACCTTTGCTACAAGGTTGAAGATGAAAGGATATAGAGGATGACAAGCTCACAGATGGGTGTGAGAAGAACTATTCAAAAGGTTCAAGATAGATTATTTTGGTATCCAGTGACCCTATATGGATACATAGAATATTAGTAGTAGAGGAAGCTACTTATCACTCCAGTACATAATGTTTCAATAAATAGAGTATGAAAGGCAGAGGGAGAATGATGCTCCACTTCAGAGGGAGTGATTGCAGAAGATCCTGAGGTTCGACATGGTACAACAAGATGGACAGATTACTGATGGCTCTTGTCTTTACTGAGATTAAAGCAGATTCCAACCTTTTCTTCAAGTTTGAAGGTGGAAGACCAGTGATACTCCTGTTATATGTCGATGACCTGTTCTTGACAGGAAAATAGGAACTCATTAAAGATGCAAGAAGGAGACTTGCTGCCGAGTTCGAGATAAAGTACTTGGGTATGATGCACTACTTTATAGGCATGGAGGTGTGGTAGAGTGTGGATGGAATCTCCCTTGGACAAGGAAAGTATGCATTGGAGATCCTGAAGAGGCTTGGAATGATGGACTGCAAGCCATGGCCACACCTATAGCATTGAACCTAAAGCTATTGAGTGATGCTTCATCAGATATTGTTGATGCCATGATGTATTGTCAGATGATTTATTCATTGATATGCCTAGCAAATAAAAGACCAGAAACATGCTTTGTTGTGAACGACCTAAGCCAGTTCCTAACGGATTCGCGACATGCTCACCTGGTTTCAAAGCATTCAGTGAGGTACCTAAAGGGTACATTTGAGTATGGGCTCAAGTATGATACAAATCAAAAGACTAACCTACATGGTTATGTTGATTTAGATTCGTAGCGCCACTGAGAAGAAGAGCACATTCAGTTTCTTCATCAGTCTGAGATCTAGTATGGGCTACTAGTTTGGCAGGATGGAGTCCTACATGGAGCTGAGTACAACCGAGAGAGGAGTAGTGAAGCTCCAGTATGTGATCCAAATCAATATCTCTCGAAAGAGGGAGTGATGAGCTATAGCATAGCCAGTGAGATGGGTTGTTTGAGCATAAAACCCTGGTGAAGCTCGTAGGTTGCTCAAATGTAATCAGTCATGTAGGTTGTCCTTAGATGTAATTAGTCTTGGTGAATCTCACAGGTTATCCTTGGACATAATCAATCCTGATGTGATTCTATGCTAGAAATGACCAGAGTGAAGTTTGAATACTTTAGAGAGAAGCTTGGTGTACTTTAGATCAAGGTTCCTTCCAAGGGGAAGTGATGAGTCCGGAAGACGCAGATACACATATGCCTTTCTGACATGATGGCAGGCTGAGCCTCCCATGGTCATTGATGTAAGTGCTAAGAGCCTTTTCGACATGGTGGTAGGATGGGCCTCCCATGGTCATTGATGTAAGTGTTGAGTTATGTGTCTCCGGGTTGTGCTCCATGTGACGATGATATGACTTGAAGATGATGAGGTAATAGTGTTAAAATATTGTAACTTCAAATAATATTATATATGTATCTTTTGTGGTCCTCGATGGTCCTACCGGGAGAACCACTTGTATTACATTGTACCCCCATGATCCTAATCGAAAGAACTAATAAGAGTCATGAGGTAGTCCCCTCTAATTGTAAAGGTGGGTCATCAGCACCCCAGTGTGGTTACTTGAGCCTACATGTGTAACTCGAGTCTACATGATTTAACTCGAGCCTACATGTCAAATGAGTTAACTTAAGTGAACAGATGAATATAAATATAGGTGTAGTGCTCCTCATTTGGAACACACACACACTCTCACTTGTGTAGTGCATTAGTGGAGAGAATTAGCTGGAGAAGGAGGAGGATCAGGCTTTGATCTCCTTGCTGGTTTTATATTTTGTCTTTTATATTTTGGGGCATCTATATTGAGGAAGTTTTTGCTGGGTTTTTCCCTTTAGGGTTTTCCCAGGATAAATCTGTGTTGTTCTTGTGATTCTGTTTCTTTTAGTGATATTTCTTATATGATTTTGTTAAGAAAATGAAATTAATACTGATGTATTAGCTAAGCATATGAAAAGTTAACATGGTATTAGAGCCACCTTGAATAGGACAGCTTTCACAAGGAAAAATAGCGCTCTCTCTCTCCCCGTAAGAAATTAGGGCTTCTTGCTGAAGAGGAATTTTTTAGTGATCTTGGCATAGGATTTCTCTCCTCATAAAAATCGAATTTTGGAGACCTAGATCAAGATTTTTGGTTGGGTGAAACTCTGGGAAAGTCAAACCCTAGTTTGACCCCGAGCTAGAAAAACCCTAAATACTAAAACTGCAAAGTTTTTCTAAATTCGCTATATCCTGATATTGGAGAATTTTTAGGAGCTAAAAATTGTAGAGGCCGAATATAAAATTCTGATGTGCACTGTATCCAAAATTCAGCCTCATATTCGCTATATGTTGGGAGATATGATCCCTCCAAGTTAGGGTTCCAGCCTATTCCAGAATTTATCCCTAAACAGGACACCTGGGGAAAATTACTATAGATTGGGCTATAGATATCCAAATTTAATTCCTGAAGATGTTCCAGAAATATCACGGACTTTAATTTCTGTGGTCATAATTTCAGAACTAGAAGACGAAATAGTGACACGTGGAAGGCCGTACAACTTCACTGTTCTGAACAGTCCTGTAACAGGCCACCTTTGGAAAAGGATCATAAATCCCAATTGGTGAAACCAATTCTGATGAAAACTATGGTTTTGGATCAGGGACATGTGAAGTTACCTCAGTGATAAATTTTATACACATAGGAGCATTAATTTCAGAGATATCACAGAAACAGTGACAGGCATTTCTGGATAAGAAATTGGAAAACTAGGGCTTCCTGTTCCGGGAGCTTCCCTCCACTGTTTTCAGAAAAGGAGTACATTGGACAGCTCTATTTGAATAGATATATCATTCTATCCAATCAGATATGAAATATTCTAAGTTTTGAGAATTAGGGTTTCTCTGACAAACCCTAGATCAGCCAGCTCCGAAAGCAGGACGGACACCTCAAATTGAGAGGTTCCAGTTCCAGAAGGAGATGAGGCTCAAAGCCTTACACAAGAAGAACTTGATCAAGGTCAAGAAGATCATTGTTGATTCAATCATGGATCAACTTGTACCACAATTTTCTTCCCTAAAGACACCAAATATGTTTGATTCCTTGATCAAGCTATTTGAAGATAAGAGCATAAATCAGAAGATGGCTTCGAGAAAATAGTTGAAGAATGTGAAGATCTAGAATGCAAAACATCTTGAAGTGGTAGAAGAAGAAGCGGAGAATGCAGAAGTGGTGATAGCCACCTTGAATGGCCTCCCTAGATCATGGGATTCATTCATACGAGGAATGTGTGCCAGAAGGAAGTGATTACTTTCAGCTGACTCTAAGAAGAAGAAGATGGGAGCAATTGAAGATCAAGCTCTCTCCATTCAAAGAAGATCCCTCAAGCAATGAGGAATATGAAGAACTAAATTCTTGAAGAACCTCTTATCCATCTTATCACTTGGATAAGAAATGATGATTTCATGAATGAAGAAGATGATAAAGCAGAATGATCAAGATGGAGTCTACCCACGAAACAAACAAAAGATAAGTATTCAATTGTCATTTAATGATATTGTTTTGTTATGCATTTGATTATATTCAGTTGATGTGTTATGCATGATAGATTGTTTGCATTAACGACTGTATACTACTAATATGCATGTGATGGGTAAGTAGCTCATGGTGCTATACAACTCTCCATTTCTACTTATCTATAATGAAACCTATTTGCTATCATATTGGATTAGTGCATAATCTCAATGATGTCATGGTAGAAATGGAAGGCATCTAGAAAGTTTCTGTGAGATATGGATGAATGTTGTATTGGCTAAACAGTTGCATGATGCATAAGAATTTGTCATTATGCATATGTTTTATGAAATAGTTCTAACCATGCAACTAGTGCATTTTAATTGTAGGAAAGGTCCTGTACAACCTACTACAAGAAAAGATGGATGAGAATTGTTCCAAAGAACAAGTAATGACAATTCAATATTCACATGAATCTGAAGCTCCCAGGGTCAGAGACACCATGACGGAAGAAAGAGCTTTAGAGAGTGGTAGATCCACCTCGAAGGATGAAGACCACCATGGGTACTAGAGATAACTCAAGATGAAGAAAAGAATTCTATGAAAGAAGCTATGATCAAAGAATAACAGTTGATCATGGGGAATGATGTATACGATATGATTTCGAGACATAAAGGGAAGTACATAGTATCTATGGATCTACAAGAACAAGCGTACAAAGCAAGGTTCGTTATTTGCCTCTAAAAGAATAGACTATGACATGACATACTCTACTGATCAGACCTACTAGAAGTATATATCAAGCATAGAACCACCTGTATAGAATGAAGAAGGAAGATGATAATCCACTTCAGGGGGAGTGACTACAGAAGATATCTGAGTTCAACATGGTATGACATGATGGACAGCTTCCTGATGGATCGATACTTTACCTAGAATAAATTGGGTTCCAACCTTCAAGGTTGAATGCAGAAGACTAGGATATGTTGATGACCTGACAAGACGAACTCATGGAAGATGTTATGATGAAAGAATACAAGAATGATGTATGGGATATAGTTCCCAAACCAGAAGGAAAGAGTATTGTATCCTCCAAATGGATATACGAAATAAATCATGAAGCTGACGGAAGTATCGAGAAGTATAAAGAAAGATTTGTGGCCAGAGGTTTCTATCAGAAATAGGGAATTAATTCTGAAAAGACACTTACTCTAGGAAGCAAGGTACACTTCCTCCAGAACTATCATGGTAGTTTCTTCCATGATGAAGTAAAGACAAGCCTCCCTTAATGGTATGATTGAGGAAGAGTTTTACATCGAATAGTCACGAGGATTTGAAGTTGAAGACAGATGGAACCAAGTATGCAAGTTGAAGAAGGCCCTCTATGGCCTGAAGCAAGCTCCCAGAGCTTGGTATGGAAGAATAGATAGTTTCCTGATGAGCATGGGCTTTGCCAAGAGTAAAGTTGATCCTAACCTTTACTACAAGGTTGTAGAACATGAACCTGTCATACTATTACTATATGTGGATGACTTATTCTTGACAAGGAATGAGAAACAAACTATGGAAAGCAAGAAGAAACTAGCAGAAGAATTTTAGATGAAAGACCTTGGGTTAATACATTATTTCCTAGGTCTAGAAGTATGGCAAAGTTCAGAAACAATATTTCTCAACCAGGGAAAGTATGCGGTAGAGATATTGAAAAGGTTCGATATGTTGGAATACAAATCCATGGCCACACCCATGGATTCCAACCTGAAGTTGTTAGCTGATGACTCATCAGAGTTAGTGGATGTGATTCAATACAGACAGATTATTGGGTCATTGATGTACTTAACAAATACCAAATAGACATTTGTTTTTCTGTGAACACCTTAATTCAATATCTTGTTCAATCAAGTCGGGTTCACCTAGTAGCTGCAAAACATGTCATCAGATATCTGAAAATGACTATAGACTTTGGTCTATACTATGATGGTAGCCATGAGTATAGATTGTATGGCTACAGAGATGCAGATTGGGATGGAAGTATCTCAGACAAGAAAAGAACATCAAGTAGATGTTTTTGTTTGGGGTCTGCTATGAGTTTATGGTTTAGCAGGAAACAGTCCAGTGTTTCTCTTAGCACAGCTGAAGCAGAATACGTAGTAGATTTCTCTACTAAGTTGTGAAGCCATATGGCTTTGAAAGCTGATGTCAGGATTATTCAACTTAGAGTTGGACACTACCGTGATTCTATGTGATAACCAGATTTGTGATGATAGAGAACCATGTGTTCCGTTGTAACACATAAAAATCCGATATTTCTACAAACGAGTGAAGATGCAGATGATGATGTTTCAGTATTTATATACTATAGATGTAGATGATGGTGATTCAATATTTCGATACTGAATATAGAGATGATGATGCTACAGATGGTGATAGTATTCACATACTGAAGATGTAGATGATGATGGTTTGGATGATGATGTACTGATGAGGCCTCTGTCTCGAGTAAAGTTTGAACACTTTCGAGACAAGCTTGGTATTGTTCGGAAAGACCTTCCCCAAAAGGGGGAGTAGTGATGTTGTAGTGGGATTGTATCATCCCTGGGAACTTTCCCTAAAGTGATCCAGAGACCTCGGTCTTCGAGAATGAAGAGGGATTGTATCATCCCAGGACACCTGTCCATAATAGATCCGGTGACCTCGGTCCTTGAGAACATGATGGGATTGTATCATCCTTGGGCACTTGCCCTAAAGTGATCTGGAGACCTCGGTCTTCGAGAATGAAGAGGGATTGTATCATCCTGGGACATCTGTCCATAATAGATCCGGTGACCTCGGTCCTCGAGAATGCGGTAGGATTGCATCGTCCTTGGACATCATCCTAAAGTGATAGGGACTAATTCTCCCGTAATCAATCCGGTGGCTTCGGTCCTTGAGAATGTGGTAGGATTGCATCATCCTTGGACATAGTCCTAAAGTGATAGGGACTAATTCTCCCGTAATCAATCCGATGGCTTTGGTCCTCGAGAATGTGGTAGGATTGCATCATCCTTGGACATAGTCCTAAATTGATAAGGATTGATTCTCCCGTAATCAATCTGGTGGCTTCGCTCCTCGAGAATGTGGTAGGATTGCATCGTCCTTGGACTTAGTCCTAAAGTGATAGGGACTGATTCTCTCATAATCAATCTGGTAACTTCGGTTGTCAAGAATGTGGTGGGATTGTATCATCCCTGGAATTTAAGTCCAAAAGTGATCCAAACTTTTTTGTCTTTGAGTTGTGGTTTGCAAGTTGTTGCTGATGATGATGATGTCGTACTGATCGAAATATCAGAGTATGATGATGATGACGTACTGATTTAAAGATCAGAGTATGATGATGACGCACTATGATTATGATGTTTCTGATTGAAAGATCAGAGTATGTTGATGATGTTTCTGATCGAAAGACCAGAATATGATGATGATGTTTCTGATCGAAAGATCATAATGTGATGATGATTATGATCGACAGATCAGAATATGATGATGATGATGATGCTGATCGAAAGGTCAAAGTGTTGATGATGATATTGTTGATCGAGAGGTCAAAGTGGTAAAGATGTTGCTGCTGATTGAAAGGTCAAAGTGTTGATGATGATATTGTTGATTGAGAGATCAAAGTGCTGAAGATGTTGCTGCTGATCAAAAGGTCAAAGTGTTGAAGATGTTGTTGTTGATCGAAAAGTCAAAGTGCTGAAGATGTTGCTGATCAAAAGGAAAAAATGCTGAAGATGTTGCTGCCAATCAAAAATCCAAAGTTCTGAATATGTTGCTGATCGAAAGGTCAAAATGCGGAAGATGTTGTTGCTGATCAAAAAGTCAAAGTACTGAAGATGTTGCTGATCGAAAGCTCCAAGAGCAGAAGATGTCATTACTAATCGAAAGATCAAAATGCTAAAGATATTGCTGATCGAAGCAGTCAAATAATTAATGATGATGAAGACTAAAGATTGAATATGAAGACCACACGATGTTGAAAAGATTCCAATGATTTATAGATGTGTTACCCTACTAATGTTGATGATATCTCCTATCTCTACTCTTGTTGTTGTTGATGTTGCTGTAGAATACCCTTCTCGTTAAGGGGGAGTGTTGAAATATTGTAACTTCAAAGAATATTATATATGTACCTTTTGTGGTCCCCGATGGTCCTACCGGGAGAACCACTTGTATTACATTGTACCCCGATGCTCCTAATCGGAAGAACTAACAAGAGTCATGAGGTAGTCCCCTCTAATTGTAAATGTGGGTCATCAGCACCCCAATGTGGTTACTTGAGCCTACATGTGTAACTCGAGCCTACATGATTTAACTTGAGCCTACATGTCAAATGAGTTAACTTAAGTGAACGGATGAATATAAATAGAGGTGTAGTGCTCCTCATTTGGAACACACACACACACTCACTTGTGTAGTGCATTAGTGGAGAGAAGTAGATGGAGAAGGAGGAGGATCAGGCTTTGATCTCCTTGCTGGTTTTATCTTTTGTCTTTTATCTTTTTGGGGCATCTATATTGAGGAAGCTTTTACTGGGTTTTTCCCTTTAGGGTTTTCCTAGGATAAATCTGTGTTGTTCTTGTGATTCTATTTCTTTCAGTGATCCTGCTTATATTCTTTTGTTATGAAAATGAAATGAATACTGATGTATTAGCTAAACATATGAAAAGTTAACAAATAGTAGGGTACATAGTTTTTGCAGTGGCATATAATCAGTCCTGGGATATCTTGCAAGTTTTGCAAGAGGCATATAATAAGTCCGGAGATGTACATACTTGATATATTTCTTGTAGAGATGATAAAGACCTGGTAGAGGGATATGCCTACTTCCAGCATGAAAAAGGGGTGGCTCTGTAGAGGAAGATCTTGCAGAAGGAAAGGCCTACATCCAACATGAAAAATGGTTGGCTCTGAAGAGAAAGAACTTGCATAGGGAAAGGCCTACATCTAACATGAAAAAGGGCTAGCTCTGTATAGAAATACCTTGCAGAGGGAAAGGCCTAAATCTATCATGAAAAAGGGATGGCTCTATAGAGAAAGACCTTACAGAGGGCAAGGCATACATCTAGCATGAAAAAGGGTTGGATCTATAGAGAAAGACCATGCATAGGGAAAGGCCTACATCCAGCATGAAAAGGGGTTGTCTCTATGGAGAAAGACCTTGCAGATGTAAATGACTACATCTAGCATGAAAAAGGGTTGGATCTATAGAGAAATACCTTACAAAGGGAAAGGCCTACATCCAACATGAAAAAGGGCTAGATTTGTAGAGAAATACCTTGTAGAGGGAAAGGCCTACATCCATCATGAAAAAGGGTTGGCTTTGTAGATGAAGACCTACATACAGCATGAAAAAGGGTTGGCACTATAGACCTACATCCAACATGAAAAAGGGTTAGCTCTATAGATGGAGACCTACATCCAGCATGAAAAAGGGTTGGATTTGTAGATATAGGCCTACATCTAGCATGAAAAAGGGCTGGAACTATAGACTTACATCTAGCATGAAAAAGGGATGGCTCTATCAATAAAGACCTACATGGAGGCTAGGCCTACATCCAGCATGAAAAAGGGTTGGCACTATATAAAATTCTGATGACAGATAGTATGGGATGATGATCAAATTATAAGAAGATGATGGCAGTAGCTATGATGAAGACTCTATGACTCCGTGATGATGACGATGCGATGAACACCTGACCAGATGTGTTGATGACTTTGCAGAGAAATAATACCTTCCTAGCTAAGAGGGAGTGTTGATGTATTTGTAACTTCGGAATATATTATAATGTATATTATCATTGTATTTTGTTGTACCCCCATTAGGGATGTGTGTTACCCCTTTACGAGATGTCTAAATTGTGTCTAGATCTTGAGGTACAACCTCCATTGTAAGTCAGGGAAATAGTCCCCAGTGTAACATCATGTAATATGTAATTGTGGTATCTCTAGGAGAAGTGGGCCCCATGTGAGATGACATGTGGGCTCGAGTCTTATATTTGGTTAGTGACTTGAAAGGGTATAAATAGGGAGGCACTCTCCCTCATTTATACACACCTCATACACTCTCTAAGGCATTTTGAGAGAGAGAGACAATCATAGGAGGAGAGAAAGATAACTGTTGAACATTTCTTAATACTAATTTTGATCATCTTACTATTTGTTGATCCCAGTTTTGTCATCATTTTTTGGCTAATAATTTACATGTTTGACATACATTTTGTCACCTTTTGGCATGTTTTTCGTCATGCAGTTCACTATTCAGCACCAAGTATGACTATATTTTGGGTTTATGCAAGTTATGATTTATTTCTACTATTTCATGATTTTATTGGTTAAATTCAATGATATTTGATGATATGCTAACATATAAAATCGTTATTGCAGATATCAGTCTTTGGTGAGCCAACAAACAGACCATGCATCCATTCTAGATATGCGTAGAGCATATCCAACTCACTGCACAGCTACCATTCAGTTCGCCGAGCTAATCGCATGCTGGTACTGATATATTCCTAAGCATTAAAGTATGAATCGGCCTGTAAACTGCTTATTTTCCACGTGCCAGAGTGATAGCATGAACCCCATTCTAGAATATTACTAGCATGATGCCTCTACATGACACCTTGACAGTAGCCACGCCAAAGCAAGGCTTGTACACAACATCACGCGCCATAGAAGAACCATTTCGTGAAGACGGAGGAAAGTGTTATGTGTTGGTTATTCGTTTAGTTATTTGTCATAATGGTTGACTTAATTTAAGAGCAGTCGACCACTGAAAGGGTCGAATTTCTCTCCTTTGTAAAATTCTATATATATAAACGCTTCTATGCGAGAGGAGTTAGTTAGCTATTTTATACATGTAATCAGTCGGTTCCAGAAAATATGTAATACTTTTATTTAATTTAATATAAGTTCTTCTTATGCTGTTCATGATCATGTCTTAGTAGCATTTAGCAATTCATCACTCTGATTGCTGGGAGGGCCCCTCATCAACCAGATATTTATATTCCCGTGTATTTTTGTTATTCCCTTTTTACAATTAACATAGTTTTAATTGTAATTTGTTTATGCAATTTAGTTACTGTAATCGTTCATGTCATTTGTTTCCTGTAGCATAGATTATACTCTGATATTATGTTGTTAATGTAGTTTCCTTTTGTGAGTTAAGAAACCGGTTGTGCACACATTTTCTTTCAATTTCCCTTTCAAGTCTTTCAAGTTTACTGTTTGGTTTATGTTGATAGAATAGATTGCTTTGATTCAATTACAATAGATTGAATTCTGTCCCTTTCCATTTTGTTATGAATTCATTTAGTTATATTCTAGCTTGTTTAATAATATAATAGATAATGATGTTTTTTTAAATATAAGAGTTTAAGTTATTTTATAGATTGAATTTAATCATTAGGTAGATTTAATTCCTGTCCTTTACATTTCATTATCATGTGCATGGATCAGCTGATCTCAAAATCATTTACATTAATTATTTCTTGACATTTTAGTGCTTTTTGTGTGCAGAATGTCATTCAAACAACCTATTCTACCTTCCATCCAGACTTTTGCTCCAGACTGTTATCCATCCTGTCATTCATCCTTTAACGTTTTTAATCTATTTTGAGCCTATTCTTTAGTTTTTATTATTATGGATTTTTAGTGGAAGTTAGAGAATGGTTGTGTTTCTTCTTAGATCCTTAGATAAGACTATTTAAAATACTTGTTAAGTTTTATTCCTATTTCTTCCTTCTTTTCACCCTATGTTTAGAGCTATGTCATGCGTTTTGATTTACTTATTGCTTTGTAATTATATCTTTGTCTAGAATTGATTTCACCCTTTCTTTTCATATATAGTTTAGAATTAGATATGTCAATATTAGGGAAATATGTTAGTAACTTGTAAATTGATCATAAGCAGTAGGATATGTCCCTTCCAATTAGGTGCAGGTTACCAAATAAACCTACAGAATAGGATTTAAAATCATCTTTATTAAGTTTTCTACTTGCTCCTCTTTATTAAGTTTTCTACTTGTTTATAAGTTATGTCTACCTTCTTGTAGTATTGTTCTATCTTTTGCAGTTAGGAGTTGTTTGCTTATTAATCATCATGTTTACTATCACTTGCAATTGGATGTTTCTTAGTCTGCACATCTTTGTAGAAGTTAAGTTAGATTTAATCCCCTTTAGTTTCTTCACTTCCTTTGAAAGTCACTTCAATACTTCTCCTACTCTTGTTCCACTCACAGTGAATCCTTATCCTCATAACAACCAAAGAGAATGGAACCAGAGAGCTTAATTTTAAATCATTATGTACATCCGATAGTTGCATGTATAGTTTTTCTTAGAAGCATATCCAGTTGTTGTAATTTTGTGCAGTTAGTCTCTAAGGTTGTTTAGCAATAAAATATATCTTCTTATAGAGAATAGTCTATTGTCATAGAATAGCATTGTCTATATCTTTATCTTATCGTAATTGTTTATAGAGTAGAGTAGTATAACTTGATACCACTCTGGTATAGTACTCTATTCCAGTTCAGTTACCTTGATAGTTGAATTCTTAGGAGTTTGACTCAGTTTTTCATTTTGAAAGATCTTTCAATCTTTTGTTTATTAAAATATTCCCACGACACCCTAGGAACCCCTCTACCTTCGCATATACTTTGTGTCAACTCTAAGATTACCAACCCTAGTCAATAATTAAATATTAGGTGAATTAATCAAGACGATATTTTACCCAACACTATTCTGAAGAAGTTTGCAGGGTTTTCTCCTTTATGGTTTCCACGATGAAAATCTTTGTGTCTTGTGCATCTTTTACATTTTATGAATTTTTTTGTACTTGTTATTCTTTCAGATAAAGATCCTAGATAATCTAATCAGATCTTAAGAAAATCTAATAGTAACCATGTCTAGATTTGCAAAAGCTACATCTATATTTTCTTTGTCTCACTCCACCATGCTCAATCACATACCCCTCCCAAGGCCCAATGACATATCCCTCTCCCAAGGCCCCATGTTCACCAATGAATTTGACCAAATTTCTACCCCTCATACTATGATTTCATCCCTCAAACAATTGATATGTACAATTTATGGAAAATTCCTCTCCAAATAGTCACCCAACACCCTCTAGACCTAAGTTATTGCTCAACACCTAATACTTGATAGTTTCCCTTAGCTTGATTTTGTATAACTCCGTGCTTGCAATTTCCAACCCTCTTCCATAATCACGACTATTGATGGATAGACCATACTAATCCACCTAATCCCCCAATTCATCAAAAATATGTTGGGAACCACCATTTTAAAGGTCATCCTATTACATGGGGCCTCGGATCAGAGATACCAAAAAATGACCAAAGCTAAGAAAGACAAGATATGTCAAAGAATGAGGTACAACCAGGGTCATAATATAGTCCCCCTTACCCCCTTGAGGTTCAAAGTATTCACCCCATAGGAACAAGAATGTGTATCTATGTTCACCTTGAATTTCAAAAGGGATTTGGATCACGAGATTTATGAATGGATGGCCACTATGGTGTATGCCTACAACACATGTAACATCCTACAATTTAGGTATGCTAAGGTAGTAATGACATACCTATTAGCATAAGGTATCAATTGACCGACTTTTCTACCACATGGATCTTCCAATAACCCTCATACCTCATTTATTTATTCATACATCAGCATGGACATCACTTGGAGGCCCTAAATTTATATAAAGTAGTGGGGGAATAAATAAATAGGATTTTTTATTAGCTACCATGGGTTAAGAAAGGAGGTCCAAGGGACTCTTTCTCAAGGTTCACATTAGAGTTCATGTATGTTGCATTTTATATTTTCTTAGGAACATAGTCAAACAAGATGCCAGCTAAAATCAAATCATATGTTTAGTTGGGAGAGGTAACCAAAAGGGGTGATTGATTTATGGGGGATTATTACACATTAATAAAATTGTATAGAATAAAATCACCTTGCCACGGAATTCTTAGGCTCTTGACCCCTAGGGCTGTTCTATTAGAGTATATAAGGAAGATGACTAAAATAGATGAATATCACTTCTTTAAATCCAAGAAGAAGGATATGTTACCCTTTATTATTGTCATAGGATGATATGCCATAAATTATAAGAGGGTTTCCAAACTGGCCCTAAAATCCCTCAATTAGATTGAAATTCCATTGTACCAACCATGGAGGTACAATGATCATATGTTGATCAACATGGAAAAGTAGAGAAAACTCCTAAACTTGTAGGACCATGAGTCTTGCCCTCATATTGAAAATTTGTCTAGTAAAGGTACATATGAATATGTAGAGACTATATTGAGAGGAAGGTTGATCCTATCAAAGTAGCGATTCAATATTTCCCTACTTCTCAACTTGAGCTACCAGAATTCCCTTCCTACAATATCGTCTACAAGCCTAAAGGGACCCTAGTGAATGAAGAAGACATGCCCTTCAAGATCCCTACAGATCATTGGCATGCCAAGGTAAATAAATAAGGATTTATCATACATAAGAGGAGAACTTGGTGGAGAATGAGGATGAACCTGAAAAAAAGAGATTCTCCATACCTGAGCATCCTTAAGTATAACGAGTTCAGTCAATTATATGATTACATTCATGAAGAAGAAGAAGAAGAGCTAGGGATGATGGGGATGGAATAAATGGGAGAGATAGTAAAAATTGAGGTAATAAAGAAAGTAGTTTAGGGAACCAATAATCCTACATTAGGAGAACAACTAATGGATCATCTACCTTACCCTAAGGCACTCCTCATAATGTAGGTCATGGGGTATAAAGGGACATAAAAATAATACTATGGAACCATTGAAGAAATAACATTTGAGAAGAGGACTAAGGTATTGGGTTTGGGGGCTAACCCAAGCATGTACCAAACTGAAAAAAATCAGACTCAAATTCTACTTTCACTCCCCCATCACATATTTCTCAACAATGCTAACTTATGGTGGGAGAAATCCCTCCTTCTGTTCAAACATAAATAACATAGAAGAAAGACCCCTTGGTTTTGAGCAAGAGGCTTTTAAGAACCTGTGTCAACCCTCCTCTTTATTTCGTTAGTATATTTTTGTTGGACGCATGTTATTTCTAAGTGGTCCAGTGAGTATATTGTATTATCCCACATTCATGGGGATTACTGGTTCTTTAGATTGAATTAGTATGTAATTACGTGTTGAGGCCAATGAAGGCATCCACGAGTTATTTTGTATTGAGTTTGCTCAAAGGAGGTTTCCCCCTCGAAGTGTCCTGGGATTAATAAAAATCTCTTTCGTGATCTGTTATTTCTGTTATATCATGCATTTTCATTGTTTATTGCAGGAGGTTCCTCACATATGGTATCAAAGCACTTTCTTGGGCTCCCTAGGTGGAATTTCTGCCAATTTGTTTTTCTTTTGCAGTTTTTCTTGATGCTATACTTATTACAATAGTGATTCTTCTTTGCATATGTATTGTTCATTCTAATTCTAGAATAAACCCTATCCACTTAACCATGGGAAGTACTTGGGCATAGCCTTAAAAATCATTGTGAGGAGTACCATAGGAACCCCAAAGTAGTTGTCCATCACGGGGGATTTACCTTGTTGAGAAATATCTTATCACATTCATTCATAAAGGGGGGTTTTAATTGTGAAAAATAAGGTCAACATATTGTAGGTATTGGGGGGCAGGGGAAAGGGTAGGGGGTTTATAGGTACTGAGGGGTATAAAAAGGGATTTCTAGTAAAAATAAGGAATATATTTAAAAAATAAGGGTTTTTTATTGGAAATATGTATTGGGAGGGGGGCTCAACAAAAGGATTTTTGTAAGTAATTATCATTATCTAGTGAAATTAGGGGTATTATTTAATATCCCATGAACGAAGGCACTATGACATGGTTTCACTAAGTGAAGACCCCGTGTTGTCCATTGAGAAGATATGCCATGTGAAAAGGGAAATGACACCTACCTGATTGACTAGTTCCCACCCATGAGGTGAGCCAAGAGTTGTCGTCTGTGGAAAAGTGGTTATTAGTTTTACCTGAGCCATGGAGTGAGGGGTATTACCCCAATACGCAAGACATTAGAAAACACTGGTGGCCTAGGGAATCCCATAAACCTTTAGGAAGCCGAACAAACCTGGTTTCCATATCTATTTCCATTTGATAAAGTAAAGAACTCCAGATTCGCCATAGGTCAATTCCACTGAATTGAAAAAAAAAAGTATAAATTTTTGGTTTTTGGCCATATATATATATATTTATGTCTGTTTCCCTTGAAAATTCACTGGAACCCCCATAATTCTATTATGCATATTTCCTTCCTTGGGGACCCTATCCCAAATTCCACTTCTCGAAGCCTGAAATCCTACATTTGTCTATTTCTATGGTTTTCCATAACTTTTTCGATTCTCACCGAATCACCTTCAATTTTTTCCACAGTGTTCATTTCTCATTTATGCTTCCTTGTCTCTCTATCACAAATTTTCCCATTATTTTACCCTGCTTATAAAATTCTCATTTTCTGCTTCGTAGTTTCTCAGAAAGTGTCCAAAACCTAGTCAAACCACAATTACCCACCCGAGTTTTTGCCAACTCCAAATTTTCCTTTTCTAAAAACCTTTCTTATTTTGTTTTTCTACCCAAAAAAACTCATGGTTATTGTTGTCACCCATGGTTATGGTTATGGTTGTCAAATAAACAAATGGAAGAATAACTTGTCTCCCTCAAGCCCAAACTCCAAGAACTGGATGAAAAAATTATCGGCCTCCATCTTCAGCATTCAGCCATGAGAAACCGATGACAACCCGAGTCTTCTGCAGACACTGGGTTCTCTTCTTCCATCAATTTTTTATGGGCCAAAGCTTGATTTTCCTCACTTAATGGCAATGATCCAACTAGATAGATCTACAGGGAAGAAAAATATTTCAATGTTCATAATGCTTTTGATGTCAACAATGTCCCACTTGCATCCTTTCATTTGGAACATGAAGCCCTTCAATGGTTCCATTGGTACATCAAGGCTCATGAAGAGACAATATGGAAGGATTTTTTCCATCTCCTTTTACAACGATTTGGCCCTAGTACTTTTGATGACTTCATAGGAGCACTCACCAAACTTCATCAAACTGGAACTATGAGGGAGTCTCAAATAGAATTTGATAAATCAACCAATCACATAGAAGGATTTTCTAATGCATTTTACTAGAGTTGTTTTATCAGTGGTTTGAAGGATACAATATGATTCTAGGTTACAATGTTCTATCCCAATACAATGATGGAATCCCTAGGGTTGGCTAAGTTAGCGAAGGACAAGATCATGGCTCAAGGATGCTCCAAATCCACTTTTGTTCCATTCAGAAATATGGTTCCCCAAATACCTCCAATATAGTGAGCTCCTAGAACCACTCCTATCAATCATTTGTATTAAGATGAGATGTGGGCATGTAAATAAAAATGGTTTTGTTATAATTGTGATGAGAAATTCATCCAGATACATCGATGTGCTGAGCAAAATCTCTATCTCTTGGATGTGGATTGTATGCCTACACCTAAAATTTCTGATGATGCTCATGATCCAATAGATGACGAGGATGAAATTCAACAGCTTCATGTTGACCCTCCTTCTTAGGATTACCATCCAGATATATATATATCCATGCATTAGCCAGATTCACCACCCCATGAACCATGTGGGTTAAGGGTTTCTTCAAAAATATCCCTATTACAATACTCATTGATTATAGTAGCACTCATAACTTCATTAACCCCAGGATCACCAAACAAAATGATTTTTTTAACCATGCTTGATCCAGCTTTGAAGACATGATTTCCAATGGGGGCACCTTACCTTGCAAAGGGAAGTGTTGTAATGTGTGAATCTCTATTGGATAATATAACTTGCGCTCTGACATGTTTTCCTTGCCATTAGGAAAATGTGCTTTGGTTATTGGTGCTTAATGGTTGCACACACATGGACCCATTTTATGGGATTTTACTGAACTTTGGAGGTAGTTTTCAGTCAATGGTAAAAACACACATTAAAAGGATTACAACTAGGGTATCTCAGTATCATTAGTTCACATCTCATGGAAAATATCCTTAATAAGAATTCACACGGTCTCATCGATTAAAACCATTTAATCCAGACGCAACCTTCAAAGGTATCAACTACTCCCTTGGATATACAACATATTTTGGATCGATATGCATGTACTTTTGTTGAGCCAGTGGAATTTCCACGTTCAAGGCTAGAGGACCATTGTATTCCTCTCCTTCCTAGAAGCATCTCTCCCAACATCAGGCCCTATTTCTACCTATTTCACCACAATACCGAGATTGAGATGCTTATTTGGGACTTACTATAGTAATGTATTATTCGCCCTAGTACCAGTTCCTTCTCTTCACCAGTTCTTTTTGTCCGAAAAAAAATATGGGTCATGGCGCCTCTGCATTGACTTTCAGGATATTAATCACATCGCAATCAAGAATAAGTTTCCAATTTTTATTGATGATGAGCTTCTTGATGAGCTTCATGGTGCTTATTTTTTCTCCAAGTTGGATCTTCATTTTGGTTATCACCAAATTCGGGTTCATGAGGATGGTATCCCTAAAACAGCTTTCCACACACATGATGTACACTATGAGTTTTTGTTCATTCCATTTGGCCTCACGAATGCTCCTTCCATATTCCAGTCCTACTTGTGGAACTTCATTTTGGTATTCTTTGATGATATCCTCATCTATAGTAAAAAATGGGTTAGGAATCTCCAACATATGTATCTTGTACTGCAAATTTTCTGTGATCGTCATCTCTGTGCCAAATAGTCTAAATATGTTTTTAGGAAGAAGGAAGTAGAGTATCTCAGGCATATTGTTTGAGCACAAGGGGTTCACGTAGATGCTACCAAAATAGATGCCATGAAAAATTTTCCACATCCTCAGACACTCAAGAGCCTTCATGAGTTTTTGGGACTGACAGGCTACTACAACATTGTCAACGATTATGGGAATATTGTAGCTCCATTAACAACTCTACTAAAAAATCATGCGTTTACATGGACACATGCTGTTGAGTGTGCATTTGACAAACTAAAACAAGTTATGTGTACCACACTTGTTCTAGCTATGCCCATTTTTTCCAAACCCTTAACCATTGAGAGTGATGCTTGCAACAATGGACTTGGTGTTGTTCTCCTTCAAGATGAACATCCCATTGCATTCACCAACAAATACATTTCTGGTAAAAATTTAGTCGCCTCTATATATGAGAAGGAAATGATGGCTATTTTGTATGCAATACATAAGTGGTGGAAATACGTCTTAGAGAATCATTTCTCCATAAAGACTGATCACTAGAGTCTGGAATATTTCCTGGAACAATGGGTCTCATGCCCAACACAATAGAAATGGGTTAGAAAACTCATGGGTTATGACTATGAGATCACTTACAAGAAGGGTAAGGACAATATTGTGGTGGATTATTTTTCCCGCATATTTAATGACCACGTTTCTCTTTCCTCTATTTATATGCCTATTCCAAATTGGTTACAATATGTTCAGTAAGGCTATGTCAAAAACTCTTAATTATCAAAAATCATCCAACAGTTGGCTAGTAACCCTTTTGTTGTACTACATTACTCTTGGGATGTTTATTCTTTGAGATACAAGGGTTTTCTGGTGCTTCCCTAGAGCACATATCTTCAACAGGTTGTCTTCTATGAACTCGATGCTTCTCCATCGACAAGGCAGTTTGGGTTCCTCAAAACGTATGAGCGGGCACGACGTAACTTATTTTGGAAGGGAATGAAATAGGAAATTCAATATATGGTGGCTGAATGTGATACCTATCAGTTCCAAAAGGGTGAAACGACACTCCTTCCCATATTGCTTGAACCCTCTCCCTCCCTTGCAAGGAATTGGATAGATATTTCGATGGATTTCATTGAAGGGCTCCCTAAATATGGTGGGAAGACCATAATATTGGTTGTGGTTGATCGGATATCCAAATATAGTCATTTTTTTTTCTTATCCATCCATATAATGCCTCCTCAGTCACACAAATTTTCATGGACCAGATATTCCGTCTTCATGGAATCCCTTCTTCCATTGTCTCAGACCACGATGCCACTTTTACAAGTCATTTTTGGACATAACTATTTTGCCTCACTGGAACCAAACTGAATATGAATTTAGGATATCACCCAAAAAAATATGGTCATACTAAAGTCATCAACAAATGTTTGGAAACTTATCTTCGTTGCTTCACCTCTGAAAAACAACATCAATGGGAAAAGTGGCTCCCTCTCGCTGAATGGTGGTACAATACTTCTTACCATACTACATATAAAATGACTCCATATGAAGCAATTTATGGTTAGGAAACACCAATGCTCCTTCCATATGCCCCTATTAGTTCACCAGTTCAGGAAGTTGACACGGTTCTCTAAAACTAAGATCGGATTCTTCACATTCTGCAGGACAATATTAACATGGCAAGAAACTGCATGAAACAACAAGTTGATCAACATCGTTTTGAGCGCACTTTTCAAATCGGTGATATGGTTTTTCTTTGTCTATATCATTACAATCAATCCTCCTTGAAACTCAAAGGGCGTCAAAAGATGGATCCAAATTTCTATGGTCCATATAAGGTTCTTCAGAAGATTGGGTCCGTTGCTTATAAATTGGAACTTCCTCCTTCTTCTTGCATTTACCCAGTATTGCATGTCTCTTTTCTTAAGAAATTGATGTCACCGACATCGGATCACAAATTGTTTTACCAGAACTAGATAATGAAGGATCCATCATTTTGGATCCGAAGTCCATCCTCAATAAGCACACTTGTAAGCTTCGCTCTCGGTCCATCACAGAGTTCTTAATTCAGTAGCACAACATGCAACCATAGGACGCTACATGGGAATCACTCCTTCAGATTCAACAACAATTTCCACATATAAAGCTTTGAGGACAAAGCTTTTCTAAGAGGGAGGGGATCTCTTTATTTTTTTAGTATATTTTTGTTGGACACATATGCTTTGTAAGTCATCCTATGAGTATATTGTATTATCCCAAACTCATTGGGAGTAATGGTTGTTTATATTATACTTAGTATATAAGTATGTGTTGAGTCCAATGAAGGAATCCATGAGTTATTTTGTATTGATCTTGCTCAAAGGAGGTTTCCCCCTTGAAGTGGCATCCGATCAATAAAATCTCTTTTGTGCTCTATTATCTCTGTTATATCATGCATTTCCATTGTTTATTACATGAGGTTCCTCACAAAATCCCCAACCATGACTACCAATTGGGATAAATATTAGGAGGAATAGGAACATCCCTCATAAACTGAAGTTGTTTTGGAAAAATTTTACCCATGAGCATGAAAAAATGGTTCTATCTAGTCAACTAGAAGGACTTGGAGTATCAGTGTCACATGCCCCAATTTTGCAAAAACAATTTTATATTATTTGAGGACAATACGTCAAATTTTATGCTAAGTTGTAATTGATGACCCAATGGGGTCAAGGATATTTAATGTAAATTATGAATATTTTATTATAAATAAATAAATGAGGAGACAACAGCTTAGGAGAGCTGTTAAAAGAGTGTTTAATGGTCAAATTGGTGGAGGAGACTGGGTGGAGAGCAAACTAACATGTGGCAGCATCCTCAAACCCCTTTCTTTGGGGTCATGATTCCCCAAGAAAGTGGAATCAGAGAAGGTGGCTCAATTAATGAAAATTGACCCAAAATACCTAGGCAATCTTTATAAAAATTCCCATTGAAGAGAGTTCTGCTCATTCTAGAGAAGTGATCATTCAGGTTGAATGAATGTACTTCAGAGAAATTCAATGGAAGGGAAATCTAGAAAGTGTTTGAGGGGATAACTGCTGATTGATCTAATTGCAGCTTTTAAGCTGAAGATCATATTGCTGAGAGCAGAGTGTTTTACTGAGATATTGAACTAGTCAGTTGACAGAGGGTTCTACTGTTTGCATTCTCCACCAGTTCTCAGCCAAGAAGACCAGGAACAGGCTCGGGGGTCTTGAGGAAGTGTTGTTTGAGCGCTCTCCAAGAGATTGGTAGGGAGGAACGACCTCCTAAAGCTGTTGTCATCTATCCTCAACAAGTTCTATGTTATTTTACTTTACTGTGTTAGTTAAATAAATCTTAGTTTGACTATTATATGAATGTTAAAAAAATTCAGTTTGTGAAATGTTAGAAATGGTATTCTTATTAGATTCTTAAAGAAAATGAAATTGATTTAGAGAATAATGTGTTAGAATGAAAATAATTTTCTAGACTGTGTTTTTCCACACCTGGAAACCAGGTCGTACTCTAGCATAGTTAAAATGATTTAAGTAGATGAAATAAATTCATAGGAGAATGAAAATAAAAGATAGATTTCTGTATCTGTAGATAGTAGAGTAATTTATTCAATGTTTAAATTATTATGAAAAGAACAGTGTTATGGTTTAGTTATGTTTACTGTTTTACTGAGTATAACTAAATAAAAATGTTGGAAAAGACACAATAGAACTACACTAGAGTTATAGTAAAAAGTATACTGATACAATAAAAGTTTATAGAAGATACAGTTAAGTATATAAACAAGGTATTAACCATATAATTTATCCTTTAAATCTATTAACTAAAATCTTAAGCTACTACTTAGTATAAATCAGAGTAGGGTTATGTTTACAAACCATCTATTTATAAAAAGTAAATAGAGTTACAGAGTTATTGTTCTAATCTTTACAAAGATATGAATAATTTCTAAGTTACAGAACAATAAACAAATTCAAATGTAACTCTAAACATTAAATAGAACAAAACTGAGAAATTACTTACTCAGGAAATAATTATATTTACCAGACAAGCCTATAACATGTGCAAGATAAATCTGAGGGTCGAAACCCTACTTTTTCTTTTATCTTTTTATAAATTAATTTATAAAATTTTAAAAAATATTCTATGATAACTGAGTAAACAAATTAAACTAGAAGACTATAAGTTATGTGTTAGACTGATTACAGTCTTATCTCAAGAACTTATAATATATTTATAAACTCATTTATTTAAAAAAAAAAAAAACCTTCATAAACAGGTTAAATAACATCAATACTCTTATATTAACGAATTATAAGCAAACAAAAACCAATGCTCAATTAATAATTAATTTAAGAATACATCTATACAAGGGTTCTCTTCCAGTAAACCCTAGCTATTCTATCCTAACTGATAAATATAAATTTATAAATTTTACTTTACGACTGAGCTACAGTCTTCACAATAACCTTATTTATTTACAAGAGAAATATTTAACATTAAATTTATTTCACTGACAGTGAAGAAGAATAACCTAATTTACAGTAATATCATTTTAAAGACAGAGTATAAATAACAGAGTATTCGAAATAGAAGTCAATTAAAAACCATGAGTACAGGAGAAACCTCCATATTTTAAGATTTAGAGTATGATATTACCAAGCCATAAGGCTGTAATTCCTTTTACAAGTTAAGAAAATCTAATTACAATTCACAGCTTATAAGCCGGAGCAACCCTGCAACATGCAAGGTTTTTAATAATAAAAACTAAGTAATAACTGAAACTAAGCATCTAAACAATGGAGGAACTGAAGCTGTGCTTCCTTTCCAACTGTAATAGTTTTCCCTTAACCATTGCAAGCAGGGAGATGCCACGTTAAACTGGGGCTTACCCATTTTGGTCATGAAGTCAACCAGCATTGGAGAGGATTCTTCCAATCCTGAAGACAAACTGTAACCTGCAAGCAAGACCGATGGCTTTAGTTAGAAGTTCTATTTCCTAATACTAAAAACTGTAACTTGAAATTTATAAATAATAGTAGGGTAAAACTTTTTCCTGAAGGAAAAGAACTCTGGATCCGAGGAGGTAATCGAACCAGCATGACCAATAGCACATTGAAGAAAAAACCCTCATGCTAACCTGTGACAGAGGTAGCGGGGTTCACATTCCAGGCTTACACCGACGATGGAGCAGGTTAAAATCTATGGCAAGGGCAACGCAAGGGACCAAAACTATAAATTACTGACAGAGAAAAACCACTCTCACAACGACACAATGCTTGCAAAAAGAAACCAAGATACGAGCTATGTATCACTCAACTCTTATACAAGAGTTGCAGCACTTCACTACACACAAAATGGAGTTGTAAAACGAGAACAAGCGAGCCTCTCATGGTCGCAAAGAAACTAGACAGTGTAGAGCCAAACCCTCGAAGAGGAATGAAGAAGATAGGGTTACGGTGCAAGTTTTTAAATCGAACATTGCATGGTGGAGGCTTCTCCATGTGCCCACTGAAATTTTAGTCAAGCTGTGGGTCGAACCATATAGTTTTCCTGCACTGTTGGGAAGAACAAAATTATTGCCAATCATACAATGTTTTAACCCTAATGATAAGGTTTGGTAACATATCATTGTTATGTCGGATAACATGGAAATCAACCCTTCGATATAATCATATATTATATACAACCAACAATATATTTTGGTATAAATTCAATTCGTTGTATGTGCCTTTTTATAACACTACAATCAATCCATTGTGAAAACATATTTATAAATTATTATCATTTGCATTGAATAACACTAAGTTCAATCATTGGTAAACGAATATAGTGGAGATCAATATTGAAATTTATGCCTTTGACTTATAGTCAATAGTACTCCTAATGCTTCTTCACACAAACCTTATTTTTAAGGAGTAATGATATGTTTACATTAGTGTTATGCAAAATCAAAGTTGGTAAGGTAAATATCTTAGGTTCAACTATTTGTAAATAAAACTTAGGTAGTATTTTCTACACAAGAGTAACTTTTACATTTGCATGAAGTAGACAGTGTCATAGATGGGAGACTTATTGGAAGTTAATGATCTTTTGGTTTCCATAAAGAACCAAATTCTTAATAAATCAAACCAATGTTTAGATTAGAATTGGTAAATAAAAGATAGTAAGACTATCCAGGGTTAAAGATAGAATCACTTAGTCATATTATTAAGTGATGTAATTTTGCTACAATACTTGTGACATGATGAAACTCGGAAGATCAGAATTATAACTTAACAACTATTGTGCAAGTGAACATTTATAACTGTAATACAATAATAAGCTGATAATTTTTCTCTACTAGTGCAGAATTGAATGTAGAGCTAAGTAATCTATTGTAAGCTTTTCTTTGAAGGTGTTAGATTGATATTCATACTTATAAAGCAACATTTTAGATACTAGACATAGCAATAGTAGTAAATACTTGTTTCAGTAGAAGCGTCTTTATATAAAATTATGAGCTCTATGCTCATCAGTAAAATTGGTGAGTAAATTTGCTTATAACTTTAAAGATGAATTCTTAAGTAGAATTCATGCTGTTGAAAGCCATTTAGTATAGCAAGGATATTGGTATTTACGACATAAACTTAAAATACTGTCGTAGATACAAAGCAAATAAAGAAAAAGTTACTTTACCTCATAGTATCCTTGAACTCTATTAATCAATTTTTACTCTAGCTTTTTATAGATGCTAAAGAAGTACATCTAGATTTAACACTTTAACAAACTCCTACTTGTTCAAAAATTTACCTGTTGAACCTGTAAGATCTAGAAATCCAGTTGAGTTAGCAATTGCTAAGCAAGCCCCAGTTTAGAACATAACATCTCACCTACTTGACAAAATCAAATCATCATTACAGCTAACAGTAACTGAATGCGGGTCATATACATAACATATCAAAATTAAAGTGGTATTAGTTTTTATGTGTTTGAAGTTAATCAGTTCTTTTGTTAACTATTTCATTTTTTCTGCTAGCCGCTAGTAGTTATCAAACTACGCCATTAGACATTTTATATTACATTAAAAAATTTAAATTTTTGTAAGAATTTTGGGGTTATGACAATCAGATACTTCTTGGACTATAGTAAATCCTTGAGACATATTGAAATATATTATAGGAACACATAATTTAAAACTAAGTGAAGAAGAGGTGGAAGAAGAGCCTGGTGAAAAAGGGGATTAGATAGAATCCCCTAGAAATTGGTCGGTTGAGGAAACAATGCAAGAACCCCACCCATGATTAAAGAATTAGAATAGGATATTCTAGAACCAAGAAATGGTCAACAAGATAAAGATTCATTTCAACACAAAGTGCACTCAACCCCTCCTTTAAGTTTATATAGCCTTTTTTCTACTATAGATTTCTAAGGTGCCACATGCAACCTACTACTAGCTCCTCATAACAGGAAATGTACCAGTTCTCATGGGAAAACATAATCTATTCCATGGATACTTTTGAATATATAGAAATATTAAATGGAGAGTGGACGGAAAGGGACAAAATAAAAAAAATACATACTAGAATCTAAGACTATGTACACTAAAAAATAGGATAGGTTGTTTCCTAGGTATGATCCAACTATTGTATAACCACTTTGGATCCTCTGGCACATTAAAATTACAACGAGGTGAAAACCCAAGACAAAAGGACCCATCATGTTAAATTTGACACAACTTGAATCCCACTTGAAGATGATATCTATATTTCCCAAGGGTTTAGTAGCATTGTGTACCATACATATCCAAAGGTTACTTCCTCCAATGATAGTTGTAAGAAATACCTAGAGATATTCAATTTCAAGAATCAACCTCTAAACTATAGGGTTAAGGAATTGGAATTTGAAAAGCATAAGTTACAACCCAACCTCATATAAATGGCAAAGTGAAAGTAGGAGATAGTGGATGCCATCACCTGCATAAAAAAGGATGATAGAATAAAATCTCTTGAGATCTGCCAGATGACATAAGATGCTTATCACTTGAAAAATGCTTGAGGATCATCAAAAACTTGCAAATGAATAATATTTTTTGAGAGGAGTAAACTCTTCCCTCTCAGCCCAAAATGTGATTCTAGAGGATAGAATTGTTGACATGTAGGCCAAACACAATACAATATAATATGTAGCTCTTCAATTGGAAAAGGATAATTCCTAGATTAGCTCGCTCAAATAGTAGTTCATTTACGCACATAAAGAAAATACTCTGGTATCCTCCAACAACCATCCCTCACCCTTTGTAGAATATGTATCCCTCTTGGAAAAAAAGATTGATCTATTCATTAGGGAGCTTTTAGAATGGAGAACCAAGGATAGAAATAGTGAAATTAAAGTAGTGAAAAATCAAGAATTGGTTGACAAATGGAAAGAGAAGGATAAGAAACAAGAGGATAAATTTGATGCAACAGAAAAAAATCTACATGAGTATAAAAGGGAAGCATTGGGTCTTAGATAATAATAAAAAATGAAACATGAAGAGGACTTAATTGTGGCAAGAATGATTAATACCATGAATAAGATAAATTTTTTGTATAGAGAAACATTTTCGAATAAATCCTTTAGAAATCTACTCCAATTCTACTTGGAGTTTGATACTTTATACAAAGAAGTTACCAAGTACCTAAACAACCATGAAGGAGAAATAAATCAAAGGTGCAAACTATCTAAAGTGGCCAAAGAAGTGATAAACTTAGTATCCAATGATAGCTTAACACTAATGGGGGTCAAAGATGGGACCTCAACATGCATGGATATTGAGGCATGTATAAATAAGTTTAACATTTGTAGTATTACCAAGGGAAGGTATATAGAATCATATTAGCATATTCAACCTTTCCTCGTAGATATGAGTATCATGATCACTAATGGTCTTCGTTGTCCTTGGGATGACAACTTAAAATTGCATTCTAAAAACATATAAATAAAATGTTTGAGGTTTCTCTTCCTAGATCAAAATTTGTACCTAATAAATGGATTATACCACCCATAATGAAATATACAGTCATATTACTTCATCCATATCCACCTAAACATTGTTGAGAAATAGGATAAAAGAATATTAAGGATGTAAATTACTCACCCTACACCAAGTAGCATGGCCTAGATCAACACATTATAGGACTACACCACCAAAAAGAGATAGAGTGTGGTTCTTGAAGAATTCACTCCTCAACTCAAAGGCTCCCTGAATAAGTTGGAACCTCATAACCTCTTAATAAAGAAGGACCCAAAAATATATGAAATTATCATTCATGAAGGAATGAGCTAGATGAATCACGAGTAAGTAAAAATGGGAGAAGGATCAAGAATATTAAGGATCTATGATGGGGATGGATAACTATATTTGGAACATGATCATTTGTGATTCCAATTTTGTAACAAAATTGTAGAATCAAATGGGTCTATATAGCACTAAAATCATGATAACTTTAAAAGTAGATGACTCATAGTCAAAGAGGGTGCAACAAAAGAAAATGAAGGAATAAAATTCATAAAAATGATCAGGAAAATTTTTGATAGCATCAAGATACCGAAGTTTGATTGAGTTTTTTTTAATATGCAACATCATATATTCTTATTCTCTTCTTATTGTAATAAAATTTGAAGCCCCTCATTGAAAATATGAACAATAGACCCATAACTAAGATTGAAGGGTCCCTTCTGGTGTATTTCTTTTGTATTAAAGAACGATCATTAATTTGTTGAATAAGAATAGGACTGAGGACTTTTTCGCACTAGATTAAAGAAACAAATATCTTGTATTGTGTTATGATGGAAATTTATTATTCTAAGTGAATCAATGGATATATGTTCATCTTTCTCTTTGATTTTTTCTCTATTATAAGCATAGTCTTGGTTCGAATAAAGAATGAGCTCTCTTCTACGTGATATGTTTGTGATGCTATCTTTCAATGATGAGGCTATGATTAAGGTTCCCTAGGAAAAATTTTTAATTTTAATTTGAGGTATGTAATTTGTGATTCCCTTTCATTCTAAAATCATTTGAATCCCCTTTCAATAGTTTAAATTGATCCTGTGCACCACCTATTTCTGTTGTAAATCCAGTAATAATTCCATATATAAATAGGTTTTCCTTGGGTGACATACAAGGATTTTTTAATTAGAAGAAAGGAGGGTATATTGAACACTAGCTTGATGGACTAGAGTGGCACTAGAAGGTGGATTTGACATAACATGTCGTGGCCTTGTATTCCCTCTCCTCCTATTCCTCTCCATTGAGATATATAGAGGAAGGTTTTGTGAAGGGTACATCACGGGGGATAAAATGGAGGCCATTTTTTTGCAATGGATACCACCTATAAAATCATTTATAATGGTTTATTTTGGTCTACATTATTTTATAAGTGCATAAAGGTAGTGAAGCATTGCAAAAATACCAGTTGTTTTTCCCAAAGACAAGGGCACCCCCTGCCTCCTTACATCTAGTCATCACTACCGGTCCATTTTTTAAATGATCCAGTAACATCATGAAGTATAATACTATGTTGAACAATGTCCATAAGTTCCTTGTAGTGGGTATTCACTATTTTACCACATGGGTTGAATCCATGCCAACCTATAATAACACTTCCACCACAATGACATGTTTTTTCTTTGAATGGCATCACTCAATTTGGTATTCCAAAAAAACTGCTTTCTAACCATGGAACTTACTTTGAATATGTTGTGCAGGAATATATTGCTTACCATTTGAAATTTGAGCACCAATTTTAATACACCTACTATCCACAAGGGAATGGCCAAGTTCAGGTCGTCAATAAATTCCTTAAAACTATGCTCCAATGGACGATTGATATGTACAAATCCAATTGCAAACTCATGTTATGTCCCATATTATGCACCTATTGAATGTAAACTAAAACTATTAATATTTTCCACCTTGTCAATGGTGTGGAGTCATTTTTTCCTATCGAGTGTCAAATCCCCTCCTTGCATTTAGTACTTAAAATTTTTCTAGACACTTCATTTATGGAGAAAAGACTTATAATTTTGGAAAACTCATATGAGGATCATTGTGTTTATTTATAGAACATCAAAGAAGACAATAAATTATATAAATCCCATTACAATCATCACATATACCCTTTCAAATTTCACAAATGTGATTTAGTCCTTATCTATGGTCAAGTTCATGGTAAACTTATTTGAGGAAAGGTTGAATATCTATCGAAAGGCACTTAAATCATCCAAAACTATTTGAGAAAGGGAGAACATGTAATTTATATGTTGTTGGCTCACCAAATTGACACTCTTTGCATCTCTTTGCATCCTACAAATCCACTTTTGATCTCTTCATTTGATCCTTTGACCCCATAAATGCCTCTATATTTTCACATATCTACCCAAATACCCAGCAAGTATAGTAAGGTATGATAATTCATCAAAACCCTTTGATTTCCTTTCATTTAATGATTAAATATAATTCTTAAAGGATTAGTGAATAATTATACTAGACTCTGCAACATATTTTGATTTCAGCAGCAAATTAAATATCATGAAGATTTTCTATACTCCAGCCACTACCATCTTACTCAAGTAAAGTCAAATCCATCTAGCTCAATTCTCATTGATGAATCACAGATAATCAATGCAATCTTAATCTCTTAGCACTAGGTGCCATAGATATGAAGATATGTTACTATATAACAAGTTTTAGAGCATCTTTTGAGCATGAGAAGTTGCTCATTAATTGAAGGAATCAATTGCCTTCTGTAAACAGTTGTAATATTAAATAAAAGATAGGATCTATTACTTGAAAATCGGGATTAGTTATCTTAGTTCCTGAGCTATAAAAATCCATGGATCAGAAATGTAAGGGATATACATAGAGAATGGATAATGGAAGAGAAAAATTGCACTGCTTAAGTGTTGTTGTTTTTCTCAATTGAACAGAGGTCGACTCATACAATGTTACCATTATTATTTTAAGTAATGATACATATGCTTCTTTAGTATGTAATCTGATTTCTTTCAGTTGTTAATACTTTTTTTCATTTTAAAATCATGCCTGTAACTTAGAGTTTAGTCTGCAATTCGTTTAAGGACTTGTGTCTTTCTTTCCAAGGATCCACCAAGAAGACCATAAGCCCTTCCCCTGTAACTTTAAGTTTCTGCATAGGATAGGTGGATTAACTAATTGTTTTATGTTTTCATTAGAAATAAGAATTGTATTTAGTCAAGCAATTTTAGAAACCAGATTTGTATATGACTGAAATCTATTACTCATTGCTTCATTGTTGTTGGAATAATGTGCACATCATTTGCTAGTCTAGAACCGAGCTCAAATGATAGGGTAGATTGATTTAAAAGCATTGTTTTGAATTCTTAGTTTTATATATTTTATTTGTTTTGCAGTAGCTTTAAATTGTAGTTTAAGTCATACATTGCTTCTGTAAAATTGGGTTTCCAAATGAAATAGGCTTATTTGTATTTTCTTTTAAATTATAGAATCTGTAGATTTCATTCATTTTATGATAGTTTAAGATTTAAGCTAATTCAGTTTTGTCTTTCTACAGGATTTGATTTTAGAATATAGCTTTAGATTTTAGTAATAGGATCCTCTGCAAATTGCATTTACCTTGTTGTAGTTTTAAAATGCAAGTTAATTTATAATAGTTTCAATTATAGAAGTAACTCATTTTAAAGATTGGGGTGAACATGTGAACTCTATGCTAATATCAAACTTCTTAAAAGACAATTCATTAATTTAATAAGAGCTTTGAGGTATTAAATGATACATCAATTTCCTAGTTCACTTTCTGTCACCTATTCTATTTTTTGTGTCAATATGTAGTTTTCTGCTTATTTAGTCTAGTTTCTGAATTGTGTTAGAATAAATGGTTCTCATTGTTTTATGCTTTAGTATTAGAATTATTTTGAAGTTAGCTTGAAAGGTATTTTCATTTCTGCAATTAATATAGAACTTGAATTTGAATGTTTTGTAGATATTATATGTGAGAGTATCTCAGTCAGCATTAGGATTTTAAATTTAAATGAGTTTGGTGATTAATAGATTAGGAATATTAGTGTTAATCATTTCAAATAATCTCTAGATTAGAGTAAATCAGATTAGAGTATATTAGATTAGGATAGGCCCTAATCCTGTACATACAGTGCTTGTGCCTTAAAGTTTACCTCCCTCGGTTGACATTTTATGAAGGCTATTTGTAGTGATATATTTAGCTCAACATTTTGGCATCATTGCCGAGGAGGTGGTAAATGGGTTTCAATCTAGGTAGATAGGTTGATTTTACATTATGTAACAAGGGGGAGGGGATAACGGTAAGACGAGAGGTAAGAAATTGCGCATCCACTATAGTGGGGTGCCCCAAAGCCTTGTTGTTCTTCTTCTGCAAAAAAATATTTTTATGCAAAGTTTGATTTATTTAGGGTATGTTTCCCTTTCTGCAAATATAGATAGTTTACTCTCACATATTTTAATTTCAGGCATATATGTTTTTTTTTAGGTAGTTTCCTTTCCTGCAGTTACTTGATGCAAGTTTGTTTTTCCTTTCAATAGTATGCAAGAGTGATTTTTCTTCAACAAAAATAAGATTTATTTCAAGTAGGAATGTTTTTTTAGTTTATGGTTTCATAGTGTAGAGTTATATTTCTTTCGTTTCAATATTAGTTTTTGATTTTAGGCTAGTTTGCACCCACAACACTTAATTCCAACTTAGTGTCTTTTCTTTTGAGTTATTTACATTTTTTTTTGTAATGCATGCATTTGATTTTCTACATAAATAGTTTTTCTATAAATAGTTTAATTTTGGCTTTAAAATTTTAAAAAAATCCATTGGGGTGCTGTAAGAACCTTGTTACTAACACATCTATGAAGAAGGACATTTGAACTAATACCAGTCTTAAGGATCTTCAAAAATTTGTTAAGTAGAGATGGGCTTATTACCACCAGGAGCTTCTTCAATCCTTGTTGTAGTATCAGATCCATATCTGAAGAAGAATTCATATTCCAAAGTGGGCAGAAAATCAATAAGTATCCTCCGTGTGAGGATCTAGATCTATTCATCCCTCCTTCCTCATTTGGTGAAGGAACCTAAGAAGCATGGATAGCAGCAGAGGAAGAAGAACAACTAGAACCTGAAATTACATAATTTCTTGCTTGCTTGGTACCAGAGGAAGAATGTCAACTTGGATTAGAAATAAAGGATATTAAAGGAGGAAGTCAAGAAAATCAAGAATCTATTAAGATATGGACTAAGACAGTTTCTCAGTTCCATCCTTTTACTTTTCAACAATTTTTGAAATCCAGATCATATGAGAAGATGGTTCTTCATATCTGGGTATTTGTTCATGTACGTTATGTGAACAAGAATTTTTTAGAAATCCTGATTTATAGGTGGTTACACTAGAAGTATCCATACACTTGAAAGAATATTTCTACTTCTAGTAGCATATGGTAGTGTAGGAAATAAAAAATAAAATAAAGATAAAAAATAAGTAAAGAGAAAAATAAGCTTTACTATGAAAACCAATTGTCTAGCACAGTCTAGCAAGGGTCTAGTTAGAAAACTAGGTGACTCGCTGGCTAGGCTCCATAATAAATATGGTTGGTGGTGTCTACTTCATTTCTGTAAAAATATCTTTTGTTCTGTGCTTAGCTGGATGATGGGAGATTTATTAAGGATCTCCTTCCAGCAAGTTCCAACCCATCGAATCCAAAACATTTTATGTGTCTGAAACTTGAGACATTTTTAGGTACCCTAGAGCCTACATTCCTCAATGGCAGGAATCCTTGTCATTTTCTAAGGAAATCCATTAATGTTTCTTGGCAAGTGAATTCTACAGTTCATTCAACTCCAACAAATCTATTCATGACTATTAGAAAGTACCAAGTGCCTTGATTTCCATTAACATTAATGGTGGAATATCTCACATTGGTTGGTAATCCAATGATTTCTATCTATGTTCGACACCAACAAAATTTATTCACATAGGTATATTTGCACAAAGAAAAGGACGTGGATGAAGAACTTGCAGTTCTTTACTCTGTAATCATGGATAGTTTTCAGTAGTTGCAGCTTTTAGTTTGGGTACAGAGCAGTCTATTCCTCAATTTTCTACAGAAATCCAGTAACATTCAGCACAATGGACATCCTATCAAAAGAAACATTCTTAGTTTTGTAGCAGCACAATCTTTGGAGCAAAGCGAGAGCAGCTTGTTACAAAAATTCCATTATGTCACAGTAACTACAACATGCAGCAGAAACTCCTGACAGCCCAAAGTATCTCTGAAGAACTTGGTCCTAAAATTGATCTAAGGTAATGATCCTTTATTTTTATTTATTTATTTCATTAAATCTAAGGAAATTTCATTATGAATTATACCTACATACTTGCTAAGCCTAATTCATTTTACCTTTTCGAATATACATCCTTTTTACCCTACCTCCGTTTGTCATCATTCTACAACCATCCTTACAAATAGATCTTCATCTCTATGGAACATAGTGCCTAGAGATGAATATATTATCACCTTAAAAAGTATGATGATGTTTCCTCTATCCATGCAACACTCAATTCATTCCTTCATGTTTTCATACACAACAATTCATCATTACACTAGCAGTTCAATATCTTCATAAACTTTTTATGAGCCATGCATTTGAATGATATTGAAGCACAAGCTTATGAATTATCATTACATCCAAATAATTAGAAGCCTTGAGAAACTCTGTTGAGACTTATTATACACCTATCAAATAACCTTCATCATTTTCCCAGTTTCTATTTCATCCTCTATTTCCTATCCAAATTACAGTCTCAAAGAAAATTATGGGATGGAAGGGAGCCGAACACCATGAGCCAATTTCACTTTCTATGTTGGAAGCTTTTCCTGAATTTAATGCATGCAAGGAAAAATTTGAAGGAACATGGTATCAATTCTTCCAAAATTTTTATGGGTATGACGACAAAATCACATTGTATTTTGCATAGGGATTTGATGGGAAGGTAATGAACACTGGAAACTTTATTATGACAGTGTCTGAGAAAACAATTGCTCATGCCACTAGTTTTCCTTATCGTGGGGAGCATTGGTTTAAAAATAAACCCATATAGCATGCAGTTTGTACCAGGTTTTTAAAGGAGGAGCATTAGTCTGCAAGCTGGAAGAAGGGTTTTCCTAGAGATTGGATGCAAGATGAATGGCGCAATGTTCTTTATGTATTAAATAAATATTTGACTTGCGAAGGGAGGTATGTCACCACTCTGAATTACCATGTCCGCCTACTTTTTCATTTTGAAGCTGAATTTGAAATGAATTTCCCATATTTTTTACACAAAATTCTAGCTAAGATGTCAACACTGGTTCAGAAGCACTCTGGTAATCCTTACAACAATCTCTACCATCATGGTTTGATTAATATTCTTATTGAAGATGAATTGTGTGTTAGTAAGGATGCCTGGGCTAATTTTGTGGACAGAGTTCAAGGTCTCCCTTCATCTGAAATCCCTCATTCTCCACACATTCAAGCTTCTCCCCAGACTGAAGGTTGTCAATTATAACCCGTTCCTGACCCAGATCTGATAACCACCCCTAATTGATCTTTTCTCCTTTGTATTACAGAAATCCAAAACACAACGACCACAGTCGAAAATCCCCAATGTTGCAGAATCCACAATGCCGCAGTGAACCACCAGAAGTATGAAAAAAGAACTTGTTAAACACTCTAATCCAGCCCTCAATGTAAAACCATCTATTTTGGTTGATCTAGAAGAATCCCCTAAGCTAGAGCCAGATCTCCCTAAGAAGAAAAAGAAAAAGAATACTCCAAATCCACTTCCTCCATCGTCTCCTCAGATATTTGACTTTGTATATGGTGAACATTCCAATTTTATGCTTCCTGGTTTTGGTTTTGAACCTGTAGACCCTTATCTGCATGAAAATCCTCTTGTTTCAAAATATGGCCATGTGGAATATAATCCTGAATTGTTTAACCCTCAACATTTTGACTATGGGTCTCTTGACGATAATTCACCTACACAAGAACCATGTGGTGAACATATACCTGAAGTTTCTGCCACTTCAGCTAGGGCCTTCTGTAATTTCCCAGCTGCAGAAGAAAAATAAGAATATTAAGAAGATTAAAGCGATACTCAAGTCATGCGAACAAGCCCAATAGGAAAAAGAACTATTGATTGAAGAATCTGAGAAATATAATGAGCAATGGAAAAATTATAGTCTTAAGATCCTACAGAAGAATGAGAAATTGAAGGAAAAGCATGATAAAGTAGTTGTGGACATAAAATGCATTCATAAATTAGTGAGGAATTGGAGAGTTGAGGCCTCTAAGCACTTATCACATATCAGTCTGTTAAAGAATAAATTGAACGAGCGATCAAATCCAACCGGTAGAAAACTGAACATCATGGTCAATGCAGCATAAGCCCTGTCAGTGGTATTGAAAATCAGTTTTGAAATTTTGAAGCTTCTAATAGGTATGTTTGCATGGGGACAAGCAAACAGATAGGCATGGGAGAGAAATGGCTTTCCAGAGAATAGGCTAGTGAAGAATTGGATATTATTGTCAATACATCCTAAGTTTTGTTAGAAGGATTGGAAATCAGTTTTGAATTTTTTGAATTTCTAAAAAAGGCATGTTTGCATGAGGACATGCAAATACACAGGGATGGGAGAGTTAGAAGTGTCTTTCCACAGAACAAGTCAGTGAAGAATTGGATATTATTGTCAATACATCCTAATTTTTGTCAGAAGGATTGGAAATAAGTTTTGAAATTTTTGAATTTCTAAAAAAGGCATGTTTGCATGAGGACATGCAAATACACAGGCGTGGGAGAGTGTTGGATTGCCAAATTGGCACTCTTTGCATCTCTTTGCATCCTCCAAATCCACTTTTGATCTCTTCATTTGATCCTTTGACCCCATAAATCCCTCTATATTTTCACATATCTACCCAAATACCCATAAAGTATAGTAAGGTATGATAATTCATCAAAACCCTTTGATTTCCTTTCATTTAATGATTAAATATAATTCTTAAAGGATTAGTCACTAATTATACTATATTCTGCAACATACTTTGATTTCAGCAGCAGATTAAACATCATGAAGATTTTCTATACTCCAGGCGCTGCCATCTTGCTCAAGTAAAGTCTAATCCATCCAGCTCAATTCTCGTTGATGACTCACGTATAATAAATGCAATCTTCATCTCGAGTCACTATGTGCCATAGAGATGAAGATCTGTTACTAGATAACAAGTTTTATAGCATCTTTTGAGCATGAGAAGTTGCTCATTCATTGAAGGAATCAATTTCCTTCTGTAAACGGTTGTAATATTAAAAAAAATATAGGATCTGTTACTGGAAAATCGGGATTAGTTATCTTAGTTCCTAAGATATAAAAAGCCATGGATCAAAAATGTAAGGGATATACATAGAGAATGGATAATGCATGAGAATGATTGCGCTACTTAAGTGTTGTTTTTTTCTGAATTTTAACAGAGGTCGACTCATAAAATGTTACCATTATTATTTTAAGTAATGATATATATGCTTCTTTAGTTTGTAATCTGATTTGTTTATGTTGTTAATACTTTTTTCATTTTAAAATCATGGTTGTAGTTTAGAGTTTATTCTGCAAGTTGTTTAAGGACTTGTGGCTTTCTTGGCAAGGATCCACCAAGAATTCCATAACCCCTTCCCCTGTAACTTTAAGTTTCTGCACAGGATAGGTGGATTAACTAATTGTTTTCTATTTTCATTAGAAGTAAGAATTGTATTTAGTAAGCAACTTTAGAAACAATATTTGTATATGACTGGAATCTATTACTCATTGGTTGATTGTTGTTGGAATAATGTGCACAGCATTTGCTAGTCGAGAACCGAGCTCAGATGTTAGGGTAGATTGATTTAAAAGCATTGTTTTGAATTATTAGTTTTATAGATTTGATTTGTTTTGTTATAGATTTAAATTCTAGTTTAAGTCATACATTGCTTCTGTAAAATTGGGTTTCCAAATGAAATAGACTTAGTTTTATTTTCTTTTAAATTATAGAATCTGTAGATTTCATTCATTTTATGATAGTTTAAGCTTTAAGTTAATTCAGTTTTGTCTTTCTGTGACATTTGATTTTAGAATATAGCTTTATATTTTAGTAATAGGATCCTCTGCAAATTACATTTACCTTGTTGTAGTTTTAAAATGCAAGTTAATTTAGAATAGTTTCAATTATAGAAGTAACTCATTTTAAAGATTGGGGTGAACAAGTGAGCTCTAGGCTAATATAAAACTTCTTAAAAGGCAATTCATTAATTTAATAAGAACTTTGAGGTATTAAAAAATACATCAATTTCCTAGTTCACTTTCTGTCACCTACTCTATTTTCTGTGTCAATATGTAGTTTTCTGCTTGTTTAGTCTAGTTTCTGAATTGTGTGAGGATAAATGGTTCTCATTGGTTTATGCTTTATTATTAGAATTATTTTGAAGTTAGCTTTACAGGTATTTTCATTTCTACAATTAATATAGAACTTGAATTTTAATGTTTTGTAGATCTTAGATGTGAGAGTATTTAGTCAGCATTAGGATTTTAAATTTAAATGAGTTTTATTATTAATAGATTAGGAATATTAGTATTAAGCATTTCAAATAATCTCTATATTAGAGTAAATAATCTTAGAGTAGATTATATTAGGATATGCCCTAATCTTCTACATACAATGATTGTGCCTCAAAGTTTACCTCCCTGGGTTGACATTTTATGAAGGCTATTTGTAGTGATATATTTAGGTCAACATATGTCCACATGGCCAACTCCTCAAAAACCCTCACAATGGGTTATACCTGAAGAAAGTATATCAGTAAGACCATAGTATAGACCCATTTTATGTTTTATACCATAGTTGTTTCATATCCCACCACTTAGGATGATCCTTATGATTTTTGGATAATTCTTCCTAATGTTCCATTAGCTATGCCGATAGCACGAGTAAGTACATTTGAAATTTTCCTTGGTAGCTTGGACCATATATATATTCTATGTCACACTCCCTTTTCCATTCTAGTAATGTGTGTGGAAACAATACCACCAATAATTAGGTGGAATATGATGTCGTGATATGTATTTTGGCTAATGTTGTCCAATTACACATTCATCACCTTCATGTTTATCTTGATTCTTAGATGCTCGTTGCATTGTTGAATAACAATTATTTCGTACATGAGATTTGATTATTTAGAAAATATATGTGATCTATACAATTGGTTAAATAATATGAATTCATCACAATCATTCATATATATGCCCAAGAGTCTTAATAGTTTCATAGCTAGTATTGCAAATAAGATTCCGGATTAGCATACCATTAATCAATAACAGGAGAATAAATCATCCATAGTGTACATAACCGTAAGCATAAGTGCATGTTTTGATTCCATATTTAGGACATGGAAAATATTATATAGCATTGTGGGAATATATACTGAATCTTACAGTCACAATCAAGGTATAATTAAGGTATTACATGATGTGATTGCTACATGATGTTATTGATATCCAAATTTAGCCCTTATAAATTGACTAGAATTTCTGATTTTTGCTAAGTGATTTTCTTAGTAAGTTCAATGCAAATGAATATTTCCTAACACAACTCAACTAACCATCAACCAAAAATTATAGTGCAAATTTCAAAGAATTTCCATTTTACCATAAACTAACGATATATGAGCTTACTAAAAATTCATTACAACGGCATTGGTTATGAGAATGTGCCCACTATTAGAATCTCTACATAATTCACTTACCTAGGCTTATAACCAAGTCCCATAATTCTGTAAGACAATTTTGAGATATTTGAATGCAGATGCTTCCTTCCTCAAATATGAGACATTCACTATCATACCCACAAGGTCTGCAACCACACCTATTCAACAAAGATATTATTAGCAAGGTCAATATCCTATCTATATTTAAGATAATAAAAAAATTAGTTAAATGTTATATCCTTTTAATATTTTGTACCTACCCTAAGGTTTTACAAGGATATTTTGTACCTATATCCTGTTAAAAGGATATAACATTTAACATATTAAAAGGATCATATTAAAAGTAAAAGATCTTTACATTCTTCAGTTGGTTTCTCAGAGTCATCTTCTGGTTTTGGTGTTGATTATATTTTGTATCTTACTATTGTAAATTTGGAATGTATTCACTTGTATTTATTATGTATTGTAACCCGATGTTTATTCCAGGATGTATTTGTAATGTACTTGAGTCATGTCATGCCCCGAGGTTCCTATCAGGAGTTTCTATAATGTAAACAAGTCATCTCAAGTCAAGGTGTGTAACCCTCCTATATTGTCTAAGGGTTAAAGTCACCACAGTTCTGGGGCACTAGGGTTATTAGACTCACCTAGTGAAGTCGGCCCTAGTTGGGTTTAGTCAAGTTAGGAATTAGTATAAATATAGAGCTAGCCTCTCTATTTATCACACACTCACTCACACTCAGTTGTAGCGCATAGATGAGGAAGAGAAAGACACTAGGGCAAGGAAGAAAGAGGTTACTGCTATCAGGAGATCATCTTACTGTTTTGGGTTTCACTTTTGGTGTTGATTCTATCTCTGAGGAAGTTACAGGGTTTTCTCCATTTATGGTTTCCCGAAGGAAAAACATTGTGTTCATTGTCTCTTGTGTTTGATTGTTGTACTTTTTATTCTCTCAGTTAAAGATCCTAACATAATGATAGCTTGAATGATAAAATTCTAGCATGGAATCAGAGCTAACATGAGAAGAAGACACTGTGCAGCTGCAGGAACTAGGGATTCCTACATTGTGTATATCTATCCACAAATTTTCAACAAAATAAGGTTGGATTAACTCTCCTCCCTAGGGCGTATCTTTCTGTCGAAGCAGAATCCAATTCTGAGCTTTTTCATTTTTGGACCCAACACTGCTGCCGAAAATTAGGGCTTTCCATAGAAGTGGAATTTTTTAGTGAGCCCAGGCCTGGATTGATATCCTCCTCAAAATTGAATTTTAGAGATCAAGATCAAAGCATTTGGTTGGACAGAACTCTGAAAAATCCAAACCCTAATCTACTCCTAAACCAGCACTGCAGAATCTCAGCTCCAAATTCAGATCCGACATCTTGACCTACTAAGATCTAAATCTTTTGTATTTCCATTTGAGGTTCTTAGTTAAGATGTCTCATCATACCAAGCTTGATGAAAATCTTGAGGGAGATGATAACTTTCGAGCCTAGAAGCATAGGATCTCCCTAGTCTTGGAAGAAAATGAGTTAGACTCCTATATCAATGAGGAGGTTCCAGTTCCAAAGGGAGATGAGGCTAAGGCCTTACACAAGAATAAGTTGGTTATGGCAAAGAGGATTATTGCTAATTCAATCAAGGATCACCTCATACCACAGGTGTCCTCCCTACAGACACCTAAAGCTATGTTTGATGCCCTAACCAAATTGTTTGAAGGGAAGAACGTAAACCAGAAGATGACTCTGAGAAACCAACTGAAGAATGTAAAGATCCAGAATGTTGAGACCATCTAGTCTTATTTTACAAGGGTCTCTCAGATCAAGGAACAACTCGAAGCAGTAGATGAAGAAGTGGAGAATGCAAAGATTGTGATGACCACCCTCAATGGTCTCCCTAGATCATGGGACTTCTTTATTTAAGGGATCTATGCCAGAAAGAAGTTAGTCAAATTTAGTAGACTATGGGAAGAATGCTCTCAAGAAGAAGCTTGGATATCAGCTCGAGAAGAAAATATGGGAAGTGAAGATCAATCCCTCGCGGTTCATTCCAAGAAAAGCAAAAGAAGTTCTCATCACTCCAGAGGTAAGCATTTCCATAAAAATAACTCTATAAAATATTTGTCTAGAAGCAGATGTTATACATGTGATGAAGTAGGACACTTTGCAAAATACTTCCCTAAAATATAAAATAAGAAAAGGGGAAACAAGAGAAGACATCATGCTCATGCTACACAGGATGATGAACCTTCCACAAAGAGAACCAGATATGAAAGTGAAGACTCTTCAAGTGATGAAGAATATGTCTTGATTTCTTCTCTCATGGGAAACATCACACATGGAAGCAATGATTGGATTATAGACAATGGGGGCTCCAAACATATGACAGGATTCAAAGAATCCTTTGTAAAACTTTCAGAACATGAATCACCTCACAAGGTGAAACTTGGAGATGACTACTAGTATCCAATAAAAGGTAGTGGGGAATCCTCCTATAAGCTAGACTCTAGAAAGTCTATGAAGATGCAAGATGAATTGTTTGTACCAGGACTAAAGAAGAACCTTCTCTTCATATATGCATTAGATGCAAAAGGCATGAGGGTTGCATTTATAGATGGCCAAGTTATCATGTGGCCAAAGGGAAAGACTATTAATGATGCAGTAGTGATTGGGGAACAAGAAGGAGGTCTATACAAATTTAAGGGCCATCCAGAACAAGATTTAGTCCATGACACAGTAGAGCCAAATGATCTTTGGCATAGAAGGCTTGCACATGTGCATTACAAAGCACTACCACTTGCAAGCAAAGCTGTTGAAGGTCTTCCATAAATTCAAGCAAAACATGATGGAGTCTGCAAAGGATGTGCGAAAGGAAAGAATACAAAGAAGACATTTCCAAGTATCGAGAGAAAGGAAAAAGGAATCTTGGAAATCATTCACTTCGATGTATGCGGTCTGATGTCATCAAGTTCACTAAGCGGGTATGTATACTATGTTTCTTTCATTGATTAATTTTCTAGGAAGACATGGATTTACTTCATGAAGAACAAAGCTGAAGTATTCAACAAGTTCAAGGAATTCAAAGCCTTGATCAAGAACCACAATGAAAGGAAGATCAAGACCTTTCGATCATATAATGGCGGAGAATTCACATTAAATGAATTCAAAGAGTTATGCAAAGACTCGAGGATTAAGAGGGAGTTATCCACTCCATATAATCCACAACAGAATGGGATTGCAGAAAGGAAGAATAGAACTATCATGGAAGCTACAAGAGCAATGCTTCATGATCAAGATCTTCCTATGCATCTATGGGAAGAAGCTGCCAAAATAGCTGTGTATGTACGGAACCGTACTCCACACAAAGTACTCAAGAACAAGACACCTAAAGAAGTATTTTTTGGCAATAATCCAAAAGTCAGCCATCTCAAAATATTCGGCTGTCCAGTGTACATACACATTCCAAAAGAGAAGAGGACAAAATTAGATCCTTCAGGAAAGAAGGGTATATTTGTGGGATACTTTGAAAGCTCGAAGGCTTACAGAATATACTTCCCAGGGTTCAAGAATATTGACATCAGCAAGGATGTAACATTTGATGAAGACTTAGCTTACAACAAATCCAGAAAGAAACCTGCTGAAGTTCCTGAAGAATTGGAAGCACCCAGAATTCATGACACAACCATGAACGAAGAAACTCAAGAAGAAGATCAAGAATTTGAAGAACCTCAAGAACCTGTAGATCCACCTTAGGAGAAGAATCCTCATAAGAGGAAACCTACTTGGGTAAGAGAAGCTATCCAAGGTGTAGAAAGATATGGGGCTCCAAAAGAGAGTCACAGAGAAAGAAAGAGGACCAAATCCTGCTCTGGTTATGTAGCCTTATTATGTGATTTCATCGATAAAGAACCTTCCAATTATGAATAAGTGGCAGAATAGAAAGAATGGAAGGATTCTATGATCAAAGAATATCAATCGATCATGAAGAATGATGTTTGGGATGCTGTCCCAAGACAAGAAGGAAAGTCAGTTGTAACTTCCAAATGGATCTACAAGATCAAGCATGTTGCATATGGTAGCATAGAAAAATATAAAGCAATATTTGTTGCTCGTGGTTTCTCCCAGAAAGAAGGAATAGATTATGAAGAAACTTTTGCACTTGTAGCCAGATACACTTCCATCAGATCAGTACTTGCTCTGGCTGCAGTGATGAAATGGAAGATACACCATATGGATGTCAAGATTGCCTTCTTGAATGGTGTAGTGGAAGAGGAAGTGTATATGGAGCAGCCCCTCAGTTTTGAGATACATGACAGGGAGTCTCATGTGCGTAGATTGAAGAAAGCCCTGTGCGGTTTGAAACAGGCACCTAGGACATGGTACGGTAGAACTGACAGCTTTCTATCCAGTTTCAGCTTTACCAAAAGTAAAGCAGATTCCAACCTTTACTACAAGGTTGAGGATGGCAACCCAATGATGCTCCTACTGTATGTATATGATTTGTTTGTAAGAGGTATGGATGGGTTGATTGCTGATACGAAGAGGAAGCTTGCTACTGAGTTTGAAATGAAGGACTTGGGTATGATGCATTATTTCCTAGGCATGGAGGTGTGGCAGAATGCAAATGGAATTTCCCTGGGACAAGGGAAATATATGATAGAGATCCTGAAGAGATTCGGGATGATGGACTGCAAGGTCATGACCAAACCTATGCCATCAAACCTGAAGCTATTAAGTGATGCTTCATCAGAAGCGGTTGATGCCACGATGTATCTTTAGATGATTGGGTCCTTGATGTACCTGACAAACATGAGACCAGATATTTGCTTTGTTGTGAACACCTTGAGCCAGTTCCTGACAGATTTGAGACATGTTCACTTAATTACTGCAAAGCATATTCTGAGGTACCTGAGGGGTATAGTTGATTATGGGCTCAAGTATGAGGTGAGTCAGAAGATTAACCTGGAGGGTTATGTTGATTCAGATTGGCCAGGTAGTTCCATCGATAGGAAGAGCACTTCAAGGTGTTGCTTCAGTATGGGATCAGGTGTGATCTCTTGGTTTAGCAGGAAGCAATCCTATGTGGCACTGAGTACAGCTGAAGCAGAGTATGCCACAGCTTGTTCATCTAGTTGTGAGGCAGTATGGCTGAGGAAGCTACTATATAATTTATTTGATGTCCAGTTGGATGCTACTTGTATATATTGCGATAACCAAAGTTGTGTGAAGTTGTTGGAGAACCCGGTGTTCCATGACAAGTCAAAGCATATCGAGATCAAATATCACTATATCAGGGATATGGTGCAGAGAGGAGCAGTGAAGCTCTAGTATGTTGTGATGGACGAACAGATAGCTGATGTGCTGACGAAGCCATTAGCCAGAGTGAAGTTTGAGTACTTCAGGGAGAATCTTGGTGTTCTCCAGATTGAGATTTCCCCCAAGGGGAAGTGATGAGTCCGTGAGCCATTCTAACATGGTGAGAGGATTGGTTCCTTCCATGGTCAGATGTAAGGGCTGAGACATTCTTTCATGGTGAGAGGATTGATTCCTTCCATGTCAGATATGAGTGCTGGCCATTCTGATGTGACTGTAGGATTGATTCCTACATGATCAGATATAAGGGCTATTTCCATTCTTTGAATGGATGTACCTGGTCAATTACCAGGAAAACTTAGTCTAGGACTAAGGGCCATTCTAATATAACTGTGAGATGTGTTCTCACATGATCAGATATGAGTGCATGGCCATTCTGATGTGATTGAGGGATGTGTTCCCACTTGATCCGATATAAGGGTTGTTTCCATTCTGTCATGGTGAGAGGATTGGTTCCTTCCATGTCAGATGTGAGTGTCGGCTATTCTGACTTAGGTTCAGATATAAGGGATACTACCATTCTTTCAATGGAGGCACCTGGTCAGTTACCAAGAATCCTCAGTCTAGGACTGAGTGCCTTTCTGACGAGTCAAGGCCAAATGTAAGTGCTGTTCCTTTCCACAGATGATAGTAGTTGTGTACTATCATGCTGGTGGGTGTGAGTGATATGCCTTTCCACAGATGATAGTATTTTTGTACTATCATGCTGGTGGATGTGAGTGATGTGCCTTTCTGATGAGTCAAGGTCACATGTGAGTGTTGTGCCTTTCTGACGAGTCAAGGTCAGATGTGAGTGTTGTGCCTTTCTAACGAGTCAAGGTCAGATGTGAGTGCTGAGCCTTTTCACAAATGATAGTAGTTGAGTATTGGCATGTTGGTGAATGTAAGGGCTGTGCCTTTCTAACATGATGTTGGATGTGTTCCTCTCATGGTCAGATGTGAGTGCTGGCCATTCTGACTTAGGGTCAGATATAAGGGCTAAACAATACCTACAAGGAGGCTAGGCCTACAGCTAACATGAAAAAGGGATGGCTCTGTACAAATTCCTATGACGAGAAGAATCATGAGATAGTACCTATGATGATGACCCAGTGATGATCCAGATTGGGTGATGATTCAGATCTAGTTATGATGTCTCCGAGATTATCTAGATCGAGTGATGATCTAGATCTAGCAGTGATGATCCAGATCCAATGATGATTCCCCCATGATGATCCAGATCGAGTGATGATCCAGATTTGGTGATGATGATCCAGATCGAGTGATGATCCAGATCTAGTGATGATGATCTAGATCCAGTGATGATTCAGATCCAGTTATGATGTCTCTAAGATGATCCAGATCCAGTGATGATCCAGATCCAGTGATGATCCAGATCTAGCAGTGATGATCCAAATTGAGTGATGATCCAGATCTAGTGATGATGCCCCCATGATGATCCATATCTAGTGATGATCCAGATCCAGTGATGATGATCCAGATTCAATGATGATCCAAATCCAGTGATGATGATCCAGATCCAGTGATGATCCATATCCAAGATTAATATGACTTGAAGATGAAGATGACTTGAATATGAATATGACTTGAAGATGCAGATGATGAGATGATCCAGAGAAGAAGACCAGTGTTGACAAATTGTGTCGAGAGAATACCTTCCTAGTTAAGAGGGGGTGTTAATATATATGTAACTTTGGAATGTATTCACTTGTATATTTCATGTATTCTACCCCGATGTTTATTCTGGGAAGTATCTGCAATGTAATTGAGTCATGTCATGCCCCAATGTTCCTATTGGGAGGTTCTATAATGTAAACAAGTCATGTCAAGTCATTGTGGGTAACCCTCCTATTCATCAAGGGTTAAATTCCCCGCAGTTCTAGGGCACTAGGGTTATTAGAATCTCCTAGAGAAGTCAGCCCTAGTAGGGTTTTGTCAAGTCAGGAATTAGTATGAATAGAGAGATAGCCTCTCTATTTAGAATACATTCACATAGACTTAGTTGTAGTGCATAGATAAGGAAGAAGAAGACAATGGGGCTACGAAGAAAGAGGCTACTGCTGTTGAGAGATCATATTACTGTTTTGGGGTTTTACTTTTGGTGTTGATTCTATCTCTAAGGAAGTTGCGGGGTTTTCTCCATTTATGGTTTCCCCAAGGAAAAACATTGTGTTCATTGGCTCTTGTGTTTGATTGTTGTACTTGTTATTCTATCAGTTAAAGATCCTAACATAATGCTAGCTTGAGTGATAAAATTCTAACAGTAAAATCATGGGAATTTCTTGAATCCGAAGGCCCTTCCATGGAACTATTTGACATCAAGTGTTTTCTATTCAACACATTCAATCGAGAACCCACCACAACCCTACATTCAATTTATAGTATTAGACTATTTGAATGAAAAGAGAAAGTTCTCTAGAGCCTAGGTTGATTGTGAGGGGAAAAAAATAAAATGATTATTAAGAAAATAAACAAAGTAATACTTATTCACAAAAATACATCGAGATTCACATTCTCTTTTCCTCTAATGAATAAATTACATTGCATGTTACTGAGCAAAACCCTAGTTGAAAATATCGTCCAAAAAAACAATAGTCTGTCCATGGACTCACACTAAAGTCATGTCCCTAGAAATATTCCAATGTCATGGTTACATCAGAATTGACAATTTGTCCATCCGAACCTTGGTTATCAAGTTATGGCGAGTCTCAACTTGCTTCCCAAAGTCATTCAAGGACACGGTGAATTTCAACATGGGTCATAAAAACCAAACCGATCAACAAAATTGAGTTTCATAACCTTCTGCAAGTTTGTTTATGAAAGTGCAAGATTAACATAATACCCATCCCCTTAGTTGGCACAATTTTCAAAAATTTACCCTCTAATGCAAAAATTACATTGCATGTTACTAAGGAAAACCCACGGTTGCGAAAATTATCAAACTAGAAAATGGTTGGATTATGGACTCACACTAGAGTGTTGTCCCTAGTAGTACTTTAATGTCACAAATCCAATGAAACTGGTGATTTTTCCATCTGAGCCTCGGTTATTGAGTTATGGCAAGTTTCAACTCACTTCCCAAAGTCATTCAGGGACATTTGGAGAATTTCAATTGGGGGCATAAAAAACAAACTGAGAAATGGAATTTAGTTTCATAACCTCTTTTAGTTATGTTTGGGAAATATCAATATGACCATGATCCCCACACACTCACTCAACCAATTTTTCAAAAATTTATCCTCTAATGCAGAAACTACATTGCATGTTACTAAGAAAAATCCTAGTTGTGAAAATTGTCAAAATAGACAATGGTATATCCATGAACGTGCTAGAGTGGCGTCCCTATTAGTACTTAGATGTCATGATTCCAATAGAACTATTGGTTTGTCCATCATATCTTTGGTTATCGATGTTTCACAATTTCAACTTACTTTCCAAATCCATTTAGTGACATTTATCGAATTTCAACTGGGGGCATAAAAACCAAACCGAGAAACAAAATTGATTATTTTAACCTCCCATGGGAGTGTTTGGTCAATTTCTATATTATCGTGACTCCTGCATCCTCATTCAAAAAAAAATTCAGAAATTTACCATCTAATTCAAAAATTGAATTGCATGTCGTTAAGCAAACCCTAGGAGTAAAAATTGTCAAAATAGACAATGTTCATTCCATGTAGTCATTGGAAAGGGGTGTATCTAATGGTATTCTGATGTCATAATTCCAACGAAAATTATTGTTTGTCCATCCAATCCTCATTTATCAAGTCATGGCAAGTTTTCGCTGACTATAAAAAGTCATTCCAGGAAACATGGAAAATTTCAACTAGGGACATAAATAACAAATCAAGCAATGAAATTGAGTGTTGTAACCTTTTGTAAGTGTGTTTAGGAAATGCCAAGATGATCATGATTCCGACACCCTAAATCAACACATTTTTCAAAAATTTACCCTTTAATGCAAAAATTACAATGCATGTTGCTAAGCAAACCCTAGTTGCGAAAATAGTCAAAATAGACAATGATCAGTGCATGGACTCATGCTAGAGTGGTGTCCTTAGAGGTTCTCCGATGTCACAATACCAACAAAATTAAAGGTTTTACTCCTACTAGAGTGGTGTCCCTATTTGTAATCCAATGTTACGATTCCAGTGAAGCTAACGATTTTTCCTATGGAACCTTAGTTATCCAATTATGGTGAGTTTGAACCCACTTCCTAAATCCATTCAGGGACACTTGGTGAATTTCAAGTAGGGGATTAAAAACCAAATAGAGTAATGGAATTGAGTGTCATATCCTCCTACAGGTTTTTTTCGACAAGGATGGCATGATCACAATTCTCACAAACTCATTTGACAAAGTTTTCAAAAGTTTTCCCTCTAATGCAAAAAGTTGAATTGCATGTTGCTGGGCAAAACCTAGTTGTGAAAATAATCAAAATAGACAATGTTAGGTCCATTTATTCACTAGAGACAGGTGTTCCTTATGATAATATGATCTCATGATTTCAACAAAACTAATCGTTTGTCCATCTGAGCCCGGGTTATCAACTGATGGTGAGTTTCAACTCGCTTCCCAAATTTATTCAGGGACACTTGGTAAATTTCAACTGAGGGCATCAAAACAAAACTAAGCAATGAAATTGAGTGTTGTAACCTCCTACAAGTGTGTTTGGGAAAGTACTATATGGCCATGATGCACACACTTTTATTCAAAAAAAAATTCAAAAATCTATTGTCTAATGAAAAAAAAGAATTGGATGTTGTTGGGAAAACCATAGTTGCAAAAATCATCAAAATAGATAATGGTTGATGCATGGACTCACACTAGATTGATTTCCCTAGTGGTAATCCAATGTCATGATTTAAATAACTAATTTTTTTTCCATTTGAGCCTCACTTATCAATTTATGTTGAGTTTCAACTCGCTTTCCAAAGTCATTAAGGGATACTTGGTGAATTTCAACCGGGGCCATAAAAAAAACCAAAAAATTAAATTGAGTGCCATAACCTCCTATAGGTGTTTTTTGGAAAGTTCGATATGGCCACAATTCCCACACCACCACTCAACACAGTTTTTAAAAAATACCCTCTAATGCATAAATTGCATTGCATGTTACTTACTAAAACCCTAGTTGCAAAAATCATCATAATAAACAATTATTATTCCTTGGACTCATGCTAGAGTGGTGTCCCTAGTGGTACTATGATTTCACAATTTTAATGAAATTGAGATGGATGGTATGTCCCTTCGTACCTTGGTTATTGAGTTATGGTGAGTTTCAACTCGCTTCCCAAACCATTCAAGAACACTTAGTGAATTTCAAGAGAGGCCTAAAAAACAAACCGAGTCACAAAATTCAATGTCGTAAACTCATGCAAGTGTGTTTGGGAAAGGCTGATATGACCATGATTCCCACACCCTTGATTGGAAAAAATTTCAAAATTTTACCCTCTAATGCATAAATTGCATTGCATGCTATTGAGAAAAACCCTAGTTTTAAAAATATACAATGGTTGGTTGGAATCATACTCATGCTAGAGTGGTGTCCCTACAAATACTCTCATGTCACGATTCCAACATAAGTAATGGTTTTTCAATTTGAGCCTCGATTATCGAGTTATGGTGAGATTTAAATCACTTCCCAAATCCATTCAAAGACACATGGCAAATTTCAACCAGGGGCATAAAAAATGAAGTGTAAGGTAATTGAGTTTCATAACCTCTTGCAAGTTTTTTTGGGAAATGAAAATATGACCATGATTCCCACACGCTCATTTGGTAAAGTTTTAAAAAATTTACCATCTAATGCAAAAATTGAATTTCATGTTTTTCGGTAAGTTATAGTTGCGAAAATCATCAAAATAGACAGTACTCATTCCATCTAGTCATTGGAGAGGGGTGTACCTAGTGGTACCAGAATGCCACAATTCCAATAGAACTAATGGTTTCTCCATCCAAACCTCGATTATCAATTTATCGTGAGTTTCAACTAGCTTCCCAAATCCATTCAGGGACACTTTGCACATTTCAACCAGGGGCATAAAAAACAATCTGAGCAATGGACTTGAGTGTTCTAATATCCTGCAAGTGTGTTTGGGAAAGGATGATATGACTATGATTTTTACACCCACGGTTGTCATAGTTTAGAAAATATAACCCTCTAATGCATAGAAAGTGTGTTGTATGTTATTATTCAAAGCTTAGTTTCAAATTTTTTTAAAATACACAACGATCATTCCATGGACTCATGCTAGAGTAGTGTCTCTAGTGGTACTCTAATTTCATGATTTCAGCAAAACTGGAGGCTTTTACATCCAAGCCTTGGTATCAAGTTATGGAGAGTTTCAACTCACTTCCCAAATCCATTTAGGGACACTTGGAAAATTTCAAACTTGGGCATAAAAAACAAACCGAGCAACAAAATTGAGTGACATAACCTACTGGAAGTTCATTTAGGAAATTCCAGTATGACCATGATTCCCACACCCTCATTTGGGAAAGTTTTAAAAAATTTACCCTCTAATGAAAATGTTGAATTTCATGTTGTAATACAAGCCCTAATTGCAAAAATTATCGAAATAGACAACATTCACTCCATATAGTCACTAGAGAGGGGTGTCTCTAGCGATACTCCAATGTCACAACTCTAATAGAAATAATAGGTTTTCTATATTAGTCTTGGGTTTCAGGTTATGGTGACTTTCAACTCACTTCCCAAATCCATTTAGAGACACTTGGGTAATCTAACTAGGGGAATAAAATCCAATATGATAAATAGAATTGAGTTCCATAACCTCTCGCAAGTGTGTTTGGGAAAGGTCGAGATGAATAAGATTCTTACATCCTCGTTTGGAATTTTTTTTAAGAATTTACAATCTCATTTAGAAATTGTATTGCATGTCAATGAGAAAAAACCCTAGTTTTGAAAATCATCGAAATAACCAACATTCAGTCCATGCACTCGTGGTATGCAGGTGTCCCTAGTGATAATCCAATGTCTCCATTCTAATGGAATAAACAGTTTATCCATATAAGTCTCTATTGTAATTCTATTGTGAGTTTTATCCCACTTACTATATTCATTCAAATATACTGTATGAATTTCAACAATGGACACAAAATCCATTCAGAGTAACGAAATTAATATTGAGTATTTATTTTTGTTTCCAAAAAACTAGTGAAGATGATTGCTTGGATGATCATCTAGACTATGATGAAAATGGTGATGGATTAGATGAAGATGGTGATGGATATGATGTTGGGTTATGCGAATATGATTAGGATGATGATGTTGGTGTTGGTGTTCATTGCCAATGATGCTACTGATGAGATTGTGGATATTTATTACTTTCTCCAAGCTATTGGAAATGTATTGTTGTTTTTATGATTACCCAAGTTCATATTACATTCTGGTTCATATTGTTTTGTATCATGGATTGATGTCAACATATAAACTTTGATTACCCTTGATCATTTTTCCTTTTCTATATATGGATTTCAAAAATCTTATGTCTTGTGATATTGGTTTTTTCATTATATGTATATTTTGCTTTTCTTTAAACTTTACTAAATGATATGAATGAGAGGTTATTCATGTGATGATGCATTCTATTTTCACTTCTTTTGATGAAAGATAATGACAATTTTTTTGATATTATATTGTAAATTTATATATATTGGAATTTTTCTATGATCTTTTGATGGAGAATTAATAAATATGATGAAATTACTACTTTAGATGAATGTTGTCGATTTGTCTTAAATTTTTTCATAAATTCTCTGCAGTTAATTTCAATAGTGATATATGCTTAATTTGTATGTTTCATATTTTTCTTTGAGAACTTTGAAATAAATGAAATATGGAAACTATTGAAATTAAGAAAATAATTATAATAATATGATATAATAAATATATTGGTGCAAATTTTGATTAAATGTAGGTATGAAATAGGAATCCTAATGTAGTGTAAATAAGGAAGCAAAACTAGGAGCTAAAATGGAAGCCTAATCTGCAACAAATCTAGAAGCATAATTGGATGAAAACCTTGTCCCTAAGTTGGACACCAATTTTGGCTCTATTATAGATGGAAAAGTAGAATCAAACCTAGAGTCCAATAAAGAACCAAAACTAGACATTAAATAGAAAGTTAATTGTGGTTTTCATAAGGAAGAAAAATAAGTAGAAACCCAAGGAGCTAAACAAGAAGCAAAATGTGTCACTATTTTGTAAGCAAAAATGGACACTAAAATAGGAGAAAACGTGGTTACCAAACATGGAAACACTATAAAAGACAAACATGGTGCTAATTTGGACACAAACATGGTGCTAATTTGGACACAAACAAGGACGCAAAACTCGGCATTAAAAAGGAAGCAACACTTGGCGTTAATGAGGAAGCCAAACATAGATGTAATGTGGTAGCAAAAATGGTTGCAAAACTAGACATTAATGTGGATGCAAAACATGGCTCTAAATAGGAAGAAAAACATGGTGTGACATGGGAAGTAAAACTTAGCACCAATTTGGAAGCAAAACATGGTGCAACATGGGAAGCAAAACTTGGCGACAATTTGGAAGCGAAACATGGTGCAAAATAGTAAGATAAACAAGGAACTAATGTGGTAGCACACATGGATGCAATATTGGATGCAAACATAGATGCCAAACTACATTCTAATTTGGTGTTATTTTATATGATACTTGGAAACAATTCTTGTTCTGAATGGGAAAAGTGGGTGCCAAGTGAGACACTAAACCTAGCACTATATTGGAAGTGAAATGGGACAATATTTTAGGTTCTATTTTGGGATGCTTTTCTGGATGATATTCTGGAAACTTTTTTGGATTCTATTTTGAAAAAAACTTGGTACAATATTTGGGATGCTAAATGGGATTAAATTTTAGGTGCTTTAAAATTTTTCCATGATGAGCTAGTTTTAGAATCTACTTGGGCCACTGAATGGGGAAAAAATAGACTAAAAAGGGACACTAGATGGGATGCTAATTTCCAGTTTTGTTGTAGTGTTTTCCAATCCATCAAGGGATTTAAGGAAATTATTTCCTCTTTCCCCATTGTTGTAGAAAAAAAACTTAAAAAAATTCTAGATCTCTACTACAATGACTTGTTGTTTCTCATAATAGAAAAATGGTTGAGCAGGGATCGTTTAGAGGCTAAGAGAGTTGAGGCAATAGCATGTGCAAATATGGGTGTTGGGGATGGATATATTGTTATCACATATTTTATTTATTGATGATGTCTTATAAGTTATTGTCCATCAATTTTTCTCTAAGGGAAGCAAAAGAAAATTAAACAAATTCTAGATATCTACTACAATGCACTCGGCATGGAAGTAAATATTTTAAAATAAACTAAGCCAAAGGAGGAGAGTGGTTGGGATTAGATAATATTTATTTGTTTGGAAAATATTTGGCAAGAAAAATATTATGGAGAGTAATTTCCCATGAAATTTTATGGAAAGCACATCATAGTTCAAAAAATATATAAATCCAAGAACAATGATAAATTGGATCATAAATCAAAGGAAAATAATAAAAAAATGTATCAACTCATTGGAGATCATTAGTTGAATCCTTCCCATTTATAGGTAGTTGGTTGGTTTTGCAAGTGGGGATAGGAGAGAAAAAGGATTGGTATTAACTCATGTATTGGGTGCATAAATGAGTATGGATTTCCTAAAAGATTTATTGAAATTGTTCAAGATAAAGGTATATTCACTCTTAAACAAGTAGTAGACCAAGATGTCGTAAATGTATGGTAGAAAGGTTGGATAAGGGATAATATATTTGGAATAGAAAGTGTAGATGCATATATATGGAATTCATATGTGGAAAAAATAATCCATGTTATAATAGGAGAGAAGAAAGACACAATGGTATGGTCAAAGAACTAAATTTGGTTTAGAAAAATTGGGTTATCAAGAAAACTTCTCTTATGATTCAAATCACTCATCTTGGTGGTGGAAGATAATATGGAAAACAAATAATCCAAATAAAATACCAATATTTATGTGGCTAGAAACTATGAATAAGGTTTTAACTTGGGAAGTTATGAAAAAGAAGAGTGAAGAAAATATCATGAATTCGTCCTCTATGTAGAGAATATGAAGAAACAATAAATCAATTATTTATTAAATTCTCATGTGCCAAACATGATTGGTTAGAAGTTGATAATATTTCAGGAGTAAAGGAAAGGTAGGTTGAAGACACAGTTGAGGATTGTCTAAAATGTTGGATGACCAAAAGAGAACTTACGAAGTGGTGGCCTATGCAATTCTTGTCTATTTTAAGGTGTGGCTGGCGAGGAACACAATTCCTTTTTAGGAAAAATGCATTCCTTCATATCTGTGTTTTTAAAAAATCATATCCATGGCTATAGCTTATAGGATGCTATTCATTCAAATGCAGGAGAGGAAGGTGGAAAATATGGTAATCAATAAAGAATGACTCTAGGGAATTTTTGATGGGGCTAGGTAAGTCCCATTGCATGAAATAAAAAATTGAAGGCCATAATATAAATTATGTATCTTTAGTCCAGTGGGTTAGTTTGAGTGGTTGAGTGTTGTGAATTTCAAGTGGGAGGTCATGGGTTCAAGTCCTTGAGTAGGTTTCATTTTTAAATATTGTGGGTTTCACTTGATTTCCCCACCATGTTAGGTGACCAAAAATTTAAAATAACATTTTACCTCACGTACAATCCTCAAACTGAAGGGAAGTGCCTAGAGAATTTACGGCGATGTGTATTTAGTTAAAATAAATGTATTTTGTATCTTTTCAAGAATCACACAATCAAAATCAAGAAAATACTTAGACCCATATTTTTATGCCATTGAGGTCCCTCCTCAAATGTGTTATGGAGAAAAATGTAAAACATATACATGTCTATGATGACTCTAGCCTGGCGATTACATGGATGAATGGTACCATCCCTCTCCTAACTATAGTATTCAAACCTTTAGGTGAATAGATAAAAGAAATAGAAAGTTTGTTCAAGTAAATTTCCACTTCCCATGTGTATAGGGAGCAAAATATGGAGGTAGATGCGATGTAAAAGGAAGAGAAAGGGTAGCTGAGGGTAAATTGGTATCTAAAGAGAGACAAGAGAAATATAGTTATGTTTATGAATCCAAATATAACGGTTTCATGGTGGGAGTTGATCTTCATAGGCTTATTGAAATTTATGGTCATTTAATGAAAGTAAAAATATTGATTTTTCTATCTCTTAGAAAGTTATGGACTCAGTTGATTTTAGAAATATACAGGCTTCTATTTTAGGTTGTTAAGGACAAAAATTTTGGATCGTCATATTTTAAGCATGAAGTAGAAGATATATGTAGGTTTAATTTTGTTCGGAGGTAGAAAAATGTTATCTTTTGATGCTTGTAAGGAGAAGTGTAATTTATTTTCTTATTGAATAAAAAATTTGATTTCTTTCAATGAAAAAAGAGAATTCTACCAATGTTGAAACCTACTCACTAGAATCTTGATCTACTCATTACAAAATTTTCAACATAATTTTCCATGTGGGTTGTGCATTGATATTACTAGTCTATGATACCAACTTGGTCTTTGAAGAAGGAATTATTGGAGATGAAGAAAAACCTTGCAAAAATGGTTGTGAATATAGCCAACATGAAACCATCCCTTCCACCATGCAAGAATATGTCAGAACTTGTAGTGATGAATCCATGGCAAGTAGACACCATGCTATGCTAGTTTACTAATTTCTAGAGAAGAAAAAACTTTATAGGAGGAAGAAGAATATTAGAAGATGACATATCTAATCTAGATTAATAGGGATTTATTGACATTCTGGGAAACAAAAACGTATCATCTTACCTTGAACAAAAATTTAGGTATTGTTACAATCCATATATAATCACCAATATGTTCCTATAAACACATAACATTTCTATGCCAGTATTTGGGTGAGACTGCTTACTTTGGCAACGTAGAGGCTTTTAGAAATTGATCTAAGACAATACAATTTCTTCCTATCTCATACTTTGTAGGAATTAAACCTTTCAAGACATTGATGCACCACTCCATGGATCCATCTCATATTTTAGAGAAAAAATTAGATGCATTGAGCCAATTTTACCAAATAATAAATAACCTTATTTCTCCTACCATATGACGAGGTTGAGTCTATCCATTATGTTTTGTTTTATTTTATTTTATGAATTAAAACAAATAATTTCAAAGTCTTAAAATTACTACACTGGGATTTATGGCTATATCTATGTTAACACTTCCAAAGGGGTCAAAACAAATATTTTAATCATTACTAGCACACCACTTAACTTGAGGTTGATGAACATTGATAAGATACAAGTTAAGTACTATGAACTACTCATTATCCATGCCTAGCTACCAGTTATCACATGTAAACTGAGATATTTTTGATATTTTTATACTTATTTTTTTTGGATTTGGAATGAAGACCATAAAATAAAATCTTAGCAGTACACTTTTCGAGCATTTTACCACAATATAGGAAGAGGACCCTTCCTTTTCCACCTCAAATTGTTATATATAAAACACCTATAAAATGTAAATAAATATTTCTAGAGATACAATTAGCAAATAAAAGGGAAAATCACTCTACAAATAATACAGAGAAAGTGAATACATAGTAGTGAATAAAAGGGATGGGTCTAGACACATAATTATTGCTTATAGAGGTATGGGGGTAGGGTTATTATATTCTTGCCTATTTAGCTAATAAACCATCAATGAATTTTGAGCAATTAACATTTGTAAAGAAAATCAAGAGATGAGATGAATATAAACTTAAACATACAAAAAAATATAAAAACATAAAAATATATATAATCACTAGCTATTAATTATCAAGTGACAATATATGGATTACTTTAGAATCCAAGTCGTTTATTTCTTCTCAAAATTATTTTAATTAGGTTTATTTCAAACAAAAGATGAAATTCAAACCTCTCTTCTAGTCTTGTTTCCCCTTGTCCCTTCTAAAGGAATTCAATTAGCTCACTTGACCTCCATCACTTACCTTTTGTGTCTAGTATTCATGCATAACCTATATGTTCCTCACATCCCTCACCTGCTCAGGTCATGTATTTTCCCAACATATGTCTGCTTAACATCAAGCCCTTGGTTTCACACCATCCCTCACCCCCTCTAGACAACTAACCACTCTTTCCCTCCACTTCGACTCCCACAGGAGACTCCTCATCCCCCACGTCTTCCTCCTCACATCCCATAACTGCTTCCCTCGACAACACTACCCACCTCCCCCCATATTTCCCTTCCTCTCCTTGGATCATCCCTCGAATCAGCCTCCGATCTTATCCTCTTATTGCTCAAATCGATGCCCTCTTAACAACCCTTACCATATTTGGATCTCACAATTGTTCACCTAGATCCCTTCGAAACGTTGTTGCGTGCTCCTCTTCCCTCCCTTCTCACTTATCCATCTCTATCTAAAATTGTTCTTACCTTACTGCATGCCCCACCCTTACTAGCATGACCTCTTCAGATGCCTACATTACCTCCAACCCTAATCCCCCCTCTAACTCTAACCCTATTTCACCCTTCAATTGGATCCTTATTTCTTATACTAACTCTAACTCTAATTCAACCCCATATTCACCCTTTAATTCATCCCATATTTCTTATACTATTTCAAACTTTAATTCTAACCCTATTTCATCCTTTAATTAAATTCCTATTCCTAATATTAACTCAAACTCTAATTTCCCCACTAATTTGAACCCTAATTCTTATATTGACCCTAACTCTAACACCTTTAATAACCTTTCTTCCTAAAATCATTTACTGACACCTTCATTATCTCTCCCTCCTTCCTCCCTAGCCCCTCCTATCTCATCTTTCATCTCTTTCATCCTCTATAGTAGATAATATTTCCTCCTTAATTCTATACTCTCCCAATCTTAATCTCCTTCAAAAAAAATGATTTAATTTAAGCATTGTTCCTAATTGTATTCCTTTTGAAGATATTACTTGTGCCATTGAATCTATAACCATCGACCTTCCCATACATGAAACCAAACAACTTAGGCAAGATTTCTCCATAACCTTTAAATACACCAAAATTTCAAAATATAACCTCTCGAAAGATGTATTCATAGTGGTCTAGAAACTTAATTCAAACAAGGACATTGTTATCCTCAAATATGACAAAGGAAATGCCACTGTGATCATGAATTCCTTGAATTATTAAGCTAAATTAATCAATATCGTATCTTCTTCCTCTTCTAGAACCCTCTCCAAAATTCCCATTGTTAAAATTTCCAATTTGGTTACTAACGCTATTAAAGCCTCAAACTTGGACCACTCAATCAAAAAATGGATCCTTCCCCTTAATCCCCCAACCTCCTAAAATTTATGATCGGCCTAAAATCCATAAAAAAAGATGTTCCTCTGAAACCCATTGTTAGTGCCATAGAAGTCCCACCCATGCAATATCTAGATATTTATATGACATTATCTCCCCCTTTACTAGTCAAAATCCCTTCTTAGTCATATATTTTGTTGATTTTCTCCTTGAAATTCAAAATGTCTACCTTGAAGACAAAGAATTAATGTTAAGTTTTTACGTTGTTTCTCTTTTGACTAAAATCCCGGTCCCTCAAGAGCTTTACCTTATGTCCAAACTTGTAGATGAGGAGACCCTTAATCTCATTTGATTTTTCCTTACCTCCTCTTTCTTTTGCTTTAAAGGAACGTTATATGAACAAACTGAAGTGACAACCATGGGATCATGTTTATCACCAGTTCATGGAAGTTTTTTGAAACCCTAGCCTTAAAAGATTCCCCTTAAGACCAAAGTTTTGGTTTCATTTCACAGAAGACACTTTCATCATCTATCCACATGGCCTTGTGTCCCTCAATGATTTTCACTGTCATCTCAACAATATCTCTCCCCTTATCTAATTTACCATGGATATCCAACATAAAAATTATCTCCCTTTCCTTGATGTCCTTGTAACACGCCAGTTGGATAGTTCACTATCTCCCCAATTTTTTTGAAAAAAAATACCCACACTTATAGAAACCCGCATGTGTAGTCCCACCACCACATAGACCAAAAGTCAACAGTTTTAAAACCCTTATTTATAGAACCATCCACATATCTAATCCCGATCATTTAAGAATCGAAAGATCCCACGTCACCAAATCCTTCCTAAACAATTGTTGCTCTCTTAATCAAATCAAAAAAAAAATTCTCCATCCTTTAACTGAAATCCAAACCATCCCAACCCAATCCCTTATCTCAAGCCTTAATATCTCTTCCTTATATCCAAGGTATCAAAGATTGTATCTCTAAACTTCTAATTAAGAAAAACATCAAAGGAATCTTGAACCCTCACAAAATTGTTAAACAATTTTTTCATAGTGTCAAAGAAAATCCAACCCCCTTCTCTACCAAGGAGTTTATCAAATTTTGTGTTCCTGTGGAAAATCTTATACTAACCATACAGGTAGATCCATTCATGACTACCCCAAATAACACATTGTTGATACCAATCACAATCGTCTGGCTAAATCCAACATTGCAGAGCACTCTTTCAATTCAAAACACTTGATATGTTTTGAGCAAACCAAAATCCTCATTCATACTTCTCATTACTCCTGTCGCCTTATAAGAGAATCCCTAAAAAAAAAAAAAAAACCCAAACAATTTTAACTATGAAGGCGACTATAAATTAAGTCATTCTTAAAAATCACTAATCCATCACATAAACCACTAACCCTCTTTTCCTATTTGATCTCCCCCTCTTTTGTCATGATGTGTTTTCTTACAATTAAATACCTCTTCCATTTTCATTCTTCCCATTAAACCTATTATTATTAATATTTCCTAATTCTATCTTCCATATTTTATGTTTTTTCCCCTTTTTCATTAAATTTCCTTTCTAAAATATATATCTTTTAGTTTTCTCCAAGTCCCCCCTTTTATTTTTCTTATTTACTCCAAAGATCACCTTCCAAAAAAAATTCCCTATTCTTTTCGTAATCCTTCTTTATTTTGATTAATCCATCAATAATCACTTTACCATTACTTTAATAATAATTTTAGAATTATACCTCCTTAACCACACTTTTTTCTTATTTATAATAAATTATTAACTATCTTTCACAAAAGTTTTTCTCCTCTAAATATTTTTTTTTTGTAAATAAAAATTTATATTACAGCAACTGGAAACCATTACATAGAAGAAAACATAACTGGTCTAGCAGCCCCCAGGCCAGAAGAAAAACTTCTCATGGCTAGACGCACGTTCTAGAGGCCAAAAACTCGGTCAGTCTTGAGGAATAGATATCGCGCAGGCGTGCAGGCCCGAATTTCCTAAATATTACAATTAAGCACCTTGAGTCTTCCATTCTCCATTGAATTGCTTCCATTCCCGCATAGGATCCTCGTCCCCGACCATCGTTGCTTCCCGCTCCGTAAAAGAAAGGCCAACTTGCTTCATGTTTACCCAAGACTGCATGAGAAGGCGATCTTAAGACACGAAACTTATGAGCTAGGGCGCACCGCAGACAGTGCGCACCCCAGGGCGAGTGCACCGCAGGGAGGGCATGCCGCAGAAAGAGCGCACCGCAGGCCAATCGCTCTGCAGACAGCACGTGCCGCAGGGAGGGCGCACCGCAAACAATGTGCACCGCAGGGAGGGCGCACCGCAGACAGAACGCACTACAGTGTGGGCACACCGTAGACAGAGCGCACCGCAGGCCAGGCGCTCTGCAGACAGCGCGCACTGCAGGGAGAGCGCGCCACGGACAGGGCACTCCGCAGACAGAGGACGCGTGCCTAAAAACCGTGTGCCCCGCCGCAGATAGATGCGCCCACCCACCATTCACAACAAAAGGGACTTGTGAGCTAGGGCACGGGGACAAAGGGGCACCGGAATCCCTACCAAAACCAGGCTAGGGGGCCACAAAGACAGCCAGAGGAGCCGGATGACAGGGGGCAAGGATGAACGGTGGAAATAGCTCACCTAGCATGACTGAGAATAAGAAGGGAAAGGAGGACTCATTGCTGCACCAGGCGCGAACCAGGGTGACGATATGGAGCTGAAACAAACTGCCTCCCTCGAGCCACTTTCCATGAGGGGCACTCTAAAAACTAGGAAATCCCTGTCGGGTCGCTCAGCCTGCCTTACCCTGTCCGTCATATTACCTGCATTCATGATGGGAGAAATAAAAGCCAAGTACACCCCTCTCTGTCCTCGCTTGATAGCTTCATTAACACTCGCCTTCATCTTGGTGTCAGTCCGTCGTGTTGTGCTCGCGCCATCTCCCATCTACCTCCATCACATCGCTTCGGTGTATCAGCTGCGAATCTCCCATGTGATCCTGCGCCGCCAGCTGTCGACAATTATGAACCCAAGCATGCTCATCAAATGATTCCAGCGGGCCCCACTAAAATGCCAGCTCACCCTCAACTCCAACGTTCGCAAGAAGGTCTGCCACCTTGTTGGCATCGTGTCTCACGTGGCTGAACATGATCGCGGGGTGGGCATGGAACATGCCCCTCAGTTCATCCACACGGCTGGCCATCCGCCAGTTGGTCGACACTTGGTCACTCCGCCTACCATGTGCCAACCGACGAGCCATCTATACCAGAATCTGGGAGTCTCCTTCTATTATCGCCGGCAAGCTGTTACTGCGCACCAAACAGTGCAAGCCTTGGAGCATCCCCTCAAGCTCTGCGGAGTTGTTGGAATCACAGCCAATGGCACCCACAAAAACAAAAATAATCTTGCCAAGATAGTCTCTACACAGACCGCCAAATCCTGCCTGGCCTGAGTTTCCCCTGGAGGCGCCATCAAAATTAAGCTTGAAAACCATTGGGGGAGGCGGAGACCAATACCTGGGGCTCGACGGCTTCTCCTCTAAATATTTTAATATTTCTAAAAAATTATAATTTAAAAAAAAAAAATATCATTCATATATATATAATTTCATTAATGTAATTTATATTTTATTAAATTATTTATCAATTATAGATTTTTCTATTTTTACTTTTCTTAAACCTAATCCCTCATATATTTATTTCATTACCTCTCTACCCCTACCCCTTTTTATTTTTGACTCTTATCATTATTAATTAAAAATTCTTAAATTTCATTATGATTATTAATTATTTTTTCTTTATATTTATCTAAATTTTAACTTAATAAAGTTTCTTTTGCCATATTAATTGGTTAGCCTATTCTTCGTTACGAGATTCATTCCCCTTTATATATTTTATTAATCTTCTCTTCTTCTTTTTTGTTGAATCTTCCCTACCTTAATTTTCTTCTACTCATAACATCTACATTTCCAAATATTTATTTATACTCGGCCTAAAACTTTTCTTACTATATGTAGCTTCTTTCTTTGATTCCCTAAAGATGGGTGAAGTGTTCACGTGAAAAGTTGGCTTTCAAAAATTCAACACATTGAAATTCTAGAAGCATTAACACAATGATAAAAGTATGTCGAACACTGAGTTGTAACATCTATGCATACCTAAGCAATATCTTGCAATTGTTCTATTGTGCTTGTCATTATGACCAAAATACCACTAAGGGATCCCCGTTTTGGGTAAGAAAATCCACTCATTTCTTGTTATTTCAACACTTGAGATACACAATAGAGACAAGAAGGGGAACACTATGGAAAATAAGGTTAATGCATATGGTATGCATTTTAGTTAGTATTATGTGTTCCTACATTTGTTTCCTTATCCAATAAAGTATTCATTTTGATAACTAAAATGCATATGAGTACTAACACATTGAATATAATAGTGACTCTTAAGTACATGTCCCTATGACATGTTTTGAGTTAGATCCTGATCAACACAGATAGTCTGAGTTTAGTACATTTAGACACTTATTAGGGAAGTTACATTCTGAGTAATCACAGTCAAATATTGATCAATGCAGTTAGCTCCCGAGTAAGCGTAGTCAACTCCTGATTCATCGAAGTAGAATATCCCTTAGCGCAGTCAATCAACAACTATCACAATCCTTTGATTGGTGCAAATAGATTGTGGCTGACAATTTTTGAGGAAGATCAAGTTAGAAATATTGTGGATTAACATCTCTCATCATCCACGTGGTATTTGAACATGATGACCAAACCTTATTCACTATGCATTATTGTTCATCAACGCATTCATGATGAAATTATTTAAAATATTGACTTAGAATCGAGTTTGATTGAGTTAATTAGCATTTTTGTTTATTTAATCATTTTGAACAAGCAATAATAACCCAACAAGGCCGACTTGTCTCTTCAACCAGGGAGACTTGCCTTGGGAGACTCAATCCAATATTTATAAAATACTATTGTGGGTATTATTGACCTGAATTACAATGGAGGATTTACCTCGATACTTTTACATGAACAAGTACATAAATGACATTTCTGAATGTAGGAATAACATCTTCGAAATGAGGAATAATAATAATACAATAAAATTACAATAGGAAAATCTTCCGAAGTTACATTCTTCAACACTCCCTCTTAAGAAGGAGGGTATTCTTTCGTCATGGTCATCATCCCTAGTCCTCATCGCTGGTCCTCATCACTTAATATTGGATATCAACTCTGGACATCATCAATATATCTCACCACTCAGCATCATCGCTAGACATGATGGCTGGAGCTCATCAATGGATATCATCACTGGATCTCATCATTGGATCTCATCACTAGATGTCATCACTGTTGCTACAACTTGGTTCTCATGCCATTATCTTGTGACATCTATCGAATTATACATCATCTGAAGTGCTTCAGAGCCAACCCTATTTCATGTTGGATGTAGGCCTAGATCCCATCTAGGACTTCACCATCCTGGTCCCAGACCAGGTCCAACCCTAGGCTGATATTTTTGGGATATTCCCACTCGAAGATATGACCAACCTCACTAGGCTCTTCAACTCTAGACTAAAAACCACTTCCTAGTAACTCACTTGGTACCTCCATTCTCCTAGATAATGGCCATCATCCCTAGGCTAATCTCATTGGGATATTGTTACTTGAATATAAAACCAACCTTCATGATCCCCTTAGTCCTAGATTGAACAACACTTCCTGGTAACTGACCAGGAACCTCCATTCTCCTAGAGAATGGCCATTAGACCTAGGCTGATCTTGTTGTGATATTGCTACTCAAATATACAGCCAACCTTTCTGGGCCCTTCAGTCCTATACTAAACACCACTTCCCAGTAACTGAACAGGAACCTCCATTCTCTCAGAGAATGGACATGATCCATAGGATGATCTCGCTGGTATTTTTCTACTCAAATATATGACCAACCTTCTAGGGATCTTCCTTCTAGAGATTCCATCAACCATGTTTGAATCTACCCTTGGTGATATGAACAATCATGTTGGAATCAACCCTTTGTGATGCCACCAAACATGTTTGGATCTACCCTTGAAGATTCAACTAGGATCGGTATAAAGTGACCAATCCTTTTTCATACTAGGTGTACCTATGCGGTGACCAGTCCTTTTTCATACTGGACGCATACTCGTGTGGTGACTAATCATTTTTCATACTGGGCACACCTTTATACATCTTCCACAATTCCAGCCCTTTTTCATGTTGGATGTGAAGATCTCTTGTCCTCCATAGAGAAAACCCTTTTAATGTTGGATGTGAGGACCATAGGGACTCATCGCTCCCTCTTGCGATGGACACTGATCTGCAAACCTCCAAGGTTGTCCCTGAAGTACTCAAACTTCACTCTCGCTAGAGGATTGGTCAAGACATCGGATATATTCTCCTCAGTTGCAATATACCGAAGCTTCTTTGCATCGCTCTGCACCATATCCCAAATATCGTGATATTAGATCTTGATGTGCTTTGACTTGTCGTGGAATACTGGGTTCTCGAATAACTTCACACAACTCTAGTTATCACAATGCACACAATTCATTTGTAACTACACATTGAACAATCCTGTGAGCAAGTTTCGAAGCCACGTTGCCTCACAAATTGCTGAACAAGATGCAATATAATTTTCCTCAGTTGTACTCAATGCTACTCTTGTCTGCTTCTTGCTAAACCAAGAAATCATGCAAGGCCTCAAGCTAAAGAATCACCCTAAAGTGCTCTTCCTATCTGTAGCACTACCATCCCAATTAGATTCAACATATCAATGCAGGTAGATCCTTTTACCTCTCTCATATCTAAAGCCATCCTTGATCCTGCCCTTCAAGTACCTCAGCATGTGCTTTGTCGCAACCATGTGAACCCGTCTTGGTTCCACAATGTGTTGACTCAAAGTATTCACCAGAAAGTTATATCCAGCCTTGTGTCCATCAGATACATCAACAAACCAATCATCTTCTTGTATATTTTGGCACAACTATCTCTGAAGTAAGATCACATAGAAACTTCAAGTTTGATTCCATCAGTGTGGTGATAGTGTTGCAACCCTTCATCCCAAATCTCTTCAGGATATCCATCACATATTTTCCTTGGCTTAGGAAAATATCTTCTAGATTCTTCCACACCTAAAGACCTAAGAAATAATGCATCATACCTAGGTCATTCATCTTTAACTCTATGGAAAGCCTTTTCTTTGTTTCTTCTATGAGATTCTCATAACCCATCAGGAACAGATCATCTACATACAATAGTAGTATCATAGGTTTCCCATCCTCAACCTTGTAGTAAAGGTTGAAATCCACTTTACTTTTGGTAAATCCCAAGCTCGTCAGAAATCCATCTATCCTGTTGTACCACATCTTGGGTGCTTGTTTCAAATCGTACGAGGAATTATTCAATTTGCACACTTGTGTCTCTCTGTCATGTGTCTCAAATCCTAGTGGTTACTCCACATACACTTCCTCTTCTACTACGTCGTTTAGGAAGGAAGTCTTTACATCCATATGATGTACCTTCCACTTCATCACTACAATTATTGAAAGGGTAGCTCTAATAGATGTGTATATGGTTACAAGAGAAAAGGTCTCCTCATAGTCTATGCCCTCTTTCTGGTAGAATCCACGAGTCACAAATATTGTCTTATATTTATCGATGCTACCATCTCTTGCATGCGTGATCTTAAAGTTCCACTTGGAAGAAACTACAAACTTCCTTTCAGGTCTCAAAACCACATCCAAAACATCATTCTTCATGATCGATTAGTACTCTTTGATCATAGAATCCTTCCACTCTTTCTTCTCAGCTACTTCTTCATATTTTGAAGGCTATACATCAATGATGTCGCATAAAAGTTCCACACAACTGGAGTATGTATGAATACTCATTCTTTATCTGAAAGTCTCATCTGGAGCACCATACTTCTCTACATATTGGATGATATCACATGCCCAAGATGGACTTCTCTTGTATGTTATTACTTATTCAGGTGGATCTATTGGTGTCTATGGCTCTATCATATCATGATCCTCATGTTCTCATGAAGCTCTTTCTTCCATCGTGGTGTCTTTGACCCTGGGAGATTTAGTTCTTGTTAATCTTCTTTGTCGGACTGAATCTGCCTTGATATGCTCAAGGATGCATTCTAATCCATGGTAACATCTTTGTTAGTCTCTATTTTCTTGAAGCTTGGTATGTAGAATATGTAATCCTTTGATGTGTCATTTATCCGACGAATATTCTCGTCTTACCTAAAGGATCCATCTTCGTTCTCTTCTCTTTAGGAATATGTATGTAAACTAGAAAACCAAATATTTTGATATGGTAGGAGTAATCGTCTATGAAAAGAACATAATATGCATACCCACTTAGAGGGTTGGATGACATGGGTTTGCATACATACGAGTGTGCAATATCCAATATCTCCTTTGCTTTGGTTTAACTACTTGGAAATGGATTCTTCACATTCTTTCCTTGAACACATCCTTTGCACATGCCTTCATGCTATGCTTGAAGATCTGGTAGAGCCGTCACCACTTTGCTTGTGATTGATAATTTCTTCTAGTGTATATGTGTAAGTCTTCGATTCCATAGTTCACTTGGTTCTATTGCTTCGTGAACCAATGTTTTTTTGTTGTACTTCAATTTGTATAAGCCACATTATTTCTCTCCAATTACCACTGCATCCTCAAAAGTCTTACCTTTGGGCCACATGAGAACTTGGCCATCAAAAATGCAACTCAGAATCCTCTTGCATCAAGACTTGATATGGATAGGAAATTCTTATTTAATCCAGCTACATAGAGAACATCTTTATTCTTAATGGACTTCCCTGAATCTATATTGTAGGATGATTATCCTACCCCTTTTATGGGATATTGATAGTCATCTCCAAGTTTCACCTTGTAAGGTGAGTCTTCTTCTTTCATATGGATGAGGTGATTCTTGAACCCATTCATATTCTTGTAAGCACCGCTATGTACAATCCAAACATCACTACCATGAGTAACCGTACTTGTGAGTGCTGAGATCAATACATATTCCTCATCACTAGAGGAGTCTTCTTTATATTTCTTCTTGACTGGTTCATCATCTTCGGTGAAGTGAGCATGGTGTCTCTTCTTCTTCCTTTATTTTTAGGTTCTTTTCCTTTGGGGAAATCTTTAGAAAAATGTCCCTTCTCATCACAAGTGCAGCAATTGATGTGACATGAGAGGTCCTTCTTCCTAAATCTTTTCTTCTTGTGAATTTTTTTTTTCTTTCCCTTCTTGGCATGAGCTATCAGGGATTGATTATCATTATCACCTAACTTTTATTCTCTTGCTACTAATTTGGCCTCTTCTTTTGTGCATTCCTCCCATAGTCTACTGAACTTGCTGAGCTTTCTTGTGGCACAAATTCCTTGAATGAAATATTCCCATGATCTTGGGATACCATTCAAGGTGGTCATCACTACTTATGCTTCCTCAACATTGTCTCCAACGGATTCTAGTTTCTCCTTAATCTAGGAGACCCTTGTGAAGTAGGATTGAATGTTTTCTAACATTTGCATCTTCACACCCTTGAGGTGAGTTCTCAAGGTCACCTTCTTGTTTATGTTCTTCCCTTCATATAGGATGGTCAAGGAATCGAACATATCCTTATGAGTCTTCAAAGATGATACATGTGGGATCAAATGATCCTTGATGGAGTCTGGAATGATCCTCTTGGATTTTACTAAGTTTTTCTTATGCTTTTCTTTGTCCTCCTCTCCCTCGGGATCTACACCTTATTCTTTGAAATAGTTCTCCAGGTCATGCTCTTCTAGTATGAGAAGCACTCTATAATTCCATGCCCAAAAGTACTTATCTCCTTCAATATTTTCCTCAAGCTTAGTACTATTTTTCATTTTGATAAAAATGAGAACCTCAAATGGAAATAAAGAGAATAAAGTCTTACCAATAAGATTGCTTCAACTCGATGCTTGCTCCAAATCCTTTCTGGAAAACTGCTTCTAGTGGACCAAGGGTTTGATAGAGAAAACCCTAATTTTTCAACTATGGTGACTTACAAATATGATTGGATAGAAAGACGCACCTACTCATGGTGAGCTAACCAATGTACTCCTTTTATTGAATCCATGGACAAAACTGCAAAATACCCGATGCCCTAGTTTTCCCAGCAGTAGTGATAGGTCAACTATTAAAAATCCATAGAACTGAAAATCGTCTCAATAGAAAGATGCGCCCTCATAGGGAGAGTTAGATGGTCCTTCTTTTGCAGCTGATATGTTGAGATAATTTCTCAAAATATGAAGCCCTAGTTTCCAACTTTCGTCAATTGCAGCTACACAAAGAATTCTTTCATGGTAGCTCTGATACCATGTTATAAATTTAATGGTTATACAATATCTTTAAACATTTAGCATCATTTCATCATAATCATAACATTAATATCACTGAAAGAAAGACAAGCACAACAAGACAAAAGAACACATATTTTATGCTGGGAAACTACAAGGTATAAAACCCATCAACTTCTTTAGTATAGATTTCGTCACCAAGAACAATGCCGACCAATATAGTAAGAACCCCAAAGACAATATAAACTATCTCTCCTCTCCAACAACCCTCTTATTTCTCTCTCATGCGTACTTTCTTGAGTGAATAGTGTGTCCAAATGAGAGAAGTGCCTCCTCTATTTATACTCATCAAGTGAGTGACTTAATAACCCAACATGGTCGACTTGTCTCTTCAACCAGGGACAGCTTGCCTTGGGAGACTCAAAAAAATATTAATAAAATACTTTTGTGGATACTATTGACCCAAATTACAATGAAGGTTTTACCTCAAGACTTTTACATGACCAAGTACATCAATGACATCTATGAATGGAGGAATAACATATCTGAAAGGAGAAATAATAATAATACAATAAAAGTACAATAGGAATATCTTATGAAGTTACATTCTTCAACATGCATCTTTTTATATCTATGTCCATGTCTTTTGATATGTGTGTCTATGTATTCTTATATCTGCACTCATCAATATCAACACGTTGTCACTTCTGATCTACGATATTAGGCACTATCAACTCTTTAACATTTCTGTGATTTGCATTTTATGATATCTACGATATTAGGAACTATCAACTCTTTAACGTTTCTATGATCTGCAGCATACATTGTATATTCTCTTCGCACATCTTGATACTCTGAATCCTTCTAATTTGCGCATTGTCTTCTATTCTTCTTCTTAATTTTGCAATTGACTCTCTGTTGTATAAAATTCTTCTAGATCAACAAGCCATTGATACCCCACAATTATAAGCTTTCCAAATCAAAATGTCTTGTCTACTTCATCTTAAACCTTATATCAATACTTCCATCTCTTGCTTATTTATACTTTTCTTGCTCAAGAGATGTGTCCACAAGTTTGGATTCTTTTTACTTAGAGATTCCCCAACTCTTTTACTTCTTGGTCAAGCTAACCATGCTATTTCATCTTTTTTTACGTAAACCTTATTGATAAGTCAACCTTGTGGGTTTTTTTACACTTATGTCCATTTACTTGGTGGTATCTATGCATATGAATTCCATGTCTTGGTGGGATTTGTAAACTTCCTTAAATTCCAGATTTATTCTCTATATACTTCTTTAAACTGGTTTTGCGCATATAAAGAGGCACTGTCTAATACTACTAAGGATTGCATATACTTCTATATATTTTTTCAAACTGGTTATTTGATCACATCATCAAATGTAACAACAAAATTTTATACTTTCTTCTTCATTGTCATTTTCTTGTTTGACATCAAGCTTGTTTTTTGTTTAACATTTGGATTGTTTCTTGTTGGACATCAATAACAACACCAAAGTCCAACAACTCATCATGCCTTGTTCGTGATCGACAAATGTTGTCAGAAACACTTGTATTTGTGGGACTCATGGATGGTTCTAGCCACCACATTCAGAATCTTTATTCTATCACTTCAATTATTTATTCACCCATAGGCCAACATGTGAGCTCACGAGGAGTATGCCTTGGACTAGTGAACAATAACATTACCAAATACCGTGCGATAATGAAACTACTATTGGATTCCATTTCGCATGGGGTCCAACAATTGGTAGTCCACCTTGAATCATGATTAGGAGTGTTTCGCCTCAATGGCGTATACCATGTCCATGATTATACCCATATAAGGAAGTTTTTACAAGTGGGCATTCTTGATCGTGTATTTGAATTAATTTCATACATTCATGTTTTGAGAAGGTTTAATTTTAAATATAATGCATTAGTTACTTATGTGTTAGATTGGAATTTCTAACGTTAAAATTAAAATATAAATCACATGTACATAACATCAAGAGAAAAACACATAAACACATATGTATATAACAGTGGTCGGATTTTTCATAGGAGTTTTACATCATGTACAAAATGTGTAGAAAAGTATACAAAGTCAAGCTTCTGAGCCCTAAATGCCACAGATATAAAAGATACATAGTATAAAAAATGATATGGCTACTACATCTCAAGCCTTAGGCTGACCCATATGCATGATCTAGGAGTTTCGTACTGGTCGTGTTGTTCCTACATTTGCAACATTAAAAAAATCATTTGTATTATATATGCCAACACATTTTTACCTCTTGTTTTGTAAAACATTATGACAAACTAATATTTCAATACATGCATGGTCGAATAAAGGATCATACAACCATCTAAATATTTTCATAATGGCTATATTATTTATAAAGATATTGTGAAGGCCTTCCCCATCATTGGTGACTCACTCACTAGCATGGAAAATTGGAAATGGACAATGACTTTGTTTAGGAGAAGGCCCATGGATTGGGTGTGGCGAATCACTCAGATTTCCTGGTAATTTATTTGAGACTCTACATGATAAAGAATTATTCACATTGTCACGGGTTTTGGATAGTGACTCTTCCACTATTTTAGGTTAGGATTGGAAGAAAGATGATAGTATTGGATTATCCAATGAGGAAGCATTGTTGTGAGAGGAATGCATTTTCAAATTGAAATCTAGTCATGCCCAAATTAGAAAGAAAGAAGATGAATTCACTTGGTCTAAGAACCCTATTAGAGGATACAAGGTTCTATTTAAGGATGGAAACATGGAGGAGTTCATTTGGTGGTGGTGAAAGTTATGGACATTTAAATGTCTGTTGAAAAACAATTTCTTCTTAAATAACAAAGTACTCATCCAAGACAATCTACAAAAATGGAATAAATTTAATCTTGGATGGTTCTTGTTATGTAAATCAAGTGAGGAAAATTTAAATCATATTCTTATTTTATGTCCTTATACAAATTAGGTTTGGAATAAATTGCATGCTTTACTAGGTACCTATAACTTCTAGAATGGTGGTTTCATAGAAGAATGACTCAAATTGTGGATAAAAATTAGGCTACAAAAATATTTTGGTCCCTCCCTTTATTATAGCTCGAGGTGTTCAGTTATGAAAAAACCAAATTAATTTCAAGAAAAGGAATATCCCACCTTTGTAGTGCACATTACAATAATTGAATATCCTAAATATGTCGAGTGGGGTAATAACCTTGGGGTAAAACCCACGATTTGAATGCCTATATGAAAATAGGACCCCTTATTAGCTCCTCATTCCCCATTGCTAGAATCTCTCTATGCTAGGGGGATGACCCACAATAATTCTTGTATTAAAATGGGACACCTAAGTAGCACCCTCATTCTCCATTGGGACTTACAATAGCAAGCCAAGAGGTAGCTTATAGTACGATAAAAAAGGTAGGGTATGGTCCTATAATGGGTAGGTTATGGAAGTACACTGGTAAGTATAGGTAAGTTAGGAATAAAAAAGTGAAGTATTGATGGGAACAAATCAAAGTAGAATATTGAGGCCTTACCTCCCTCTCAAATCAATATCTATCAGTGTTAGGATCCACTCCATTCCCTATTTGGGGATATGATGATTTGTCTCAACTCAAATCTAGTGATACACATACCCATTTTATTTCAATGAAATTAAAAGTTGACTCCAAATAGTAGTAGTTGCAATGGATGAGATATATCTCATGGATTGCCAGTAGTCATAATTCCATGTGGGATCAATCCCTCCCATATGATGATATCAAATCCTCGAGCACCATAGTGTCAGGAAGCATCAAATTGGTAGTATCTGCCGCAAATAACCTAAAGCACTAATATTTGATTATTTTCCCTTTTTGTAATCATTTTTCATCTCATCAAAGCATCCCTTCCTCTAATACTAGAAGTTTTTTTTAGGGCTGCTCGGGAAAGGAAAGAACCAATTCAGGCTGGTAAGGAAATACTTATTTGTAAGGACCTTCCCACCAAGCCAAGATTTTACCATGTAGGAAAGCATAATAGTAAGGCGTACAGTTCAATATGGTAAAGTTATATATTCCCTATGTATTGAGAGGAAAATATATCAGTTTCAGTTGTTCCTAAGATACTTCCACTAGCCTAGATAAGGGGATTATAAGTAAAGAAAGAAAATATCCTAATAAATGGGATTCATAGGTGAGTGATAAAATGCTCCTCCACAAATGCATGTAGACAATAAGTAAGTAATTAAGTAAGTGCCCTGGAGAATGTAGTAGATCAATTAGTATCTAGCAATATGGGTATGAGATTGATTATAAAGCAGTATCGACCCCAAATAGTATAACACCCAAGCCTTTGATTATATATATTTATAGTTACAGAAGAATAAGATTCGAGTAAAGAATAGATGATCCTAGAGAATATATGAGATAAATAATAGGGAGCATAATATCATATATAATTATTCTTTTAAAAGTTCCCAAGGAATATATTCATTTTTGGTTCGACTTAAGAAAGAATAGCGAAGAGTAGAGTATAATAATGTCTCTTGAGATATGATAAGAAGTTCTCTTGGATAGAAGGGAGGTGAAAGATGTTTTTATTGTTTTTATTTGGGGGTATCCTTACTTTCTTTCGCACTGATCCTCTACCCATGTTGGAAAGGATTGGCATTTCACGAAGGGAAGATATAAGTAATATTGATATATGAACAAAGTAAGCCAGAAAATACACCCATATTGAGGAATTAATTGATATATCTAGGGAATCGTTATACTTTGATGAATTTTCCAAGGGGAACCCCTCTATTTGTGGGGGTGAGAATGTATTGTCCATCTATTTCATAAACCTTGGTACAAATTCAAAGTGGGGATTAGTCTAATGGGTACCAAAAATTTAGTTGAGATGATGGATTTAAAGCTTGCACTAAAGTTGGCTTAAGAGAAAGGTATTTGTAGTTACCAAGTATTTATCAATTCATAAGTGGTCATAAATTGGATGGAGGGGAAATATGCTTGTGAAATTATACCTTGTTGTAGATGTATGATGAAATCATGAACCAAAAAATATATTCCATTCCATTACATTCCATCACATATACAGATAAAGATAAACACAAACAAATGGGTTCTCTAAGGAAGTATTAACAATGGAACTTGGACAATGGCAGTTATGGGAGGAGCACAAAGGCATTGTATATGATTTCTCACAACCCTCTAAATTCCATAGATAATAATTTTATATGCAATTATCTTTTGGATATTTTGTGATTATAACTAGGCCGCATATGAATAGCTAATGGATATGGAAACTGTCTAAAGATCATGTATTTGGTTTTCCATGATTAGTATGATGTTTTACTGTAGGATCAATAGGATCTTATTGTTATCTTTTTCTGAATTTAATTTCCTCTTGAAAGATATAGTTTTGAGTTGAATTAACTTTAATCAACGAACTATTGGAATTCTCCTAAGCATATGTTGAATTTAATTTTATGAAAGTTTATCAATAAAATTACAAATTATTTTCTAGAAAAAATTTAGAAAGAAAAAAAACATATGGAAAAAATTCAAAAAATGACATAAAACATAAATATAAAGCATTATTTGATTTTGTGTGATCATTTTCGACACTAACATTGTCTGTCAATATTTTTCTTTTTTTGGCTAAGTGGAAGAACCCCCCTGACTAGCAGGTTTTCCATTCGCTAAGTTACCACGAACCAGGGGCATCTAAGATGTCAAAATCACTTGGGGATTGCACCCGGCCTGGACTACACCAACCTTTAACATGGTTGGATTTTTGGTATCCGTGGGATTTGAACCGATGACCTTTCCGCTTCGGGGGTGTCTTAACCATACCCTATCATGAACTATTCTACATATCACAGATAACATTGTATGTTAAGATTATTTGCAAGGATAATAGCTGTTTTTATAATTTCGGTGTCATTAAATATTGATCCACGAGGGTCTATCTTAACAAGTATATGATTTGGAATTGGAATATAGGATAGGTTCATTTCAGCCTTGCATTTTGCACTATCTTTCTCCAGATCATTATGCCTTGGGATGCACCCTACCAAGTCATGATATTAGTCCTCTTTGATTTAAAAATTTGTAACTTGAGTGGTAGATATTACCTAGCATGGGTTCCCTAGTTAGATATTTTGTTGTCTTATTGGTACCCATGCTAATTTTTTAATAGCCTTGAGAGTCCCTTTCTAGTCCCACCATGACTTTGAGATTAAGCCGCATGACTTTTTCTCTATCTTTTTCTATCTACCCTACAAATGGATCCCACATTTTTTTTCAATTTGTGTTGTTGCACTACATATTGTTGCTTGTACTAACAAGTTTCATGTTTATTCCCATTCTCCTTTTGCTACTTACCACTTACGCATGCTCACTTTTCTCTCTCCTTTGCTTCTATTTTAGCAACATTTTGGAACCCTTATCCTCAGAAGAGACACACTAAATGAGTGTCCGCATCCTACACATCTCTTCTTCTTATTTTTTTCATAGGTATGTTATATGTGCTTGGAACATAGTTGAACACCATGTGATGCTCATCTCCTCCGCACTAATATCGTATTCTTTTATTCTTTTTTTTCCAGGTTTTATTAACATGAAAAAGACAAAAAAAATCAAATATTTATCAAAAAAAGAGTGGGAGGGGGGGGGGGGG
>LPNX010464722.1:87552-129690 GCA_001517045.1 Pseudotsuga menziesii
ATTGGGTCCACTAGTACCATTGGGCCCACTTGGCCTAATGGGGCCACATGTACCAATCACTAGAGTGTGGGGAACACTGCTAGAGGTTAAATCCCACTTACTGCATGTGCATGCATTAGTTTTGGCACCTCCTAGACCAATCCCTACATTTTAGGAGCCATTGGTAGTCCCGACACCAACCTACTTCAGTTAGTTGGAGTTAGTACTAGTCAGTCTTAGTTAGCCCCCAGTTACTTTGATTTAGTTCACAATCAGTTAGCTAGTGCAAGATTTGGATGGCTAATGCATGGATGCATGTGGAGTAGGTGCCTTTACCTACATACCACACTCAGTTGCACTAAGTTAACTAGCTATCACTGATTGATTGAGTCATTGGACATCTAGGAGTTGATTTATTGGACTCTGATATTGATTGAGTCACCATGAGTTAGATGGTCAGTTAGATACAGTCACATCCAGTGGATAGATTCGAATCCATACCTAATTGATTAAAATGATTTTCCCATGTAAACTTTTGTAACACCAGATATTATTATTGTGAATGATACTGTAAATTCCTGAGCAATACTCATTCGTTTCCTATGTGGTTTGTTTTTTTTAGTTTGTATCTTCATTCTCCATTCACTGCAAACATTATTAGAACTATATTCTTGAATATATAAATGGCATTCAAATTCTAATATGGTATTACAGCCTTCTTAGGCAGTTTTCATGCTTGTTTCTCCCCATCAAACATCAGAAGCAGTTGGGTTTCCACAGAAGTCCCCTATGATGATTTGCTAGCTTTGGATTTATTCAAAGCAGCAGAGAGGGTGTGACGGACCCTGAAAACATGTTCATGTCGAGAGGAAAAGTATGATTCTAACAGTTCATTTTTTTTAGTATTTTGCAGTGATAAGTTATAGATTCAACTTCATATGGATTTGATATTATCAGTTCCTTTTCTTACTCCAACCACAATATATTCAGAATGGAAGTTGACGATGATTGCATATCTGAAGAGACAAGGTATTTATGAGGTATCTATTGGACTTAGTAAAGAGTATTATAAAGATGAGAATTAATGGCTAAATGATGGTGATAGATATTTTGGAACAATAGGCATGGATTTTTGGAAGTTTCCAAGCTTGCACTACCTTATTGAGTCTGTAGAATACCCAAAGGATCTCTGGATAGAACTGGATAGAACCTTTGGGAAGCACAATGAGGATATTTATAGAAATTTTGGGAGAAAATTTAGAACCACGAGAGTTATTTACTCAAAATTCTTGGCCTCTACTCTGTCTAATGAATTTTTCCAAGATGAAGAAGAAGCAGAATCTTCCTCGCAGTCAATTTGAATTGAAGAAAAACTCCTTGGAGTGACTCCTTCTCCTGCTACTCTGGAAGTGTATGAGATCTCTGATATCTCATCTCCTCACATGGATGATCCAGAAGAAGACATTCGAATCTCTGTTATTGAATAAAATGTCTCCTTCCATTCTATGCAAAAATTCTCTAGTGATTCTTCTATTTTAAATTGTGTGCATAGTTTATCGGTGATTGCTCCAGGAAAGGGAGAGGAATTTGATTTCTTTGTCTCTAATGATATTTCTGGTGTGAAGATAAGTAATTCTTTGGATATTTTAGAAATAATATCAGATTGTAGGAGTGATCCATTCACTCTCATTGATCTGGAGCTTCCAACAAATTCCTACATGATTGCATGCATCGATGCTCAGGGTTTTGAAAGAGGAGAAAACTGTGCATCTACCATCTCGATGGAGTACACTCTTGGATTTGATATGGAATTTATTGGATGTGATACGATATTATTTAGATATTATATGATATTACTTGGTTCTATGGTTCTAGAGCTTTCAGTACTTCTTGTAGCTTTTCTCATCAATTTTGGTGTGAAGAAACAAGTACCAAAAATCTCTTTCAAAATTTCTGCTGGGGATTTGATGTCATTTTTCTCTCATGAGTTTTCTGATATTATATTTTTTAAATATTTGGATATTTTGGAAATAATTTTAGTTTGCAGGAGTCATTCAAACACTCTCATTGATCTTGAGCTTCCAGCAAATTTTTACATGATTGCATGCACCAATATTCTGAATTTTGAAGAAGGAGAAAATTGTGCATCTGATATGAACTTTATCGGATATGATATGATATTATTTGGATCTTATATGATATAAATTGGTTCAATATATCAGGTTCATGATATTTTAGTACTGATTGTAGTTGGTTTCATCAATTTTGGTGTGACAAATCAAGTACCGCAAGTCTCCTTCAAAATTGTTGCTGGGGATTTGATTTCACTTCACAGTTTTGGATCTGATATGAACCTATTTGGATCTTATTTATTTTATGATATGATAATATTTGGTTCAGGTTTTAAGATTCAATAGCTTACAATATTTTTTGTAACAGGTTTCATCAATTTTGGTGTGACAAATCAAGCACCACAAGTCTCCTTCAATTTTGTCGTTGAGGATTCGATGTTAGTTTTCTCTTATGAGTTTGCTTATATTAGAATTTATGAAATATTGGTTATTTATGAAGCTATATCAGATTATGGAGCTCAATAATTCTCTCTCCACAATCCTAGGGCTTCTCTACCTACCTTTTTTATCACATGTTCATCTCCTCACAGAACTAGTAAAGTTGGAGACATTCTTCATCCACCTAGACACTTGCTCCTAACACTTGGGGATAATTTTACCACTCATGGTTTGTTGTTAAAGGATGAAATATATCATATTATTGGGTGTTCCTCACATGGCTTGAATTCTCAAGCACCTTTTCTCTCTCATCGGTTGATTTCAGCTGCTCTACATGGGTCCAATTTTCATCCTGCAGTTGTCCATATTCCTGATTCATTTGGGCACATTATTATTCTTCCAAAGAGGAATATTCCTCTAGACATAAGCACTTTTTTTGGATTCATGGTTTAACCTGCATAGAAGAACCAAGATACTGCTATTGCTTAGTGCTGCAAATAACAACAAATTTTTTCATAAATTTTTTCAAAATTTGTATTTCTGCTTATTTTGAGGGGGGGTTTCCCATGAGGTTTTCCCCTGTTTCCTTGGTTGTATTAAGCAACATTTTTATTTCCTTTCTTTTATATTGTATTTGGGTGACCTATGGTATTGTTACTTGGGCCCACAGTTGTCCAATTTAGGAGTCAGGGGGGGTGTTAGGATTATTAATCCTCCCTTGACCATACTGTCTATTAGATTATTTAGCATAACTTAGGAACCTTAATTAATTAATTGGGTCCACTAGTACCATTGGGTCCACTTGGCCTAATGGGGCCACATGTACCAGTCACTAGAGTGTGGGGAACACTGCTAGAGGATAACTGCCCCTTACTGCATGTGCATGCATCAGTTTGGGTGCCTCCTAGACCAATCCATACATTTTAGGAGCCACTGGGAGTCCCGGCACCAACCTACTTTAGTTAGTTGGAATTAGTACTAGTCAGTATTAGTTACCCCCCAGTTACTTTCAGTTAGTTCACAATCAGTTATCTAGTGCAAGTTCTGCATGGATGCATGTGGAGTAGGCACATTTTCCCACCTACCACACTCAATTGCACTGAGTTAACTAGATATCATTGATTGATTGAGTTGTTGGACATATGGGAGTTGATTTATTGGTCTCTGATATTGATTGAGTCACCATGATTTAGATGGTTAATTAGATACATTCACATCTAGTGGATAGATTCGAATCCATCCCTACTTGATTTGAATTCTTTTCTTATGTAAATATTGTAACACCGGATATTATTATTGTGAATGATACTGTAAATTCCTGAGCAATACTCATTCGTTTCCTGTGTTGTTTGTTTTGTTCAGTTTGTATCTTCATTCTCCATTTACTGCAAACATTATTAGAACTATTTTCTTGAATATCTAAATGGCATTCAAATTCTAATAGGGAAATGTTATATCTCCATCGTTATTGTGGAAACAAGTCTTAGTTGTGTCACCCTTGAACAAAGCACCAATTTTGAGCCCTTTCAACACATTGGGTTTTAGTATTTAGAAATCCAAACCATGATTTTTGAGTTTGAACTCCTCTGGTTGGTTACTCTTCCAATCACTATGGAGAATTTGTGATTGGCTTTTGCATTGCAAATTTATATCAGTGTTCCCTTTGTGTCAAATGATACCCAAGTCACCATTGTGTTGTGCAACTATTCAAGGGTCGTCTTTAGTCTTTCCTTGGTATTTTTTACTATACATGTTGGAATTTCTTGATGTCAATTTGTTCTTAGTATCATCATCATAACTAGTGTTGGATTCATGCTAATGTAAAAGGTCCCTAGTGACTCCTATTTAGTGGGTTGTTTCTCATTGACTACGACACATCAATCTGAGAGATTGACCTCGATTTAATGGAAACCTAGGCCTATTTTCATCATTTGTAGCTTACCTTGCACTTAGAAAATGACATCTCATAATTAGTCATTAACTAAGTGGTTTTACATATGTTCAATGACATGAAATCTATTCACAATTTGGGTTTCATACTCTACCTTGGATTCCATTTTCACCATTGGTGGAATTCCTCACCTTTGTCAACATCTCTCATTATTGGTTTTTTCTAAGAGGGTATTTTCATGTGCTACTCTCATCTAGTGCATGAAAGATATCTAGTTAGTGTTGTTTGTGCAAAAAAAAAATTACAAAATATTTCAAAACAAATAAGTTTGTGTTATGTGCTTTTGTTGGTTGATGGAATATGCCTTGCTTCCTTCCTTCTAATGGTTCTCTTCCTATCGACATCAACTCATTTTTATATGGGAGAGGGATTTACTGACCTTTACAGTACCTTAGGGATTGTATTCATAAGTGGAAAGTTCCCTTTTCTATAGACAATGGGAATACATCAATGTCCCCTTATTTGGTATATTTTATAAGTGTTCAACAACAACACACCTATTAACAATTTCTAGGATGTATTGAGTAATTTGATGCCCATTATCATCATCAGTGGGTTGTCTCATGTGTGTCATCAATATACATCAATGACCAGTTATTAAATAGTATCTATTGTGTTCAACTTCAAATCAGTTATTCACATGTTGTATAATTGTACCTATTTACAAGTTTGGATTGAACACCTTGGTTTAGTATCATTACCATTATTAAGTTCTTTCCCAAGTTGCACAAGACTGTACCACAAATCATATGGAATTGGTACATTATAACCATGATGTTATTGTCTCTGTTCTTATTTTCCTCTTGATGATTATGGAGAAATATACCACTTTGCATTTTCTCATGGATACAATCTAATTTTCGCATGGATCTACTGTGTATTTTTTCATGGTCATGGTTCAACATCTTATATACTTCATGGATCCACTGTGTACTTGATTTGAAGGCCATGATTTTTTACACCTAAGCACGACTATTCCATCCTTGAGGAAGATAGCCATGATACAATGGTCTATGTTGGAAGTAATTTTCTAGGCATGCATCTGAGAACCTTCATTTGAGCCCACTAGATGTGTATTACTATGAATTATAACGTATTTTTTCCCATCTCCCTTTCTAACCTCATACATTATGGGGGCATACGTTATAGAAGTAATAGGCACTTTGGTGAACCCAAAGGCACCCTAATGACCCTAATGTCATATTGGTGACCATAATGGCATATAAGCATCCCTGATGGCATACAAATGCCCCTAATTGACCTTCAAATGTCTGTAATGTTATCTAAAGAGTTCCCAATATGAAATTCAATCTCTCTTTGCATGTGATGTATGTTGGTTTGAAGTTTCACTGTATTCTTAATAGATTGGGTAGGATCGATTGATGATAAATTTGAATTATTTTATGGTTCATTTTTTTATCTAGACATTAGATAATAAGAGGGTGTTGTTTTTCTTGCATGCAAGTTCCAAATACCCTCAATTGGATTTGCATGGGAGCTTTTGGAAATGAGAAAGATATGGAACAACCATCTGGATCCAAGTAATCCTTATCTCTAAGTATCTTGATTTCTTTCTTGTTCATAATCTAAGAATCCTAGGGAATTTGCTTTCATGTCTATCATTATGATCTGTTATAGTTTTCCCTAGCTATTAAGGATATTTTCCCCATAACAAGCATGTGTGTCTTCAACCGATATAAAAAAATGTAGGGAAGATAATATATCTCAATTTCAATCTTTCCTTCAAGTTATGTATCTTTTCTCAATACTTTAATTAGCCTAGAAATAATTTTCCATACCTTTATTTCCTTACATTTTCAAGCAACCATTCCATCATATGTACTAAGCACTGAAATTGTCTTCAATGGGAGTTTTATTATTTAAATAGAAAAACAACATCAGAAAGTTCCCCATGTGTAGAAGGTAGTAGTTAGAAATTCGACACAATTTTTTGTTGTGGATGCCTACAAATAATTATCTCCACTAACATTGTTAGATGACCATAATTCTTGTTAAATCAAGATACATCAAGTAAACACCCATATTCAACGGGTCGTATCTACAATAATTAAAGTAGTTATCTACAACTTATCTTATGTAGCCACATTCATGCTAGAGATGTAAACTCGTGAATTTATTTTAGTGTTATTACATGACCACCTCAATGGGACATCAACCTCCACCCTAATTATTGTTAGATTTTTAACATTAAGCTAGGATTATATTAGGATCTTTAACTGAGAGAATAACAAGCACAACAATCAAACGCAAGAGACAATGAGCACAGTGTTTTTCCTCGGGGAAACCATAAATGGAGAAAACCCCGAAACTTCCTCAAAGATAGAATTACCACCAAAAGTAAAACCCAAAATAGTAAGATGATCTCCCGACAGCAACAACCTCTTTCTTTCTAGCCCCAACAACTTCTTTTCACTTAGATATGCACTACAACTGAGTGTGAGTGAGTGTGTATTAAATACAGAGACTCACTCTCTATTTATACTAATTCCTGACTTGACAATGACTCACTAGGGCAAACTTCACTAGGTGAGTCTAACAACCCTAGGGCCCCGAAACTGCGGGGACTTTAACCCTTAAACAATAGGAGGGTTACCCATATTGACTTAACATGACTTGTTTATATTATAGAAACTCCTGATCAAAACATCGGGGCATGAAATGAATCAATTACATTACAAACACTTCCCGAAATAAACATCGAGGTATAATACATAAGAAATACAAGTGAATACATTTCAAAGTTACAATTACATCAACACTCCCTCTTAACTAGGAAGGTATTCTCTCGACGCAATTTATCAACACAAGTCTTCTTCTCTGTATCATCTAGATCATCTTCGAGTCCTCATCATATTCAATTCATCTTCATCTGGATCTAGATCATCACTTGATCTGGATCATCATCACTGTATCTGGATCATCACTCGATCTGGATCATCATCACTGGATCTGGATCATCACTTGATCTGAATCATCTCTGGTTCTGGAACATCTATGTTGGATCATCATTACGGGTGCTATCTCTTGATTCTTCTTGTCATAGGAAGTTCTACAGAACCAGCCCTTTTTCATGTTGTTTGTAGGCATAGCCTCCATGTAGGTCTTCTTCCAGCACTTATATCTGACCCTAAGTCAGAATGGCCTGCCCAACACTTATATCTGTTCATGTAGGAATTGATCCTATAATCATATCAGAAAGGCATGCCTAGCACTCACATATGACCATGTGGGAACACATCCCACAACCCTGTCAGAAAGGCTCAGCACTCACATCTGACAACCAATGTTAGAAAGGCTCAGCACATACATTCGACCATGCAAGGAACCAATCCTCTGTGCCTAAAGGCTCTGCACTTACATTTGACAACCAATGTCATAAAGGCTCAGCACTCATATCTGACAACCAATGTTAGAAAGGCTTAACACTCATATCTGACAACCAATGTCAGAAAGGCTCAGCACTTATATTCGACCATGAGAGGAACCAATCCTCCATGTCGAAAGGGCTCTGCACTTACATCTGACAACCAATGTCAGAAAGGCTCTGTACTCACATCTGATCATGTAGGAACCAATCCTATAGTCACATCAGAATGGCCCTCAGTCACAGACTAAGCTTTCCTGGTAACTGACCAGGTGCCTCCATTCCAAGAATGGCATTCAACGCTTATATCTGATCATGTAGGAACCAATCCTACAGTCACATCAAAATGGCTTAGCACTCACATCTGACATGGAAGGAACCAATCCTCTCACCATGATAGAATGGCTTGGCCCTTACATCTGACCATGTAAGGAATCAATCCTCTTACCATGTCAGAATGGCTCATGGACTCATCACTTCCCTTTGGAGGGAACCTCAATCTGGATAACACCAAGCTTCTCCCTAAAGTACTCAAACTTCACTCTAGCTAATGGCTTTGTCAACACATCAGCTATCTGTTCATTCATTGCAACATACTGGAGCTTCACTGCTCCCCTCTACACCATATCCCTGATATAGTGATACTTGATCTCGATATGCTTTGACTTGTCATGGAACACCGAGTTCTCTAACAACTTCACACAACTCTGGCTGTCATAATATATACAAGTAGCATCCAACTGGAGATCAAATAAATCAAACAGTAGCTTCCTCAGCCATACTGCCTCACAACTAGCTAAACAAGTTGTGACATACTCTGCTTCAGATGTACTCAGTTCCATACAGGATTGCTTCCTACTAAACCAAGAGATCACACTTGATCCCATACTGAAGCAACACCCTGAAGTGCTCTTCCTATCGATGGAACTGCCTGCCCAATATGAATCAACATAACCCTTCAGGTTAATCTTTTGATTCACCTCATACTTGAGCCCATAATCAACTGTACCCCTTAGGTACCTCAGAATATGCTTTGCATCAATCAAGTGAACATGTCTCAGATCTGTCAGGAACTAGCTCAAGATGTTCACAACAAAGCAAATATCTGGTCTCATGTTCGTCAGGTACATCAAGGACACAATCATTTGATGATACATCGTATCATCATTCACTTCTGATGAAGCATCACTCAATAGCTTCAGGTTCAATGCCATAGGTGTGGCCATGGCCTTGTAGTCCATCATCCTGAACCTCTTCAGGATCTATACTGCATACTTCCATTGTTCAAGGGATATTCCATTTGCATTCTACCACACCTCCATGCCTAGAAAATAGTGCATCATACCCAAGTCCTTCATTTCAAACTTGGTAGCAAGCTTCCTCTTCATATTAGTAATCAACCCATCCATACCTATTACAAACAGATCATCTACATATAGTAGGAGCATCACTGGGTTGCCATCTTCAACCTTGTAGTAAAGGTTGGAATGTGCTTTACTTTTGGTAAAGCCCAAATTCGATAGAAAGCCATCAATTTTTCCGTACCATGTCCTGGGTTACTGTTTCAAACCGTACAGGGATTTCTTCAATCTATACACATGAGACACCCTGTAATGTGTCTTAAAACCGAGTGGCTGCTCTACATACATTTCCTCTTCCACTACACCATTCAAGAAAGCAGTCTTGACATCCATTTGGTGTATCTTCCATTTCATCACTGTAGCCAGAGAAAGTACTGATCTGATGGAAGTGTATCTAGCTATAGGTGCAAAGGTTTCTTCATAATATATTCCTTCTTTCTGTGAGAATCCATGAGCCACGAATCTTGCTTTATATTTCTCTATGCTGCCATCTACAACATGCTTGATCTTGTAGATCTATTTGGAAGTTACAACTGACTTCCCTTCTGGTCTTGGGACAACATCCCAAACATCATTCTTCATGATCGATTGATACTATTCTATCATAGCATCCTTACATTCTTTCCGTTCTACCACTTCTTCATAGTTGGAAGGTTCTTTATTGATAAAGTCACACAATAAAGCTACATACCCGGAGCAGGACCTGGTCCTCTTTCTTTCTCTGTGATTCTCTTCTGGAGCCCCATATCTTTCTCAAATTGGATAGCTTCTCGTACCCAAGTAGGTTTCCTCTCGTGAGGATTCTTCTCATGAGGTGGATCTACAGGTTCTTGAGGTTCCTCAAATTCTCAATCTTCTTCTTGAGTTTCTTCGTTCATGGTTGTGTTATGAATTTTGGGTGCTTCTAATTCTTCAAGATCTTCAGCAGGTCTCTTTCTAGATTTGTTGTAAGCTGAGTCTTTGTCAAATGTTACATCCCTACTGATGTCAATCTTCTTGAATCCTTTATTATAGGAAATTTGAGGTCTAAAATGGGCCTCCTAAGGAAAATAATAAAATAATAGTTATTAATTTTGGAGGAAGAATGAAAAAAACTACTTTTTTTGTTCATATTTTCAACATATCTCCCTGTGTTTTTACTCAAATTCCAAGCGGGAGAGCTCATTGGATGCGGAATTTAATTCCGCATCCAACGAGTACCCACATTACATACTTTTGACATACCCCGCTACCCCAAAAACAATAAATACCTGAAAAAGCGTGATGATGATGTCATCATCACATTTTTTCAGGTATTTATTGTTTTTGGGGTAGGGGGGTCTATCAAAAGTATGCAGTGTGGGTACTCATTGGATGTAAAATTAAATTTTACATCCAACAAAATCTCCCTCTCAGAATTTGAGTAAAATCACAGGGAGATATGTCGAAAATATGAACAAAAAATGTAGTTTTATTTTATGACAAATATGTCAATTCAACCATTATGGTTGACTCATTTTATTGAAATTCTATTGGTTCTTGAATTCCAACTCACAAAATTTATTGTTGGCACATTTTATTATAAGGCCTATTTTAGACCCCAAATTTCCTCTAATGGGAAGTATATTCTGTAAGCCTTCGAGCTTTCAGAGTATCCCACAAATATACCCTTCTTTCCTGAAGGATATAACATTGTCCTCTTTTTTTTGAAATGTGTATGTACACTGGACAACCGAATATTCTGAGATGGCTGACTTCTGAATTCTTGCTGGAAAAGACTTCGTTAGTTGTCTTGTTCTCGAGTACTCTATGTGGAGTACGGTTCTGTACATACACCGACGTTCTGGCAGCTTTTTCCCATAGATGCATGGGAAGATCTTGATCATGAAGCATTGCTCTTGTAGCTTCCATGATAGTTATATTCTTCCTTTTTACAACCCCATTTTGTTGTGGATTATATGGAGTGGATAAATCCCTCTTAATCCCTGAATCTTTTCATAACTCTTTGAATTCATTTGATGTGAATTCTCCACCATTATCTGATCGAAAGGTCTTGATCTTCTTTTCTGTGTGGTTCTCGATCAAGGCTTCGAATTCCTTGAAATTGCTAAAAAATTCATCTTTGTTCTTCATAAAGTATATCCATGTCTTCCTAGAATAATCATCAATAAAAGAAACATAGTATACATACCCGCTTAAAGAAATGGATGACATTGGACGGCATACATTGGAGTGAATGATTTCCAAGATTCCTTTTTCATTGCTTTTGCTACTTAATAATGTCTTCTTTGTGTTCTTTCCTTTCGCACATCCTTTAAAGACTCCTTCATGTTTTTCTTGAATTTCTAGAAGACCTTCAACAACTTTTCTTGCAAGTGGTAGTGCTCTGTAGTGCACATGTGCAAGCCTTCTATGCCAAAGTTCATTTGGCTCTACTGTGTCATGGACCAAAGCTTGTTCTGGATGGCCCTTCAATTTGTATAATCCTTCTTCTTATCCTCCAATTACTATTGCATCGTCAATAGTATTTCCTCTTGGCCACATGAGGACTTGGCCATCTACAAATGCAACCCTCATGCCTTTTGCATCTAGTGCAGATATGGAGAGAATATTCATCTTTAGTCCTGGTACAAACAAGACATCCTTCATTTTCATAAACTTTCCAGATTCTAGCTTGTAGGAGGATTCACCACTACCTTTTATGGGATATTGGTAGTCATCCCCAAGTTTCACCTTATGGGGTGAATTATGTTCGGATAGTTTCTCAAAATATTCCTTGAATCCTATCATGTGTTTGGAAGCCCCACTGTCAATAAACCAATAGTTGCTTCCATGAGTGACAATTCCCCTGAGAGCGGAGATCAGAACATATTCTTCATCACTTGAAGAGTCATCACTTTCTTGTTTTACTTTCTTCCTGGGAGGATCATCAAACTCAGCAGTGTGAGCATGATGTCTTCTTTTGGAGTTCTTCTTCTTCTTGGATCCACTCTTATTCATGGGACAGCTTGTAGCAAAGTGTCCTCTTTCATCACATGTATAACATCTGAGTTTTGATGGATCCCTTCTTAGAAAATTATTTTTCTAATGAGGATGCCTACCTTGGTGATGATGATTTTCCCTTCTTCCTTTCTTGGAGTGTACTATGAGATCTTGATCTTCACTTCCCATATTTTCTTCTTGAGCTGCTATTCGAGCTTCTTCTTGTGAACATTCTTCCCATAGTCTACTAAACTTGATTGGCTTCTTCCTAGCATAGATTCCTTGGATGAAAGAATCCCATGACCTAGGGAGACCATTCAAGGTTGTCATCACAATTTTTGCATTCTGCACTTCTTCATCTACTGCTTCAAGTTGTTCTTTGATATAGGAGACCCTTGTGAAGTGTGACTGGATGGTCTCCTCATTCTGGATCTTTACATTCTTCAACTAGTTCCTTAGAGTCATCTTCCGATTTATGTTCTTCCCTTCAAACAGTTTGGTTAGGGCATCAAACATAGCTTTAGGTGTCTTTAGGGAGGACACCTGTGGTATGAGGTGATCCTTGATTGAATCAGCAATAATCCTCTTTGCCATAACCAACTTCTTCTTATGTAAGGCCTTAGCCTCATCTTCCTCTGGAACTGGAACCTCCTCATTAATATAGGAGTCCAACTCATTTTCTTCCAGGACCAGGGAGATCCTATACTGCCAGGCCCAGAAGTTATCAGCTCCCTCAAGCTTTTCATCAAGCTTGGTATGATGAGACATATTAACTGAGAACCTTAAACAGAAATAAAAAAGATTTAGATCTTACCAGGTCAAGATGTCAGATCTGGATTTGGAGCTGAATTTCTATAGTGTTGGTTCAGGAGTAGATTAGGGTTTGACTTTCCCGAAGTTCTGTCCAACCAAATGCTTTGATCTTGATCTCTAAACTTCAATTTTGGGGAGGAGATCAATCCAGGCCTGGGCTCACTCAAAAATTCCACTTCTGTGGAAAGCTATAATTTTCGGCAGCAGTGTCAGGTCCAAAACTAAAAAAACTCAGAATCAGATTTTGTTTCAACAGAAAGATGCACCCTAGGGAGGAGAGTCATCCCAACCTTCTTTTGCTGAAAATATGTGGAGAGAGATCCAAAAAGTAGGAAGCCCTAGTTCTTGCAGTTGCATAGTGTCTTCTTCTCAGGTTAGTTCTAATACCATATTATATTTTTAACATTAAGCTAGCATTATATTAGGATCTTTAACTGAGAGAATAACAAGCACAACAATCAAACACAAGAGACAATGAACACAGTGTTTTTCCTCAGGGAAATCATAAATGGAGAAATCCCCACAACTTCCTCAGAGATAGAATCAGCACCAAAAGTAAAACCCAAAATAGTAAGATGATCTCCCGACAGCAGTAGCCTCCTTATTTCTAGCGCCAACAACTTCTTCTCCCTCAGCTATGTGCTACAACTGAGTGTGAGTGAGTGTGTGTTAAATAGAGAGACTCGCTCTTTATTTATACTAATTCCTGACTTGACAATGACTCACTAGGGCCGAATTCACTAGGTGAGTCTAACAACCCTTGGGCCCCAAAATTGAGGGGACTTTAACCCTTGAACAATAGGAGGGTTACCCATATTGAATTGACATCACTTGTTTACATTATAGAAACTCTCGATCAAAACATCGGGGCATGACATGACTCAATTACATTACAAACACTTCCCGGAATAAACATCAGGGTATAATACATAAGAAATACAAGTGAATACATTCCAAAGTTACAATTACATCAACAATTATAAGAGATATTTACACCTAGTTTTAGACTAACATTTGTTTTAAGAGTAGGGTTAGAAAAAATTTAAAAATCGCAAATTATATCAAAATTCAGTTAAAATTCGTAGTTTGGCTAACCATATCTAAAAACTAATTAAATAAATAATTTAGCTTTAATATTAAAATATTAAAAAATAACTTACTAAATAAATATAATAATTTAACTTAAATATTAAAACATTAAGGAAAATTTTTGAGTGCGAGTTGGGGTTTTGGCGAAGGAAAGACAGTCGACCGGGTCCTGGTCATCAGCATCTGGAGGGTCTGACCCAGCTCAAAAAGATGCTAGGGAATACATGAGGCCAACGAACTTGGTCGTGGGGGGTGGCATCATATGGAAGGGGAGAAACCCCCTCCCTTTCTCGGTCACATCTAGGAAATACTCTAGGCGATCCCACAAAATAGTTGGATCTGGATTTCTCCAGGGAAGGGATGAAAGAAACATAAAGAAAAAAGATGAGGGGAGGTTTCTTGCCATGATCCATAAAACCCATATCTGCATATCATTTCTGATAAACTGAGAGATCAGGTGAAACAATGGAATTAAAGAGCCCTAATCGGGAATTTCATTGGTATTTGGCCAAAATGTTGGAGTCATTTACCCAGCATGCACACTTATTTGGTCAATTTTGGCCTATTTACCCACTATCCTAAGTTTAATTGACTTACTTGGCATCAGATGAGCATAGTATGACATCAACATGAGCACACCCATGCCTTCCTTCAATCAAGGAGGCCAACTAAGCTTTCACCTTCAATTAGGGAGGTTAACTGGGCTTCCTCCTTCAATCAGGGAGGCTAACTGGGATTCCTCCTTCAATCGAGGAGCAATTCTAGGGTGAACTAAGTGTCATAAGTGCACCTAATTGCTAATTGATTGTTGTTTCACCTAAAAATTAGTTAAGATAAGTTGTATAGGTGCCTCCATCTATTATTTATCTATTTGTGGCTAATATTTATGAACTGGAGTCAACACTGGTGCCTACAACCACTTATGATGACAAGTGTCACTTCAGTTAACTCCATCGAAGCTACTTGGAGTTATGGATGTATTACCTCCTTGAGTTGGACATGCATTTACATGTGATGAGTCACTTTCAGTTAGACTTAGTCATGTATTGCACTTTGATTCAGTTAGGACTTAGTGTGAGAGTCAATTATGGATCAGATCATTGGTTAACTAAGTGTGATGACTGTGGCTGACATTTAGTTAAGCTATAGCCATCAATGTAATTCAAATGACCTCCTTGAGTATTCGAATTGTATTGGCATTCATGCATTCTTCATGACATTGTATTGTACTATCATTCTATTATTAATTATACAGGGTTTGCAAACTCTTATTGCAGTACCGTTACACCATTTGATGTCTAATTTGTCTTGAATCACTTGTAAGACTATGTTTAGTCCCTAGATTACTGTGACATAATTAATATGGTATTAGATCTCATGGTGGGATGAGGCTCATTCTTCATGAGAACATGATTTTTGTTGGATTTGGCATGCAAATTGAGCAAAAGCTCAAATTTCGGCACTACACCAAAAGCGGAAGGTTTACCACTTAATACCCCAATTAAAGGAATTGTTGATCAAGCTTGCTTGATCAATTATGTTGGGTGTGATGAAAACCTAAAATGTGCAAGCTGTCTGACGTTACGGTGACTTTTTGTGTTGATTGCAGGTTTTTATAGGTTCACTACATTCACTACAACAATTTGATATGGCTTCTTCCGTATATTTTTTGACTCCTTTCAATTATCACCAATGGAAAGGAGACATGGAGATCCAGCTACATTCTAGAGGACTCTACCGGGTCATTATGGATACACAAGAAGAGCCTAATCATGTTGTGGACAATGCTACATTTTGGAACAAGATGGATGAAGCCTATGGTTTCTTGTGTCTCTCTATCTCTAAGGAGCTTCTATTCCACCTCTCGGGATTGAAGACTCCAAAAGAGATTTGGAACCACCTTTCCTCCTTGTATGGAAAACATGATGATTTGAGGTTTTATCAGCTTCAAAACGAGTTGATGTCTCTTCAACCTGGAAATTTCGAGACCCTAAATGACTTTTTCTCAAAATTCAAGAATGAAGTCCTTCTATTGAAGCAGTGTGAGGTGAAGAAGGAGGATGATAATCTCATCCTCACCATTCTCTCAAAATTTGGAGTCTACTATTCAGTATTTTTTTCTACTTTCAGTGCTGGGAATCTCACAACCCTAGGATGGAAGATGCCTACACTCAATGCCTTCATTGAGTCCCTAATAGAAGAGCATGATAATCTTGTACAGATGGGGATCATCAAATCCTCCCGTGATCAAGCCCTTCTTGCTTCGAGGCCCAAGGATCCGAAGGGTAAAGGAAAGCAGAAAAAGAATACAAAAATAAATTTGAAGCTCCAAAGTCTAAAGTTCAAAATTGGCAGCAAGAAGAGCCTTCTGGCTTGAAGAAACACAAGAAAAAAGGAAACCATGGGAAAGAGAAATTCATGGGAAAGAGAAAGTCAAGTGTTCATACTACGGGAAGGGATTCCACCCTGAACATGCCTGCATGAAGAATAAACTTGATGAAGTTACTTCTCTCCTTGAGAGAAATAACATCAATCTTCCGGAAAGCTTTCAGAGGAAAGACAATCAAGATCGGTAATACCAGCAAGAAAGGGGACATGCTCTCATGGAAAGCACCTCGAAGTCCAAATCTCTCATCATAGACACTGGAGATTTAAATCACATGATGGAAAATAGAGACTCCTTCTCTTCTCTGGACACCAGTAAAATCATTCCCATGCACATGGGAGATGTCTCTACCATCATTTCAAAAGGACAAGGTACAGTAAATCTTGAGCATGGTCATTTTTCCAATGTTATGTATGTACCATATCTTTCCTCAAACCTCCTGAGTGTCTATCAAATGACCCATACGAGAGTGCCCAAGAGAGTGTCCTTTAGCCCATATGATGTAGAAATTACTAAACTTGCATCAGGGAAACTTGTGGCAAAAGGCTCTGCAAATCATCATGCAAAAGCCTATGAGTTCTCCCATTTTGTGGTAGATGCAAATCCCACCACTTTTCTGACTCATGGAAATGAGGTCAATAGACTATGGCATGAGATATTGGGCCATTTAAAATTCAAGTAATTGCAGCAATTACAAAAAAATTCCATGGTTGAAGGCCTCCCGATCATCCAAGCTACCACCAGAATTTGCAAAGGCTGTATTTTGGGCAAGCATCTTGAGCATAAGTTTGATCGAGGGAAGGAAAGCTGAGCATCAGAAATATTGGGGCTGATTCATTCTGATATCAGTGGACCAATGTCCATCACATATATGAATTTATCTCGGTATGTTCTCACTTTCATAGATGATTTTTCTAGATATACATGGGTCTTCTTCATCAAGAAAAAGTCAAAAGTCTTAGAAAAATTCATTGAATTGAAAGCGCTGCTTGAGAATGCATCTGGGAAAAAGATCAAATATTTGACATATGATAATGGAGGGGGATATTTCAGTAATGAGTTACTGCAAATATGTTCCAACAGTGGCATTCAAATCCAGCATTCAATTCCCCACACTCCCCAGCAGAACGGTGTAGCGGAGAGAAAGAATCACTCTCTTAAGGAGATGACCACATGCATGCTAGAAGCCAAGAGTTTGGCTGCAAATTTATGGGATAAGGTGATGAATGTTGATGCATACATTCATAACAAAGTGCCTCACTCATTCGTTAAAGGGGAGATCCCTTTTGAAGCCTACTTTGGACACCCAGCCGGATGTGTCGAATTTCAGGGTGTTTGGGTCCATTGCATGGGCCGGAATTCTGCATGATAAGAGGAAAAATTTGCAAGAGAAAAGTATTGAATGTTATTTTATTGGATATCTAGAGGAATCTAAAGGTTTAAAGTTTCTGAATATTAGAACAAAACAAATTTTCATTGAAAGAAGTGTCCGGTTCGATGAGCCTCTTCAAGAGGTAGAACTAGTGAAGGAGAAAACTGTTGATTTTCCTTCCTATCCTACTGAATATTTGGATGATGAAATTGGGGGTGATGACTCTGATTTTGTACCTCTGATATCTGATATCAGTGAACAGAAAAAATCAGGTTCAGAATCATATTTTGACGTGCAAACACATCTCCCAACTTGAGCCAAGCAGACACTTGCTTTCGTCGGTTAAAACATTGGAAATCCTAATGATCCAAGAAGAACCCAGTCTGATTTCCAAAGAGCAGGTATTGTGCTCTCTTGTCATGATGTTTTGCTGTTTGAAACTTGTTATTTAATGATAGGTTCAGATCCTAAGTCTTATTATCATGCTCGGAAATATCCGAGATGGCAAGCTACCATGGACAAAAGAGTTTAATTCTCTTCGGAAAAATGCTACTTGGGAGCTAGTTTCTCTTCCACCTGGGAGGAAATTAGTTCAATGCAAGTGGGTGTTTCAAACAAAGGTTGCTGCTGATGTAATAACCTACAAATATAAGGCAAGGCTGGTAGAAAAAGGGTTCTCCTAGGTCCAAAGAGTGGACTACCATGATACCTTTGCACTATTTGCAAAAATTGACTCCATCCGCCTAGTTTTTGCAATTGCGGCATCCAAGCATGGGGAAGTGCATCATATGTGTTACCACCTAAGTTGTATTTATTGGATTTTTATCAAGTGATCCTGGTGAACCGAACAAAGATGATTTGTTCGTACTTCAGAAGACCTTCAGAATTTCTTCTGGGAAGTGCTTGTTGTACTATATCACATGTTCATACCCCGTAGGGGAGTTGTAATAAAATGTTCTAGAATGGTAGTGTCTGTAAAAGACTCAATCTCCTAGAATTACTTGTCAATTCGATCATCTCAGGGTGTTTTTTCCCTTGGTTATTATTGGTTTTTGAATAAACGACTGATAATTTCTGAGTTTTTCACCAAACTCCTCCAAAGTTGGGGTGGTCGGATTGACATTTAGGCCTATTGAGGTTATTAGAGTCTATGTGTCAATGTATAAACATGCTAGGCATTATGGTCAAGTCATATGAACATGACTAAGTCCCCCTAGGTTTTAATTTTTTTTAATTTTTTAAGTTTTTTTAAAGTTTTAATTTTTCCAAAACTTAGGCTATTTTTTTATAGTCTTAATGGAAAAATTGGTTTTGTAATAAAAGTGGGCTCAGAAATTAGTTTCAGTCATGGGGGTGCTCATTTTCTAACTCAGAGCACCCAGTAAACCCATAAACCCACTTTTCCTAAGTTTCGAGTGATTTTCCCATCACTCAGGTCAGAAAACCCTAAAAATTAAATATTGATTATTTTAATTGATAAATTAATTAAATAATGGAGAAAATCCAAATTCCGAAATCTGTGGGATTTGCTTTGATTTGACTGAAATCAGTCTCATCGGCTTTCGATTGACTAGAGCTGACCATGCCTTGATTGAAGGAGTTGATTTGGGCTAAAGAGGGAATGCACCATAGTATGCGTCCTTGGGATCTGCGCCCTCTCTCTCTCTCCTCCACACGTGTGGGCTCATCTGGATGTGTTTTGGTTGATGTTTTAGTTAACTGGTTGATGTGTCAATCTGATCAGCACTTCGAATGTCATTCAGACTTAGCTAGACTCATATCAGACTCAGTTAGACTCATATCAAGCTCATCTTGACTCCTCATGTAGCTACAGTCCCTCTCTCCTTAGGAATTGTGCCCCCTCTAGGATAGGGTTTCAGTTTTTGCTATAAATAAAGCACAGTTTCCTCCTTTCCAAGATAGTTAGAGTTGGAGAAAGAGCTAGTGCCATTGTAATACTGCTATATTTTCATTGTGAATAAAGAAGCTTTGGAGCCTATACCATCTAGTGCATGTGTTTGTGTGTATTCCTAGTGTCATGCTACTAATGTGGTAATTGCAAATTTTTTCCAACTTTTGTGTTGCTTTGTATTTTGGCTTCAATGATTCGGTTGAATCAAGTGAGGGTGTAAACTACGCAAGTAATATTACCTGCTCTTGTTTATTTCATATTATGTATGCTCAAGAATTTAAGTTATATGCTTAAATAAGATTATTTTTGCATGAGCTTTCATTTTTTTTGTTTCATACATCTATATCCAGATCTCACGAGGTGTTGTGTAAGCTTGTGTTATTTAGTTACAGGTTCTTGATCAGATGAAGGTGTGGATCATGATTGACACCATTCCTTATCCAATAAGCTCAAGACTTTGTCCCTTAATGCTCCACAAAAGGGCCTCCTTTCAGCTTGTTCCATTCAAGCAACGAACCAACCTTCTCTCCTCTTCTTCTCCTTTCAAAAAATTAAATATTCTTGGTTACTTTATTTATGCATGAGATTATAATTTATCATATGCAAAATATCTCATTAGATCTCATACATAAGCATTCAAAAAGCTAGATCTTTGTTTTTCAAAAAATTTCCATAAGCATTCTAGATCTAGCTTTAGGGAAATCGTCTTTTTTTGCGTGACATTTTAAAGAAAATTTGTAGCTTGCATGCATTATATTTCTCTTTCGTAATTTAAAATATAAATGCAGCAATCAGTGCTAATCATATTGGCTTCCCAAAAGGCAAACCAAGATCCCAAGGAAAGCTTGCTTTCCTTGGTTCCTTTTTTCACCTTTTTTTCAACTAGTTTTAACTTAGCTGTCTTCGGTTAAAAGTGTGTTGACCCAAAGGTACTTTAAAAGTGCTTTTGGGAATATTTAAGTTTAATAATATTGCTGATTTTTATCAGGTATAACAGAAAAGAGGAGGAGGTGCTATCCGAAAAGTGACTTTTGGGCCATCCAGAACCCCACAAGGGTCTCCCCATTTTCTGAAATATTTAATTTTTTCACTTTGTAAGCTCTTGGGTTCATTCTATATAAGAACCAAGAGGAATTATATCATTTTTATGATATTGTAGCCACTGGTAATAAAAAATAATTTCGAATAGGATCTTTCGAGCCCATTCCCTATCTCCCCTGGGGGGATTCGCGTCATTTTTTCCTTTTTTCCATTTTTCCTATTTTTTGTTCCTGATTAGTTTTATTTATGAAAAATAGTGTACTTTGATTACTTTTATCATATATTCCATATTATAAATTCAAATTAACTTTAATACTTACCCCACAAATCCCGATTGAACCGAAAGGTGAAAGAGCATCGTGGTAGATTTAATTAGAGAACATGTGGTTTGTTTTAGTTTTTCTGCTTCATTATTCACTATTAATTTTTGCAAGAAATAAATTAAAATAAACCCCCTCCTTGATTCCCCGATTGAGGTCCACTTGGACTGAAAGAGGTTCTTGGAGGGTTTTCTTTCTAATGAAAACACATCGATTAAAATTTACTAAAAATTACAAAGACTCCGGTGTGTATGCTTTGCATTTTGGCTGCAGTTCATCCGATCAGTTAGGCTACATCAAAAGAAACGTGAGGGACTAGATTAATTAGGTTTCACTTTCCCTAATTAACCACCATCAGGCGAAAATCCAACGCCTCGAACAAACCGTAAGCGGTGGAAAAATACCCAAAGGAGTGGGAACAACTGGAAAGTGACCTCAAGGTGGCGATCTATGTTACACCCTAACAGGTGTATTGTGAACACAATTTCTAAGACTCCATCCATCTCACAAACACCTTGCGGGTAGCTGTGGAGGTTTTATTTTTTTGGACATACTCCAAGTACCCCTCGGGTATATCTGGAGTGCCCCCTCGCCTAATTTAATCCACTCATTTTTCATATTAACTTTAAACGTACCAAGAAACAATTGCAAAACATTCACTCCAAGCACATGCAAGCACATTTAATCATTTTGCAACTCCATTTTAAGGCACTGGTTATTTATTTACTTCTTTCAATATATATATTGTGTGTCAACATTGTGCTTACTTGTGTTTATTTTTCATCTTGTTATTTGTGGTTCTCAATTGTTAATTTCAAACTCTTGAGCAACTTATTCAATTTAATACCATCATACTAAAGTAATTAGCCTTATTAACTTCATAGGAGTTGAGCCTAAACGGAGGAGTCAAGAACAAGGTGACAGCCTTGACTCGAGACTTGCCCCCATGGACACATCGAGTGGCTTGAATATTTCTGCCACTTCCCCCCCAGGTGTGTGAAAGGAAACAACAATATGGATTTTAAGAGTGCCTTTCTGCATGGAGATCTTCATGAGGACAAATACATGAAGCAGCCCAAGGGCAACATTTCATATCCATATTTGGTTTTCAAATTAAACAAGTCATTATATGGGCTAAAATAGGCCCCAAGATCATGGTATTCCAAGATGGATGCCTTCCTTCTTTCGCAAAACTTTCAAAGGTGTAAATCTGATCCGAATTTTTATCTACAGCAGTATGATGGTCATTTACTTATCATTTTTTTATATGTTGATGATCTCTTGATTACTGGTAGCACACTTGCTTCCATTTCATTCATAAAAACTTCCCTCCATGATGCATTTGAGAGAGCGATTTGGGGATCTTGAAGCAATTTCTGGGGCTTGAAATTGCACAATATTTTGATGGGATAATGGTCACTTAGTCTAAATACATATCAGACCTATTAATTAAGTTTAACATGGCTGAATGTAGGGCTTCTCCATTCCATTTCCTCTCAGGGATCAACCTTGAAGAAGGAAAATGCACTCCACCCATGGATTGCACAATCTACCGCCAGTTGATTGGTAGATTGCTTTACTTGACACATTCTCGGCCTGATATTTGTTATGTCATGAATACTGTATCAAGATACATGCAGCAACCTCATGATCTTTATTGGAAGGCATCCAAGAGGATCCTCCAATAGATTCAAGGCACTAGGACCTACGACATTCACTATGGTACAGACTCTGAGCTAGAGTTGGTTGGTTACACAAATTCAGATTGGGCACGAGATTCTATTGATCAAAATTCTACTTTCGGATGTGTATTCATGTTTGGTGGTGGCCTCATTTTCTGGTCTAGCAAAAAGCAGGATGCCATCGCATTGTCTTCAGCAAAGGCCAAGTACAGAGGAGCGGTGAACGCTTGCATCCAATCTATTTGGTTGTAAGGCATTCTTTCAGAGTTTGGTTTTGGTAGTTCTTTGTCTATTGTCATATTTTGTGACAATCAAAGTGCTATGAAGATCTCCACTAATCCAGTTACCAGACAGAGGACCAAACATGTAGAGATACATATGCACTACATCAGAGAGTTGGTGCATGACAGGACTATTGTTCTGCAGTACTGCCCTACTGATGAGCATATTGCCGACATCTTCACCAAGAGCTTTTCAAAGAAGAAGTTCAATTACCTTCATTCATTATTGGGGGTGAGTTCATCAGGGTGATCAGATTACTTCTCCGGTGTTCAGCGTGAGGGGGGATTTTTCCCACTGGGTTTTCCCTCTTTCCTCACTTAGATTTATTTTTGAGCATTGTTTGAGTTACATTATTGTACAGGATGACCTATGGCCTTTGTTGTTGGGGCCCTATCATTTCATGCATTTTATTTTTACTCCTCCTGAGTATAGCTTAAAGGGGGGTGTTGGAGTCATTTACCCAACATGCACACTTATTTGGTCAATTTTGGCCTATTTACCCACTATCCTAAGTTTAATTGACTTACTTGGCATCAGATGAGCACACTATGACATCAGCATGAGCACACCCATGCCTTCCTTCAATCAAGGAGGCCAATTAAGCCTTCACCTTCAATCAGGGAGGTTAACTAGGATTCCTCCTTCAATCAGGGAGGCTAACTAGGCTTCCTCCTTCAATCGGGGAGCAATTATGGGGTCAACTGAGTGTCATAAGTGCACCTAGTTGATAACTGATTGTTGTTTCACCTAACAATCAGTTAAGATGAGTTGTATAGGAGCCTCCATCTATTATTTGTCTATTTTTGTCCAATATTTATGAGTTGGAGTGAACACTGGCACCTACAACCACTTCTGATGACAAGTGTCACTTTAGTTAACTCCATTGGAGCTACTTGGAGTTATGGATGCACTACCTCCTTGAGTTGGACATGCAGTTACGTGTGATGAGTCACTTTAAGTTAGAATCAGTCATGTATTGCACTCTAATTCAGTTAGGACTTAGTGTGAGAGTCATTTATGGATCAGATCAGTGGTTAACTAAGTGTGCTGATTGTGGCTAACGTTCAGTTAAGCTACACCCATCCATGCAATTCGAAGGACCTCCTTGAGTATTCGAATTGTCTTGGCATTCATGCATTCTGCATGACATTGTATTGTACTATCATTCTATTATTGATTATACATGGTCTGTAAACTATTATTTCAGTATCATTACACCATTTGATGTCTAATTTGGCTTGAATCACTTGTAAGACTGTGTTTAGTCCCTAGATTACTGTGATGGAATTAATACAAAGGGGAAGGATATTCTTCGATGGATTAAGGTAACATGGAACCCGAAAGGGAACTATGACCTACAATTGGGAGAAAAAGGTTTTTTCACCATCATTTTCTTCAACCAAGAGGATCAGGACCATATCTTGATGGGGGGACCATATTTCTTTTATTCAACTTTTTTATTCATTGGACCTTGGAAGGAGAGTTTTAACCCTGATGCATAAGATCTGATTATTGCCACTATTTGGATCAGATTCTATTCGCTCCCCTGTGAGTATTGGGAACCAGAAATTCTCAAGGCCAATGGGAATGCCTTATGTAAATTTGTGAAGGCGTCTAAACATACAAAAGTCCAAATATATAACACTTATTCTTGGATATGTTTCTGTATGAATGTCTCGCAATAAATCCCAAAGTAAATCAATCTAACGTGGGAAGATGAGGACTGGGTCCAACCTCTTGACTATGAGAAGCTCCCATTTCGATGTAGGCATTACCACGAGTATGGAAACCTGAGCAAGGGATTCCCAACCCTCAAATCCGAGGCTATACCCACCCAGGAGAGGAAGGAAAATGGAAAAGAGAAGGAAAATGCTAGGTTTACCCAAGTCCAACACCGTAAAAGACAAGGGAAAAAACCCACCAACCCGTCTCAACCGAAGCAAACTATGGAGAAAAGGAAGCACTCTGGGAACCGATTTGAGACCTTGGGAACATTGGATTCCAAGGAGGAGGATCTCATCAGGGATAATCAGAAGCCTCAGATAGAGGATAGTGCTAAAACCCCGTCTAAAACATAAACAATGTAGACGGAAGAGCTAATGGAGGAAATGGAGGAAGATCTTACGGAAGAAGCAGAGGATATGGATCTAGGCGAACTAGATCTGGAGGAAATAGAGAAATAATGAAGTAAGAAAGGACAAGGGTATGTATCCAGGAGACATTTAGAACTCCTACAACATACAATATTGAAAACATAGGCTTCCCCTCATTTAGGCATTAGTAAGGATCCTATGAAGGGAAACAAATGAAAACAACATGAGGAGGGGGGAAAACGCGGTAGAAAGAAAAATAGGTAAAGAATAACAGATATTGGCACAAGGCTGATAGAGTCAAGACAGTATCTGACGATAAAATCAGCCTTTACTAAGATAAGCAAAAACACCCAATGAAGATAATAACCTGGAATATCTAAGGGATCAACAATCCCAAGAAAGTGAAGACCCTATGGAATAAGTTAAGGAAGGATGAACCTAATGTGTTATTTATGCAGGAAACAAAATGCAATTAAGACAATATGCATTCGAGGAAATTTCAACTCAAAATGGGCCTCCTAAGGAAAATTAATAAAATAATAGTTAAAATAATAAAATAATATTTATTAATTTTGGAGGAAGAAAAGAAAAAACTACTTTTTTGTTTGTATTTTCAATATATCGCCCTATGTTTTTACTCAAGTTTTGATTGGGAGAGCTCCTTGGATGCAGAATTAAATTCTACATCCAACGAGTACCCACTCGGCATACTTTTGACGGGCCTTGCTACCCCAAAAACAAGAAATACCTGAAAATGTGATGATGACATTATCATCATGTTTTCAGGTATTTCTTGTTTTTGGGGTAGTGGGGCCAGTCAAAAGTATGCTTAGTGGGTACTCGTTGGATGCAGAATTTAATTCCGCATCCAACGAGCTCTCCCGATCAAAATTTGAGTAAAAACACAGGGAGATATGTCGAAAATATGAACAAAAAAAGTAGTTTTTTTTATGATACCTATCCCCAAATTTATATTAAAAATTTGTTTAAGAGGTGCTCCCTTTTTTAATTTTAAAGCATTTTGATTGGCTAATACATGATGACATGGAATTTGTATAATTTTTGGAAGACCCATTTTAAATTGAAATTTCCTCTAATGCAAGCAATTAGTAATAAAATATGGCGTTGAAGTCTAGGCATAACTACTAATGCTAAGAACGGTTAGTAGACTAGCCATCCTATGGCATCCTAAGAACCTCCACCTCACTAATTTTAGGGCATCTCGTTTCTTTATCAGTGCGGAATTTTAGGTCTACAACTCTGTGGTAAGAGGGACTCTCACCAATGTTTATGGGCCAAGCATTATAGCTCAGAAACCAGCCTTTGTATCACTTCTGGACAAGGAAGAATTGGAAATGGAAGACCACTTCTGGATTGTGGGAGGTGATTTCAATTTAATTACCTCCTTGGAGGAAAAGAAGGGAGGAAGAAGATATTTAGAAGCGCCCAATATCTCCTTTAAAGACTTGATATAGAGAAGACGGTTGGTTGACATAGAGACGGGGAATGGATGGTATACATGGAATAACAGGAGAAGGGGGGGACATCATGTGGCTTTGCGGTTAGAACGATTCATCCTATCTAAGGCAATGATTGATGGAGACAAGGAGGCGACAACCCAGGTCCTTCCCTTTGTTGGAATTGCTCATTGGTCAATTATTTTGGTCTGGGAAGAGGGGGGGCACCCATAAGGTGGGAGGATATGGAACCTCTTAGGGACACTTTGATGTACCGATTCCAACAAAAAATGAGGAAAATAAAAGCAAAGCTCTGCACGTGGAATAAGGAAGAATTCAGGGACATATTACAAGAAAATAAGCTTCTCAAGGACAAACTAGAGGAGCTCCAATGGATGGGGATGGACAATGGGTACATTGACAACCTAAAAAGTAGGGAACGGGCCATCTTGGACCAGTTGAATTCTCAAGAGCGTTAGGAGGAACTATATTGGAAACAAAAATATAGGAACCAATGGTTGCAGGAAGGAGAAAGAAACACTAAATTCTTCCACCACACAATTTTCTAGAACTCCCAGAGGGTAAAACCATGGAGGTTAAAAAAAAGAATGGGAAATATGTTGAAACTGGGGAAGACATGGAAACTAAGATGGTTCACTACTTTGGGACCATTATGAAGGAAGATCGTTTGGACAGAACTGATGACATTAATAAGATAACTAGACATATCACAAGGCAGGTCTCGACAAACCAAAATGAGGTCTTGTTGAAATTGGTGGAACTCTAGGAAGTGGAGGAGGTTGTTAGCCAATTGTCGGATGGGAAAGCCCCGGGACATGATGGTTTCACAACCAACTTCTTTCACTATTTCTTGTATTTTATGAAGTATGAAGTTTGGAAAATAGTAGAAGACTCTAGAAACGATAAGGGAGTCTTAGGAAATTTCAACTCTACCTTTCTAACTCTCATCCCCTAGGAGGATGGGGATGACTCTCCAGGTAAGTTCAGACCTATAGCCTTATGTAATGTCATTTACAAAATAATAACAAAGGTAGTGGCCAATAGTTTAAATCCTATCATGTCGGATTTAGTATCCAATGAACAATCAAGGTTTGTGAAAGGAAGGCATATTATGGACGGAATTATTTTAGTCCATGAGTTCATCCATTCTATGAAAGTTTCAAAAAAACTAGGTATGTTGTTGAAGTTGGATATCTCAAAAGAGTATGACAAGTTAAGTTGGAAATTTATGAAAGAAATTCTTGAGGCCTACGATTCCCACTAGGAATGGGTCTGGTGGATAATGAATATTACTTATACAGCTTTATTTTCTATTTTACTAAATGGAGCCCCAACCAAAACGTTCCAACCTTCAAGAGGCATCAAACAAAAGGATCCTCTTTCTCCTTTTCTATTTATCCTCATGACAGAAGGATTGAACAAAGTTATCAATGACAAGGTTGAAAATAGAGAGATCAGGGGGATGAACCTCCACACTAGTTCTGAATTCATATCCCACTGACAATTTGTGAATGATACTATGCTCATGGGACACTGATCGATGCAGGAAGCATGGGTTCTGAAGAAATTCCTGAACACTTTTTCTAAGGACTTCGGATTGGAGGTAAATAACTCAAAGTCTCAAGTCTTATTTTTTAACACGCCCAGGATCCACCAACAGAACATTCTACGTATCCTGGAATTTCAAGGAATCCCCCTTCCATCCAAATATCTTGGTGCTCTGCTTGTTGAAGGTGTGATCAGGAAAATCTCCTGGGAGGATTTACTAGACCGAATGAGAAGGAAATTGGACAACTGGGATTTTAGACCCCTCCATCTGGCCAATAGAGTTGTGTTAGTCAAATATTTCCTTCAAGCCATTCCCATATACCTATTTTCCACTTTTGCGGCCTCAAAATTGGTTCTTAAACAGATTACGGAAATTCAAAGAAATTTCTTATGGTGAGGTAATCGTGGTAGTCATGGTTGGGAGTTGGTAAGCTGAGATACAGTGTGTAAATAAAAAAACCAAGGATGCCTAGGACTAAGAAACCCAGAGAAAAATAGTCAAGTTTGAGGAGAGAATATTTGGTGGCATTGGGTGTCACATAAGGACGGTCCCTGGGAAAAATTATGGCATAACAAGTATGCGCACGAAAAGCCAAAACAAGATCTTATAAGGTTTAATGAAGGAAGACATGGATCACATATATGGAATTATGCCTACCTGAACAGAGGGATTATACAATATCATATATTTTGGGAGATAAGGGGAGGACGGGGTGCCAATTTTTGGGATGAATCATGGCAACAGATGCCAAAGATTATTTCTCAAATTTATGTCCAATCTAGTTGGATCATAGCTAGGGAAACATGCCTAAGTAAAATCCACCAACTTCGGAGAGAAGCACATAACAATGAAGAATTCTATGAATGGCACCCACAGGAATGGTGGAATCAAAGATTCTGAGTTGATGACACCTAAAGGATTATGGAATCACTCCAAGAACAATGCATTTGTATCCAAGAAGGACCCAATAAGTTGAGATGGGGATATCTAACTAAAGGAGTCTATAACACTAGGGAGGCCTATAAACTCACTTTCAACTAGGGGGAGACCTTGCATAGGGATGCTTGGAATAAGATTTGGAAGTTTAATCCTTGGCCCAAAATTTCCACCTTTATCTGGTTGGTCACTCACAGATGAATCCTTATAGGTGAGAATTTAATGAAAAGAGGCATGCATGGCCCGTTCTGGTGTGCCCTATGTGAGAATGAGGAGGAAACTATGGATCACCTCCTGGACTCATTCCCTATGGTATCCTCCCTATGGGACTCTCATGATTCAATTTTTGGGACTCTCGTGCTTCAATTTTTCACAAAATGAATCGGGTGAGAGGCCAACCCCAACAAATAATATAAGCTTGGGACAAGGAAACTTTCAAAAATACGGTCATTCGTAAAATTTGGCTAATGTTCCCAAAAAAATTTACGTGGGAAGTTTGGAAGGAAAGAAATGGGCGAGTTTTGAAGGACAAAGAAACCCAACTTAATTGGTATGGAACCAAGTTGTCAAATACATTCAGGAGACCATCAAAATTACCCAATGGAATGAAAAGGAATGGGAGATGGATGACCAGGGAAAAAGGATATTAAGCATTTAGACTGTTCCACCAGGGTTGGAAAAAGATCAAGATGAAAATAATGCTCCTTGCGAGTCCAATGAACTGGATCCCCCCTCTAAGTGGCCACTTCAAGTTGAATTTTGATGGTTCCTCCAAGGGAAATCCCAGGTCGACTGGGTTTGGAGGAGTTTTTAGGAATAGTCATTCATCTCTTCCATGTGAGTCTTGGTTAGGAGACCAACAACAATGTGGAGCTTGAGGGCATGCTTCAAGGAATCAAGTTATCCCTCAACAAATGATGGGAACTTATGATAATAGAAGGTGATTCCCATATCATCATACAGATGGAAAAAAAACTCCAAGGTGGACAACCCATTGCCAAAGTTGTGGATAGCTTGCATATGACATATCGAGTGGAAAGGTTGGATGAGCTCATAAGAGGATGCCATGCATGGTTATTCACTGACGTCAAATGGGAAGGGAATAAGGTGGCTGATTTCATGGCAAACATTGGGCAAAGAAGTGGAGAGTGATTAGTTGAAAGCCAGCTGCCAGCGGTGGAGGGTAACAAGTGGCAAATTCAATGTGTACACTTGGTGACCCAGGACCTCAAATTAGCTCAAGAAATGATGGCTCGCACGAGGCAAGAGACAGGTCATATGCTCCAGGTGCAGACATCTTCATTGTCCATTCTCAGGAATTGTCACCCGCCTTCATCATGGCTCATCATTGGTACCTCCTCTCCTCACCAGGATATGACTGCCCAAGGATTCCCATCCAGTTCCATTAATGTAGAAATATTTTTGCTAGGGCTGGCCTCAGCTGGGTAAAGTACGGCAACCTACAGAGGAAGGATGAATGATTTTATGAGTACCATGTCAATAACTAGAAATTACAATGATTTTTGTAAGGATAACCAAATGTGAATGAGCTACAGGGCTATTTATTTTGGGTATGCATGACCCTCCTACACTTTGTGTCTTCTCTTCCTTAGTTGGTTTGCCATGAGAAAACGAGAGTTGGTAGGATTTATGTTGAAACGGCCGACCTCTATATCGATGGCTCTGTTATAGCGGATTTCACCACTCGAGGTGAATCACACTTTGTATGGCCTTCCCCTATCCCGCTACAAAATCCTTAGCCCCGATGGACCACTTTTTGTCCTTTGATGTTTCCTTGATCATCCCTAAAAACACATGAAAAATGCTATACGTGACTTTTAACCTTATAAGCGCGTACATACACGGGTTTGAGCCATATAACCACATACATCAGGATGTGTAAATAATCCAAATCCTTTTGGAGTTTTCCTTGACATGAATTCGATTCATTTGACTCCTGGCCTTCCATATGCCTTGAGATCGCTCGGATTTGACCTTTCAGTACCCCTTTGAAAAGCTATATAAGGAACCCCTTGATACATTGAAGGAATAAGAGAGAATTAAGAGCAACGAAACTATAGTCCATTGTTGATGGAACTTATTCTTGAGTCTGCATCCCTTTGTCCCTTGGAGCACTTTTGTGTTCTTCCCAAGCTTGCCTTTTGCTTGTGAGCTTGCTATTGAGAGATGGAGGATTGAAGTGGTGGAGGCCCAAGTGGGGGATTCAGTTTCTCCGGTTCGTAGACGTGCCATCAAAGGTTGTATCTTGTAATCTTTGATTTATATTAATAGAAATATCTTTTCCTGTCCAATGATGTGTATTTGAATGAATATTTTATCCATGGGATTATGTCAAATGCTTTTACATTATTGATTATATATGCTAGAATAGATCTAACGCCATGATATATAGAATGCTTGTATTGTTTACTTGTTGTTGAGGAAGTAATATAGAAATTCAAGCTGGAGATTGGAAAGCTCAATGGGGATCTACTTCAACCGTCCGAAATAAGGTACAATGTCTAATCCTTTAGTGTTAGACATTTTATTTCTATTGCATATTGGGAAAGATTGATTTATGGAGTCAAATTGTCTGTTGTGGTACCCCAAGCCATAGGAATTTCTCTCCGTAACAGAATTGGCGACTCCGCTGGGGAGTTCCTGGTAGTTGTCCTTTGGGGGTTTTTTTGTCGGCATTCAATGTATTTGAATTGCTCTTTCTCTCTTGTTTCTGTGTCGGGTCTAGGGGCATGTATGCCTGGTAGAGTCTAATTGGTGTGAAGTTTGTCTCAGCCTGTCTGTTTTCCTTGAGTTTATGCACCTTTTCTTCCTGTACGCGGGTTTTTGATTTACAGTTACGTATACACGCAGTTTCCTCTGCGATTTCTGCGTATACACGCGGGTTTACTGCAAACAGTCGCGTATACCTTTGGTTTTTCCTTTTGTGGAAGATAATTGGTTGCTGGGTGAATTCTGTTAGTTGCTGAGTCTCCTTTGACACTGCCTGAGTCTGTTTTGACCTCTGTTCCTGACCAGAAACGTTGTTTTTTAGCCTAATTTTTTTTTTAGGAAAGTTCTTGTCATGGCATTTTCGATTTTTTGTTTGAGATTAGTGCATTAGAGTTCTTTTACCTTAGTGCTTTGCTGGAATGTTGTTTGAGTGTGCTTGCAGAGTCTAGGGGTCGTAGAATCATCCTTTTGCTTTTTGTATCTCTTTTATTGTCAAAAAATCCAAAAACATTTGCTTATCATCATGCATTGCATTTTGCACTTTGCATTGTACTTGCACTAGATAGATTTGCTTTGGAGTACTAGTTAGGACTTCATATAGGAAAATTTGCATTCATCATTTGAAGAAGAATTGTGCATTTCACGTAGTAGCATACCCTGTTTTCATGGACACAATGCATTTGCATTTATTGTTAGGTGTGCATTTTACTTCCAGTTGCATCATAACACCACTAGTTGCACGACCATATCCTATTTTTGAGTAATAAAGACAACTAAAATCAACGCTAAATAAAATGAATTACACTCTTTTCTTTTCTAGGGTGCACCAACAAGCTTAGGTTTTAGGATCTTGGAATATTTCATTGTAAGTAAATTCTCCAAGATCACTCAACAACAACATCTAGGTGTCTGTCCAGGTGAGTGTGTGAAATCCTTGGTATAACCAGTGTTCTCAGGATTCTCCTCTCAAAAGGAAGTTAAGCACGAGGCAGTGTGAGCAGTTATTGATTGGGATGACCCCTAGTCATAACTAAGTAGCACTGGAGATATTTCCAGGATTGTATTCGTATCTGGGGGCTCTTTCGAGAGTTTCGGGCTTTGCTACCCTACCCATACGGTCAATCCCGCCTGCGACTGTCCGCCTGAGCATTGAGTATATGGAGGTGAACTTAGTGGCCTTACCTAGGATATTGAGGGGGTACTTGTAGAGGTTATTCTGCATGTGTCTTGGCCAGGTTGGGGTCGGACAGCACAGTCGCTTTACGCATTGAAGCTGAGGGCCACAATAATTGGTTACGTGCCTCCGCTTGTTGTGTATGGGAGTCTCAAGCCTCTCCTAGGCGAGACATACCTGCTTCATTCGGGAGCTCACTTATCCATCCCTTGTTTGCTTGCATTTGGCTTTATATTTTATTAGTGATTGCTCTGTGCACGCTAGTTGGCCTAGGGTTTACGTAAATAGAGAGTCTTTGCTGTTTTTTGAGTCATTGTGGATTCGAGTGCGGTTCTGCACCATTCTCATCGTTTAGCGGGACTTCCACCTTCTACTTCTCCTCCTCCTTTGGGAGAGAGGCCTAGACAGTCTCGGTGGACTATGTCACACATTGATTCACACACCATGGGGGATTCTTCAAAAGGTATTCTTGAACCACCTCCTCCCATTCGTGTAGACGATGGGGAATTTACACCGATTTATGATCCTTCACACGACTTAGCCGAGTTAGGTCCTGTGATTTCTAAGATAGGAGCCATACATGATAGACCTAATCGCTCTAGGGCTGATTCCCCATTGATGTGTTACCAGTATGGCATGCCGGAGGACGCCAAGACTCATTTCGAACCCGCCACTACTAGCTACGGTAGTTATGCTACGTTTGGTTTCCCTATACACGATTTGACATTTCATGTCAAATCCGATTTTGAGCCTAGCACTATGCCTAGGGAAACTCTCATTCCTTACCATGCAGAGAGGTTTGGGAGCACTAGTCACATTGCACCTTCCGTCCCAGTGGTGGAAGCTACATCATATCTCCCTCCTAGGTCTAGAGTTAGCGATTCGATTAGGATACCAGATCCGAGATGAGTAACGATAGGTGGTAATACATATCTTATTACTCAGATTCCTTCGTCCTCGACCCCTAGTTCTTCAAATGTACATCCTCCACCTTATTCACATGGTCCTTCGAGCCGATATATGGCTACGAGTCAGGTCCATACTGTGGCTACTAGACCAGTTGTGTCTCAAGTCCACATGCCGCCTACTACGTCAGGAAATTATGTTCATGCTTCTAGAGGTCATCTTGCTACTTCCAGGGCTTATATCCCTACTTCCGGAGCGTATATTCCTACCTACGGAGTGTCTCATGGGGCATTGCATGCGATGACCTATGGACCTTATCATGGGATGCAGTATGGATAGGTTTCTTCACCTTATGGAGGCGGGTATCAACAACTTGCTTACTCTCCTAATTATGGCTTTGTAGCTCCTACTAGCCAAGGTCCACCATACTATGGTACTTCCACGCCACCCTATATGGGTCAGATAGGAGGAGGAAACTATGGCCAAGGCCATGGTGGTCATCAACCCTATATGAATCAGGGAGCGGTCCATCAAACTCATCATCCTAGGCTCCCTTTCCTCATGATGCTTAATCTTCCTGACTTATCGAGACTTACGAACGATCATGTGGCTCATGACCCGGCTTGGCCGGCTGTCCCTACCAAGCTTCCTATGGACATACCTAAGTTCGAAGGAAAACCAGGAGAGGATCCGAGCAAACACGTTACTACGTTTCACCTATGGTGCTCTTCGAATTCATTACATCAGGACTCAGTCCGTTTGCGACTATTTCAACGCACCCTCACAGGGCCTGCTATGAATTGGTATATAGAGTTACCTAGGGGCGCTTTTACTTTGTTCGACGACCTTGCAATGAATTTTATTAATCACTTCCAGCTACCAGTGCGCTACGATGTCGGTACTAAACTCTTGTTGACATTTCGGCAAGATAAAGCCACCCATATTTCTGATCATATTCAGGAGTGGCATCGACGGAAGAGATTAATTAAAGCTTTTATGCCGCCGGAATTCCTTCTCGAGTAGATCCTCAAGTCGTTATTGCCGTATATAGCGAAGGATGTTTCCACATCCAGATTCCAGAATGAGGAACAAGCGATCTTTAGGGCGCAGGAACTAGACTTGATCTATGCTCAGTCTGGTTTGTTGTATGAGATTATTCCCAACACTCCTCGTTCCAGTTTCGATCCCAAATTCAAACCTGGACCACATGCTGATGGCATTGTGGGTTGTGCAAGTGCGAAACCTGCGGATTCGGTTGCAAAACAAGCTAGTAAATTTTCAATTAACCAATCTGCCTCAGGACAAGCTACGGCTTCGTCTCAACCCGCCCAAACAATGAATGTACTTTCTGTGCAATCATTGGACCAGAAGGGTAACCAACAGCCTAGACGGAATAGAAAGAAGGGTAAAAATAATAATCGAAAGGGTGGGAATAAGAATGAGAATGCTAATAATAATGACAAGAATGGTAGAAATGCTAGGGGGGACAAGCAAGCAAAATGTAAGGTTAAATTCCCTTGCAAGCTTTGTAAGGAAGATCACCTCACTTACTTGTTCCCTCGGATTGATGAAGCTTCGAGATTCTTAGCACAAGGCCCAGCTGTGCTAACGAACCCTTTACCGCATAACCGGAATATGAACTCGAAGTCCCATGACTAGTATAGTGATGATGATCCACCGGAGGGTAGTGGTCGTGGGTGCATTAACATGGTCCGTGCTGCCAAGGTCGTGAATCGTGCGAAAGACTATAGTTCGTCACAACCCAGCCCAGGAAAAGAACCTGATCCACCAGGAACTCCTTTGCGCACTGAGAAACTTGCGGATAAACCTGAGGCTGCACCTCGCATTCCTAAGGGAGTCCTTAAGCGTTCAGGGCATAATCCAAATGCCCGAGCCGCCCAGAATTATTCAGTTGTCGAGGATTTGGGCCATACTCCTTGTGCGATGTCTGCATTGGAAGTGCTTCAGAGTTGTCCTTCACAAAGGAAGGTGTTGCTTTCTTCCCTTGGTGTGAACGATGATGATTCTTCCTCTATGATCAAATTTGAAACTGCAGGACATCAGTCTCGCTTTCCCTACTATGTGTCTCTTTTGGTACATGTAGAATGTCTTGGTATGACCGTCAAACGTACTGTGATTGACGAGGGCGCTGCTGCTTCTGTGATGTCTTTGGCCTGTTGGAAGGGTCTCAGTTCTCTTGAGCTGTCTAAATCAGCGACTATGTTAACTGCTTTCGATGGGAGATCTTTTAGGCCGCACGCCATCCTTCCTTCCCTTAAAGTCCATTTGGGGGGGAAGACCATTGCGATAGAGGTTGAGGTGGTTGATGCGCCCCTTGACTATATTCTCCTGCTGGGTAGGAACTGGATGTATAGTATGCAAGCCCTTGCATATTCCCTGTTTCACGTTGTATGCTTTCCACATAACGAGAATATTGTAACGATTGATCAAATGACATTCAAGAATCCGTCTATTACTGCATATTCGGGAGCTTCAATCCCAATCATTGAACATTCTCAGCCGGCAACTGGGAGTGTGGGTGTAGACATGTATCCATCCCTCATGGGAAGCTTTAGTTGTCCTGTACCGATCCTCATGATAGGATCCTATTATGATGAGGCTTCGACGTCGACGACCTCAGTGTCTTTTCGCACAACCCATATGGAAGATCCTTGGATCCTTCCTTCACTGAGTACTTCGAGTGAGCCTATCGAGACAAGCATGCTGTTGCCTGCAACCATGATAGCTTATCAAGCTAATCTCAAGTGTGTTGTAGAGCCTCGTTCTTCCTCTTCGCGAATGGAGGAGGAAGACCCCGATGTGCTGCCGGCATGGGTAGTACAGTCTTCTCATGCCCACGACTACCCTGATACAGTTTTCCCTTCAGATGAGGTGATTATCGAGGCTATGTCGGGAGTTGAGCCACCATGGGAGGAACTTCATCATAGATCGTACTTTCTTCCAGAGCTTGACCGTTTGGAGCATGAGAATTATAGGGATATTCTTAGTCAGAAAGTTGGTAGTCCTATGGTTCCATTAAGCTCTCTTGGTCCGATGGCTGATGGAAACATGGTGAACATATCGTCAATGATTCCTATCAACATTTCTCGCAATCCTGGCACAATTGAGAATGTCTATATTGGGGTGGATTGTTCCCATGCTGAGATTCTCGAATATACCGAGCTATTCAAGGAGTTCCGTGATATTTTTGCTTGGTCTTACGACGAGATGCCAGGTATTGACCCTCGAATTGTCAAACATGAGATTGAGACTTACCCCAATGCTAAGCCTGTTCGACAGCGTTTACACATCGTGAATCCTAGGAAAGCACCCGCCATTAAGGTAGAGATAGAGAAGCTGTTAAAAGCTGGTTTCATCTATCCCGTTCCCTTGACGGAGTGGGTTTCAAACCCCGTTCCGATGGATAAGAAGGAGGGAGCAATCTGTATATGCACTGATTTCCATGATTTAAATCATGCCTGTCCTAAGGATAACTTCCCCACACCATTTATAGATTAGATTTTGGATGAGTGTGCGGGTAGCGAGGTGTTCTCCTTCATGGACGGCTTTTTCGGGTATAATCAGATACAGATTAAACCTGAGGACCAACACAAGACTACATTTATTTGTCCTTGGGGAACGTTTGCATATCGAAAAATGCCTTTCGGCCTTAAAAACACCGGAGCTACGTTTTAGCGAGCGATGACCTTGATCTTCCACGATCTCAAGTCTATTATTGAAGTATTTTTGGATGACCTCGCTGCTCATTCTCGTATGAGAATGTGTCATCCCTATCACTTGATATTGGTGTTCGAAAGATGTGGCCACTATTTAGTTAGATTAAATCCTCATAAGTGCATCTTTTGCATGAAGTCAGGTCGTTTGTTAGGATTCATCATTTCAAAGGAGGGTATAAGAGTCAACCCTTTGAAGGTTGAGGCAATACTTCAGTTGTCTCCCCCAAAGAATATTCGTCATCTTCAGTGTTTGCAAGGCATGGAAAACTTCTTACGAATATTTGTTGTCAACTTTGCCAATTTGACTAGAGGATTTATGCGTCTCTTGAAGAAGGACACCCCCTTTTATTGGGATGAGTGATCCCAGGAGTCCTTCGATGCACTCAAGCGAGCCCTAGCATTGGCCCCGGTGATTAGTCCTCCAGATTATAGCCGTGATTTCATATTATATGCGGCTGCGTCTTTAGAGACGATTGGTATGGTCTTGGTTTAGGAGGATGAGGAGCTCCAAAAGCATGTCATATATTATCGGAGCTGAAACCTTATTGACGTAGAGATTTGTTATTCTCATGTTGAGAAGCTTGCTTTAGCTACCGTACATGCGGTTCAGCATTTGAGACATTATATTCTCCTTCGCCAAACCTTAGTTGTGGCCCATGTCAATCCGTTTCAGTTCGTCCTCACACGAAGGATGATTGGGGGAAAATATAATAAATGGATTGTCATTCTGCAAGAATTTGATCTCGAATTTGTTTTGGCAAATTGAAGAAGTCTTTAGTCTTTGCAGAGCTCATATCAGACTTTCCGAGTGAGACCAAGGAGTTGGGATGTGAAGATAAATTTGTTGATGAACACATCTTCTTAATATCTATATTAGACCCATGGTACGGGGATATCATAGTATATCTGCAAACACAGAGGACCCCTACTCACCTCTCGCGAGATGAATGATGATGATTATGTCACGTCTCTAAGAACTACCTTATATTGGACAATACTTTGTACCGCCATGGGGCAGATTCCATTTTACGATATTGTTTAACTCATGACGAGGCTGAGGTTGTGCTGAATGATTGCCACGGAGGGGCGTGTGGTGGTCATTTATCTGGGCTTTCTACAGCTCAAAAGATTTTGAGAGCGGGTTATTTCTGGCTGTCGATATTTAAAGATTGAGTTGATGCAGTCAAGAAGTGCCACCCTTTCCAAGTGTTTGCACGTAATATGCGCTCGAAACCTGACCTGTTACATCCCATTATCACCGCCGGTCCCTTCACTAAGTGGGGCCTCGATTTTATGGATTGCAACCTAGCTTCGGCTGGGGGGCACCATCACATTATAGTGGCTATTGATTACTTCACGAAATGGGCTGAGGCTATGCCTATAGTAAAATCCGACGGTGAGACAACCGCTCACTTTGTATTCAACCAAATCATTACTCGGTTTGAGATTTCGAAAGAGCTTGTCACTGACCATGGCTCGCACTTTCAGAACCGTATGATGGAAGAGTTGGCATCCAAGTTAGGGTATAGGCAAGGGCACTCCTCTTCTTACTACCCCCAAGTGAATGGACAGGTAAAGGCAGTGAATAAATCACTCAAATCCATTCTCCAACGAACCATCACACAAAGCAAGAATAATTGGCACATTATGTTATATCCTACTTTGTGGGCATATCGAACCGTGGTTAAGACTGCCACTGGTTTTTCTCCATATCAGCTTGTGCATGGAGTGGAGTCGATATTTCTAGTTGAATGCAAAATTCCTTCATTGAAGCTAGCTGTGGAACTCTTACCAGACACTTCACCTTTGGGGGAGTGTTTGGTTCACCTTGAGCAACTTGATGAGCAGGGTTGAGATTCCTTGGTGGCTCTAGAGGTTAATAAGCATCGCGTTAAGGTCCAGTACGATAGATTTGTCCGTCCAAGAGTGTTTAGTGAAGGAGACTTGGTCCTATTGTGGGATCCACCGAAAGAACCCTTGGGGCCAGGGAAGTTTAATCCTATGTGGCGTGGTCCTTACGTGGTTAAGCGTGTGTTAGAGAATGGTGCCTATGAGTTAGTCAATTACGAAGGAACAGCTTTGGCGGAGCCTAGAAATGGGCTCTATCTTAAAAAATACTATGCATGATATTTAGCCAAGGTTGCTTGTTGTATATTATTGTACAGCTTTCCATAGTTAGGTCTTTTCCTTATTGTGATCGGGTTTGTGATTAGTTTCTGTTTCTTTTGGCAGATGTCAATGGAATCTTCCACCTACATAGGATTCATGGATGGTGCAAGCCGTCACACTCAACACTTAGCCTCAACTGCTTGGGTGATTTATACTCCTATGGGTCAGGTACTATCTTTAGGAGGTGTATGTCTACGACCATCTTCCAACAATGTTGTTGAATATAGCGCCATCATTGAGCTTCTATGGGATGCCATTTTGTATGGAATTCTATCTCTTGAGGTATGTCTTGATTCGAAGTTAGTAGTGTCACAAATCAATGGTTTGTACCATGTTAGAGATCCGACGTTATTAAGAAGGTTCTTACATGTGAGATTGTTAGAACGACAATTTGACAATATAACATATATACACATTCCAAGAAATAATAATCAAGTTGCTGACTCATATGCTAACTACGTGTTAGATTGGCACTTGTTTCATTCATAATTAATTAATCACAAACACAATTGTTACACATGTAAATAAATAAACCGATCACCATAAAACTTTTTAGATATCAAAAATGTGGTAATACATAGTGTCATGATACAAAATTGGGGCTTTTTAAGCCACCATCATATAATACACGGTAGTACAAAATGAATACACTCCCAGGTGTCTAATCCTATGGAGGAGGAAGAGGGTTGTGATCATGGAACGTCACTACGGCTCTAGCTAGACATCGAAATAAATGCACCCATGCGCATGGCACACCCACCACCTGCCGCTGCATAGCCTCAGGCAAGTCCTCGACTTGCGCCATGGGAACTCTATGAGTCAATCTCACAAAGTTGGTATGAATGCTCTGGAGAATTCACTCCGCATCCACACCCGTGATGTCATCTCCTCTTCCCCTCCGTCTATGACTTGGGAATCCCTCTAGCCGCCGTGGTCCCACATCTGCACACAAATGGTATATGTCACTATGTATTGTCACGCAAAAACATGTTTTTGCTTCCATATAATCAAGAAAACACAAAAAAATTAAATAACTCAAAAATTTTAAAAAGAGTAAGGGTCGAGATTCATTACCTATATTGCCATATGCCGATCCTGGTGGCAATGGCATGTCTGGATCCCCCCGGAAATCTATCCCTCCATAGGGGTAGTCATCAATGGCAACAATCTATTGTCGCCACCATGGAAAGAAGTTAGCTGGATATGGGTTGGCTACCCTGCCACCCCCCAGTCTGCGCATCGCATCTACCCAATGCCGTTGGGCCGGATCTCGAACCCCGTGGAGAGGAACATCCACTCTAGGGCTCAATCCTGGAACACGCTCAAAGAAAAACGTGCTCAGAATACTGCTTAACTCGAAGTTACGTACCCTACCAGCCTTACACTCACTGAGCTGGTGTTTCATGTTGCTCAGTAGTGTCATACTCCAGTCATAGACTGTGGGTCTCATGCACTCCACTCAATAGAACATCATAGGCCGCAAGGCCTGGTGGAGTGATTCTACGCCTGCTATCCTGCCTAGCGTCAGTAATATGGCCTTTAGGCCTAGCACCTGTATAGCATTGGTAGGGACTTCACTCCCCACCTTCTCAGTGTCTGGAAAACAGTACATGGCTATGTACTCATCGATAGTCAGGCCACCCCCTAGCTCACCTCGGGAACGAAGGTTCACCACCTCCCCTCGTCTAGAAAGACCAGTGATAAAGTATATGTCCTCCACCTCTATAGTGAGGGACATCCCATCAATCCAGAAGGACTCTGAGTCTGGATCCCAGTAGTCTACCAGCATCTATAGCAGTCTTGGTTTGGCCCTTAAACCACCAAGACACCAAAACTTGTAGAGTCCGCATGCACGAAGAGCTTGTTGAGCCATTAGGTCAGTCCTTACTACTTCCTCTACTTCACCATACTCGCGCTCTCTCCATTCTAACACCATCCTGCAAAAGAAATTGCAAAATTATCCATTAGTTTACTTGAAAACCTTATGCATGGCCTCATACGCGACTGTTTTGAAAACAACCGCGTATGTGCGCGGCTTTTAGGCCATTTTCTGCGTATAGCCAGCCCTATATGCGAAAAAAACCTCGATATTCGTATGGGCTGCAGCCCGCACTTTGGGATGGCTTAAAAACTTCATTTAACCATGAAAATCTATAAAAATTATATCAAAATGCAAGAGGAGAGCATGAGTAAATACCTGGAAGAAACGGTTGTGAATTCCACCGGCTGGATCTCCTGGAATTTGCAGTTGAAAGTCAGAGCTCAAATGGGTAAAAGTTTCAAATGATTTATATTTTTTACTATTTATAGAAAAAATTTCAA
>LPNX010464722.1:129750-144432 GCA_001517045.1 Pseudotsuga menziesii
GTTTCTAACCATTTTGGACCGTTTTTGACATAATTGGTGATGTAGAAGACCTTTTTCAGTGCCATTTCAGCCATTGGATTGACTCGTTCATGCCCATATCAGGTATCATGTCTAAACTGGCATATAGGTTAGGTTTCACCACCTCTTGCATTTTTCATGACCTTGTGACCATATCACCATGACCTTAGGTACGAACCCACTATATTATGTCACTGAACCTTCTTGCTGCTTTAGAAGTGGCATGATGTGAGTGGTAGAGCTTCACCTTACATGGGTACCCTAGTTAGCACCTTATTTTCATTTGGTGCCCATGTCGATGTTTTCTCCTTTAGGGTGTGGGAGTCCGTTGTATAGTACTGCCATGACATTTTGCAAGAGCCTCATACTCCTCTTGATCTTATTCTGGCCTATTTCCCTCAGGACTCCCTCATGTCAAGTTGTGAATGCATTATCATGAGCTTTTCCTACCTTATTGAGCTTTATGCCAGCTCTCCTGACATTGCGTTTCAACCATATAGCCCGAGCTTGTCTCATGTCTAGCCATGCAGAGCCATTTTTTATATCCTTCGCAGCTTGATTCCCTTTTTACCGGGAGGGGATTTCCCCCCGAGTGTCGATATCCTACACATGTATCCTTGCATTGAGCATAGGTATGTTCCACTGCTTGGAACTAGTTTGCTTTCCCTTATGACACTCATATCCTCCTAGTTTGTAACTATAAAGCTAGTTTATTCTTTTTTCAAGCTTTTCAAATAACTAAAAAAGTCCCAAAAAAAAAAATCAAAAAACCAAAAAGTCGAACAAGGAAAGATGTTATCTTTGGCAGCTGTCGAGTTGTGTCGCCTTCGAACAGAGCACTGTATATCACATCCATTGGTTGGGTTATAGTTTGACTTTAGGATTTGTACTCGTTTATCTGAGTTTATCTCCACTGACTGGTTAAGCTTCCAGTCCCTATGGAACCTCTGTTGATGCCTCCTGTGTCACAGAGATGTCCTAGTTTGTATATCGAGTCTATGCTGCCTTCATTCAGTCACCATACGTCGTCATGCTCTTGTTTGAAGGAAGTTGAAACCTGAGTCAACCATTCCTCAGTTATCTTGACTTTGCATGTCGGCCATTCCTGGTACATTTACTAGTTCATGCACCTATGTTCGAGTCCTTCCACATTATACAGCCTTGCTGAGTACCTCATGTTGGATGATGGGGGATGCCTTAATGCCCTCCTTCCAGCAGATTTCATCCCATCGACTTCAGATCATTTATTCTGGGATTGGAATCTAGAGTCATTTTGAGTGCCTTGAGACTTGCAGTCATCAATGGCAGGTTCTCTCGCCATCGACAGTTTCTTGGGAATACATCAATGTACCCTGATTGATGGATCCTTTCAAGTGTTCAATCTCAACACATCTATTCACACTTGTTAGTTTGCACTCTAGTACCTTGATTCCCATTTTCATCATTGGTGGGTGATCTCGCGTCTGTTAACGGTATACATTAATGACCGGTAATTAGACGATGGACTACTATGTTCAACCTCGACACATCTATTCGCATAGTAGGACATGTACTCATAGCAGTTTGTGTAGAAGACTTTCCATATTAGTGGCATCTCTTATATGCTACCTCCTTGATCGTTCCAGTGTTCATGAGATTTCAGCTCTCGTGACTTGATTCCAGTGTATGTCAGACATTTCCAGCCACTATGGAGATCTTGATCTATTATATATCTTCAGCCATTTTGGAGATCATTGTCCTTTGTATATCTTCATCATGGAGATGCTGATCTATGTATATTGTACATGGCGATGACCACACATGTGATATCATGTATCATGCCTATTCATGGCCATTGTACTCTTATGTATCCAGGACTGCTATATGTATTTGTAGTTATATGCAGAGTTGTATTATGGTACTATGCTGATTGGGTGGCTGGTCTTCCATTTGGGATCCTTCATCACTCCACTTCTGGGATGGACTTATAATGTATTTCGGCCATCGTATAACCCCTTTGATCTCATACATTAGGGGGCATTTGTTATAGCGGATTTCACCACTCTAGGTGAATCACACTTTGTATGGCCTTCCCCTGTCCCGCTGTAGACTCCTTAGCCTCGATGGACCACTTTTTGTCCTTTGATGTTTCCTTGATCATCCCTAAAAACACATGAAAAATGCTATACGCAACTTTTAACCTTAAGCGCGTACATACGTGGGCTTGAGCCATATAACCGTGTACATCGGGATGTGTAAATAATCCAAATCCTTTTGGAGTTTTCCTTGACATGGATCTGACTCATTTGACTCCTGGCCTTCCATATGCCTTGAGATCGCTCGGATTCGACCTTTCAGTACCCCTTTGAAAAGCTATATAAGGAACCCCTTGATACATTGAAGGAATAAGAGAGAATTAAGAGCAATGAAACTATAGTCCATTGTTGCTGGAACTTATTCTTGAGTCTGCATCCCTTTGTCCCTTGGAGCACTTTTGTGTTCTTCCCAAGCTTCCCTATTGCTTGTGAGCTTGCTATCAAGAGATGGAGGATTGAAATGGTGGAGGCCCAAGTGGGGGATTCAGTTTCTCCGGTTCGCAGACGTGCCGTCAGAGGTTGTATCTTGTAATCTCTGATTTATATTAATAGAAATATCTTTTCCTATCCAATGATGTGTATTTGAATGAATATTTTATCCATGGGATTATGTCAAATGCTTTTACATTATTGATTATATATGCTAGAATAGATCTAACACCATGATATATAGAATGCTTGTATTGTTTACTTGTTGTTGAGGAAGTAATATAGCAATTCAAGTTGGAGATTGGAAAGCTCAACGGGGATCTACTTCAACCGTCCGGAATAAGGTACGAGGTCTGATCCTTTAGTGTTAGACATTTTATTTCTATTGCATATTGGGAAAGATTGATTTCTGGAGTCAAGCTGTCTGTTGTGGTACCCCAAGCCATAGGAATTTCTCTCCGTAACAGCTCCCAAGAGGCAAGTGAAGGGAGGAAGGAAGTGGGGTAATGAGGGTCAGAAGAATCGATCACAGGAAATACTGAGGGAAAGGAAAACTACTCATTTCTTCTGTGAGTGCATTCCTCCAATTATCCGTGAGGAAAATGAGAGGGTTGAAAGAGATTTGTGGAATAGGGTTCAAGCCATGGATATTGAAATTGTTAAAGTCGAGGTTGAAGAATGGGTGACTGATTCGAGCACCACTACAAGGCATCTTTCAGCCTATGAATAGATGATTACCACCCATTGGGTCACCAAGGAGCTATTTTCCCATGTTTTGTTGGATAAGGAAAATAAGGCACTGGAAGATGAGGAACCGGTCAAAGCTTGGAAAGAGCATTATCATGAGAATCGAGTGATGTACAGAAAGATTGAAATAATTGCTAAGAAGCTGGTAATTCCTTTGGAGACATCAAATGTGGGTGAAAGTTCTTTGGGAACGTGTTCGCGAGGCACCTGTCCAATTCATGGCCCGAAGACCTAGACTATGAATGCAGAGGAGGATAGACTCGGTGGTCCTTGTCTAGGTGGCTCGGTGCCACAGACCATGCTCAAACATCGAAATGATGGGGATATGTGTGTTTCAGGGGATGGGTGTGTTTCTGTCTATTGTGACTTTTCTAAACTAGTATGCTTTTAGCTTTGATGGTAGTTTCTGTGTATGAATCTGATTAGAGACTGGAAAAACTAAAGTATACTAGTGTCTTTTTGTGACAGACAATGATGTATTCAGCTGTAATACGGAGAAGGGAGTATAACATAGGGATAGGGATAGAGTTAGGGAACCTCTTTTTGTAAAATTCTGTGTCCAAACAATCATGCTAATATCTAGGGTTTCTAGACCCTAAAACTCCTAATTTTGATGTAATGAAGGCCACTTTTTAATATAAATTTCTTGCTTACAAAAAAAATATTAAAACATTAAAAAGAAACAAGAGCCACAAGGTGGTAATGTCCCCGACATTGCATATGGCATGCCCTACACACGCTATCAATCCAAGCCATTTGTGTCAAACATGCACTGATTCTTCAGTGTTTCAATATCCACCATCCACATAAAGGTCAATTAGCCATTGCCATCATCACAAAAACAATACCATGGTAGGAAGAGACTATTTGGATGAAATCCATATCTTTCCCTTTGATCCAAGAAGTTGTTGCATTCAGATCGAATGGATTTATTTGCCTATGATCGAAGAAAATATTATGCTCAAATGTAGGTCATCCTCTGGCATGGAAAGGTTAGCAAACCTTAAAGTTGAAATTTAGACTAATAAATAATAAAACTAAGATTTTTTATGATATAATATTTTTTTGATAATAAGATCATTAAAGTAGTGATCATAATTTTTTTGACAACTTACGAGAGGTTTTTTTTAGAGTGCTTCACCTTCATTCCTAAATTCCATACCCCGAAACTAAATTAAATTCACTTGGGTTAAACTTTAACATAAACAAAAAATAGAATTTTCAAGTTTATTTGAAGTTTGATTTCGTAATGAGAACAAGCAAGTAGGGGCATCAAACGACACATGCTCATCATGCAAGGCTTACAATTATTGTATGGCTCTTGTGGCTTGCTCCTCCTGCCCAAACCAACCACGTTACTTTTTTGCCTAAGTTTCAGCGAAAATGTTTGGCATCCCATCATGGAACCATGGAACCAACCTGGCTTACAATTAGAATGACGATGATGCATCTTACGGTTAATGCAAAATTAAACACATATGATTGTGAACAATCCATGGTATGAACCAAGCTTCCTGTCAGCGTACCAGTTTCAATCCCACCCAGGAACATGGAACATTGAAATATTTTGCAAGTTCTAGAGGACATCGAAAGCTTTTGCAAGTTCAATGGTCGAATCACTATGTTAAATGAAAGACGCTTCTGCACTACCATTCGTCTCAACCTGGCTTATCTATATACAGAGATTGGTAAGTCCCTTTTTTCACTCATATTTTCTCACATCAAGGTAAATTAGAACAAACAAATTCCTGACATTCCATATCCCTTTGAGATTGAATTTCCTGCAAAGAAGGCGCGAACACCTATTGTTACCAGAGAGAAAAAGTTGATTGTTGTAGACCTAGTGAGAAAAAGATTACTGCAAACCCAAATCCTTCAGGGAACTATTTTGATTTTGGATTTTTTTTAGATTTCATGATATAATGCTCTTTACTTCTTTCAATTATCACAATAAATGATTACTCGAATTTATTTCTTAAGAAATTGAAAGAAAAACTCATATCTTTAAATTTTTGTGATATTAAATTAGCAGTACGGATTTTACTATAGAGATGGCTTATAGATTTTACGTTTAACTATTTGTCAGATAATAAATTTTATGTTTAACTATTTGTCATATAATAAGAGAAAAATGACACTAAGCTTTCCAAAATCAAAATGGTAAAGAGTTCCACAATTGTCTTAGAGCCTGCAAATGTTGCATATGCATTTTATTAACTGTATGTTACAGAGCTCCTTTCAGCTCCACCCACCCTGTTCAAAAACATATTTAGTCGGTCCAAAGGAATTATGGCATTTAAAGAATTAATTGTAGAAATGATGTTACTTTACATGGACTAAACTACTAAGCCTTATTTGGAAAACTCCACATTTAAGCAATAGAGTTTTTATCAAAGCTAGACAAAGGTAAACTAAGGTACAAAGAACTTTAATTTCCAGCCAATAACACTCATGAAACAACTGGAAAGCAAGGCATCCACATTCCATGTTAGAGACCATGCCAGCATGAAATATTAACTATACCAATATTTGTTTGGCACCCAAAAGAATAGTAGTTTAAAATCCCTGAAATATTAACCCTATAAAACCTTAAAAAGCTTGTTTTACCTAGCCGTGAGTCAGTGATGGTTTAGACTTGGGTCATCATATGTCCCTCATTCTTTTTGTTGCAGCTCAGAGTTGGCCAAAAGTATTTTTGGTATTGCAAGAAAGCCAAACTACTTGAAGATGGGCCAAGTCCCTGTATGGACACACCACCTCTTCTCAAATGTTAAGGAAATCTTCTCTATTAGGGGATTAACACCCATTGACCATCAAATTTTCCAAAACATAGCTCATTATTAGGATTGAAATCAGATCTACTTATGGAAGAAATAAGAAATGAACATTACTGAAAATTCAGAAAACAATGGGAAAACAACAACCGTAAAAGCACTTTATCCATTTGAGGACTAAGCCAAGGGAAAAAATCCTGTCATTCATTAAACAAGGACCCGATTGCCCATTATTCTTCTCTATTTCGTGCATCCACTTACACTTACACTTTCTCTGGATGATGCAAGGCCAAACTGGACGCCTATCAAAGTCGCCTGCGGGAATCGTGCAGCTTCTTCCATCGTGTTAGTAAATAAAGTGACTGATTGCTTCACTCACTGGCCTTTCTTCCCTCTTCTTAGTTCGCAGGTAAATAGCAAGCAAGCAACTGGTCTTCCTTGTCCTTCTAATCTGTACTTGAAAACCAAGCAACCAAACAACGAAGCCAGCGGAACATAAGAAGAAAATGAAGATTGTGTGCGAGAAATGGGAGAGCTGGTAATAATAAGTACTTCATCGTCGTGGCACTCCCTCATATACGGACTCGGCATAGAATGGCCCGCCTTTGCTTTTCAATGGTCGCGTGGCAGTTAACATGCACGTGACTTGAAGTGTGTTCGGGCAACGAGGATGGTTTGTCCAACCGACAGAATTCTCCAAGGTCGTATGGAGAGCTAGCTACTAGCCTAACCACCACGTCACCCACAGGCCTGTACGATGTACTGAATACTAATCCGTGCATCCAGCAGGTGGGTGCATGCAATCAACACATGTACCCTTTTATTAAAACCTGCTTCCGTCACCTACACCGCCGACGCCTGAGGGCTGCAATCCAAAGCCTACGTCACTCAACCAACGACCAATCAGATGTTTTAAAAATTAAAGAATTTAAATTTTTTTTAACTCATACAAAGTTAAATATTACGTTTTTTCAAAAATTTCAACTTTGTACCGAGTTGCAACCCATATATAAATGTCCCCACATAATAACTTACTAAATTAATTAGAAGCGAAAACAAAAATTATGCTGGTTATCAAAATGCAAAGGTTATGTTTTAAAGTTGTAATAGCTATGAGTATAACCTTTACATTCTGTTTGGAATTTTTACTCATGGTGTATAGACACAATGTATCTAACCATGGACATGTATCTAACCATGGACAGCAAAGAGATAAAACTACGATTCCACCAGTTTTTATAACTGAAACTACAGAAAAAATCACAAAAAAACAAAACGTTTTAGTACCAGTTATTCCACGCCATGAAAAAGATCATGTGCCTATTTCTACGTGATATTATTTGATTCTTTGACATTGTATATATAGAAAACAAAACCATTATTCCAATTTTCTTTTATAAAAGACAAAAACCATTATGCTACTTTCCATATAATCTTATTTATACAAAACAAAACCATTATTCGATTTTTTTATAAAATACAAAAACCATTATGCTACTTTCCATCGTAATCTATGTGACATCTTTACCATTTGGCTCTGTTATTCTATGGCATAGACCTGTATTATTTTATTCTTTGACATTATGAAAATTCTTTTGTTCTTATTCTATACAACACTGTAAAAAAAATATTCCATTTGATTCTTTGCCATTATGAAAAATCGTTTGTGGCTATATAAGATAAAAAAAACCATTATTGGATCGATTGAAATTATTAATTATCTTCGATATTAATTATTAAATGACCACCAAATAGCCCAATAAAATAGCCTATGTTTTGTGAATTATAATTCTCATCAATTTGAGAACATTTTTCCTAATTTTCAAAAGATACACATATCCAAAATTTTAAAACACAAACACATCACATAATCAAAACAAATCTTTTATTGGTTTGAGCCTTCCAAACCAAACAAAATAACTCATTTTTTTTAAATTACAACCCTTGCCAATTTTTAAACATTACCATCATATCACCAAACAAAATGGCACACATATAAAAACTTTCATATTTGCCAAATCATACCAAAAGTCATATGACTAAGCAATTGTCCTAAGTTGAACATTGTCTTACCATACACTTCTAAACTTAACATCTTTAAGTATGAGGAGTTCCAAGAGATTCAAACCCTATAGGGGCTAATCAAATTACAACCCTTCCCATTACATACATTAAAGAAAATATTTTAATGTATGTGGAAGTTACCTAGCCTACATCAAGGATCTAACAAATGTTTTTGAGTGAGTTTGAGATCAAAGGCATGATGCATTGATGAGGAGATTCATTTGGCACCGCAACATTGTGGGTAGTGCATATTACCTTGCTCACCTTTATTTATTCTCTAGTAGTTAGTGATAGATCTTAAGTTGACATGGATTTGCACATGTTGCATTGGTTATTAAATTAGAATTCAATTTGATAATATCTATCATTATATAATTTATTTTGATAATATGTGTCCATAATATATTTACTTTTAATAATAAATGTTCATTCTATTATGAGGTGAAGTCAATATTCAATGTGTCTTTTATATTTTGCTAACGCATTTTACCGAGATTTATTCTATTCACATACTACTTTTATATTTAAGGGCATTTTTGTATTCTAATCACATTCATTTTATTTGCATTTTATTTTATGTTGTAAGTGATCTTAATATGTAATGTAAATCACCCTTCCTTTTATCAAACTTGAAGCAACTTTTTTTTAAGTACTATCACTCAAATCAATGCATGATATCATTAAATAGATCCTCATTAGCACAAAATCACTACTCAAATAGATCCTTGCTCATCAAAATACGTGTTGCAACGTTTTGAAATGTAAACACATGGCCCTTTTTTAAATATTAATAGATAGAGGAACACATGCATGCTTAGGAACACACACATGTTAATAATGCATGGTTCCCATGGGGGATTCAACTCGTTGACCAATATCTTATCACATTCATTCATAAAGGGAGGTTTTTAAATTGTGAAAAATAAGGTCAATATATTATATTGTAGGGATTGGGGAATGTAGGGTATGGGAGGTTCATAGGTATTGCAGGGATCAAAGGGGGTATCTAGTAAAAATGGAGGATATCAAGTATAAAAAAAAAAAAATTAATTGGAAAGATGTATTGCGAGTGGGGGCTCAAAAAAAGAATTTTGGTAAGTATTTATAAATATCTAGTGAAATTAGGGATATTATTTAATATCCCACAAATGCACATTCTATGGCATAGTTTCCCTAAGAGAACACCCACATACATTCTTATGTGAGTGTGTTCTTGCACATCCCATTGCCACTTTTGTGTCCATCATCTCCTTGTGAGTTCCCTTTGATCTTAATATGTAATGTAAATCACCCTCACTTTTAGGATACTTATGCAACTTGTTCATTTTTAAGTGTACTATCACTCAAATTAATGCAAAATATCATTAAAAATTAATGCATCAGATTTTTTTCAATGTATAGTTGAAATCAATGTACCAAGTCATTTTATAGTGCATTGTTATTGATATATTGATATTTTTTATAACATTGATACTGGAAAGATTTAATTGATGTGTATATTGAAACATTTTACTTAGGGCGAACATTGATTTTTTTTAAATTCAACGTTGATGAAATTATGATTGTTGGTAGGGCTTATAGAAATAACAATTTTCTCTCGGTTTGGTAGTGATTGTTTTTCAATGACGTAGGCTTTTCAATCTTCAGCTTTGTGTTTCCATACGCGGGTTTCTACTAGGTATTACATATTCGAAGGGGTGTTTTCCCCCTCCTTCACCCAAGGTTGTAGGCTTTGTTGCATTGATTGCAATGTTGCCCCCGCGACGCAAACCAGGAACTTTTTTATTTGTGAAAAGATTAGCAAAGATTCCAGATGTCTCAATTCAAGTTAGATCCATATATTAAGCTCTCGGGATAGTGGAAAATTCTCTCATTGGTCAGTTCATGGGGATTTGGCCATCCCCGAAGTTGGTAGCATTATGGGTAGAGAAAAATTGGAAACCTCTACTGAAAGGGAGAATATCAAATTCTTGCTACGGTAGGGGATTCTTTGCCTTCCTATTTTTGGAGAAACGTGATAGATTATTGATATTCAAAAGTGGTCCATACTTTGTGGAAGCCAAGGGGATGTATCTCAATATCTGGAAACCAAACTTCAATCCTGAGAATGGCATCCCATCTATAGTCCCAGTTTGGGTTCAATTCCCATTTCTCCCCATGCATTGGTGGAATGATGAGACCTTGTGGGTGATTGGGAACTCCCTAGGGAAATACATAAACAAATACGAACCAAGGGATGGGTTGTAGGCCTGTGCAATAATTTGTGTAGAATTTGACCTAGAAAAAGGGCTCCCAGAAATTGTCAATATAAATCTAGATAGTTGGCCCTATGTTCAACAGGTGGACTATGAGAAATTGCCATTTAAATGCAAGGTATATCATGATAGAAACCCTAGAGGATGAATAAAATGAGCATTGAAAGCAACCTAAGAGGAAGAAACAAGCAACCAAGAAAGGAACACAACCTAATAAAATACCACAAGTTAAAGGAGACTATGATATGGGTGAGTCGGGAGAGTCTCAAGCCTCGTCCTCCTATGTCAAGAAAAGGAGTAGCATCATATAAAGCAATCGATATGAAGAACTTTTAGAGAAAGAGGAGGAACAATATGTGAATAAAGGAAGTGACCCTAGTGAAGATCAAGAGAGAGGGGAATAGGTTTGATCCCATTATTCGAAAGAAGGAAAGAGCCAATTGGTTCGCACTATTCCTAGGGTGATGTTAGAATAGGACCCCAAGGAGAGAGATGAGTTAGAAATGGATATCGAATCATCACAAACCCCCCGATGGAAAAAATTTGGAAGGAAGTTGAATAATCAAAAGAGGGAAGCAACAACTATGAAAAATATTGAATTAGGGAAACTATCCATAATGGACAACCACACAAGAAAATAGGCAAGGACTCGCAAGAATAAGAGTGGGTTGGCCCCTCCTAAAGGGGGGTCTTTGAAAACCTTTTTTGAATGATAAAGTTAGTTTCTTGGAATTGTAGAGGCATGGAGAGTGGAGACAAAAAAACATTCATAGGAAATTTGGTTAACAAAGGAAATCCTCATATTCTACTCCTTCAGGAAACAAAAATGCAGGACTTTGAAGTTCTAAAGGATATAAACTACATTTAGTGTAGTAGTTTTTGGGTCATTGTCAGCTCTAGAGGGGCATCAATAGACATCTATAGGCTTTGTAACAAAGGACAACTCAACTAGGAATATTGGAACCACACAAACAATTGGCTCCAGGTAAATATGACCCATCTTCCTATTGGTAAGTCTCTCTCTATTATTAATGTATACATTCCTTCCATTTATCAGGATAAAAGATAATTTTGGATATCCTTGACCCTCCAAGGACGAGCTAGTAATGTCTCCCTCTTAGTAATAGGGGACTTTAACACCTATTTGAGTGTAGTTGAAAAGAAGGGGGGACACATTGTCCAGCAGAAAAGTGGAGAGCATATGGAAGATTGTATTACCGAGCTTTATTTAATGGATGTCAAACCAACAGTTGGTCTGTCACTTGGAAAGAAAAAGAACATGACCCATACATATTGCAACTAGACTTGATAGATTTCTCATCAGTAGCAACATTCTGGAAGAACAAATCACTCTGAGCTCATGAATTCTACCGTGGGTGGGCTTGTATCACAAACATATTGTCTTATAAATGAAGTAGCGAGAAAATAGTTGTCTTATCCCTTTTAGTTTCAACCCTAAATGGCCTCAATACCCCTCATTTTTTCCTTAGTCTCTCAGGCTTGGGATCCCTAAATTATTGGTTCTCCAATTTCCATTTGGGAGCAAAATCTCAGAAACACGAAAAGTTCCCTGAGGGAATGGGTGAAAAGAAAAGAAGAGGCCAGAAACAGAGATTATTTCTAAAATGGAGGAAACAAGGTGTACCATGGAGTTAGAGGTAGTCTCCCTGACCTACTTTCAGAATATTTTTTTTCTAGATTACCAAAAGCTGCCCAGGAAAAAAGAAGAAAATTGGAGGCTGAAATCCAGAAGCCTCCGGCTTAAATCAAGGGATCAGAACACCAAATTCTTTCATAGGAAAGCGAAATCCAGGATGTGGAAGAATAAAATTATAGATATAAATAAGGCATATGAGACCAAAGTGGAGGGGCATAATCAAATAAAGCAAGCAACAAAAGAATTTTATGAAAATTTGTATATAGAGGAGGAAGGGGTGGATCTAGAATCCCAAGTAATGATGATTAGCAAAATCCCTAATGTTATCATCACCGAGGAGAATTGGGAGATTATGCTCCCAATTAGAGAGGACAAAATTCATAAGGTCTTGAAGTAGATGGATCCTGAGAAGGGTCCTAGTATGGATGAGTTCACTACGCATTTATATCTCCTTTGTTGGGACACTATAAAGTGAGATCTAAAGAGAATGATTCAATACATTCAAAAGGAAACGAGAATGGGAGGTTTCAATAAGTCCTTTTTGGATCTAATCCCTAAGGATGCTAATTCTTCAAATTTTTCCATATTTCTCCCCATATCGCTTTCTAATGTGTATTATAAAATCATCTCTAAAATAATTACAAACATGATTAGATGTCTAATCCCTAAGTTAATTTCCCCAAATTAGGGGGGTTTTGTAGAAAAGAGGCAAATGATGGATAATATCATGTTAGTACAAGAAGGAATCCACTCAAGCAGAGAAAGGGGGGGAAATGGGATGGTGATCAAGCTAGATATGGTGAACGCTTTTGATAGGGTAAATCTCAATTTCATTTTAGCAGTTTTAGTAATATTCAGCCTTGGGGTAGACATTCTTGCATGCATAAGTAAACTTTGGATAGCCCCATTGGTGAATGGAATACCCACATAATTCTTTTGAATCTCAAGGGGCCTAAGACAAGGCTTCCACTATCACCCATTCTCTACATCTTGATGGCAGAATCCTTGAGCAAGTAGTTGGAGGGTACAATAAGGGAGAATCACATAATGGGTTTAAAGATTGCCCCAGGGGTGAAAAGAATAAATCACTCTCGATTTTCTGATGATACCATGTTGTTAGGAGGGGCCTCAGGTATCATTGCTTGAATATTCAAAATAAATCTAGACGAGTTCATGAGGGCTTCCAGGGGGATATTAACATGAAAAAGAGCCATATATATGTTACATGGAATGTCGAAATAAGAGTATCAACCGTCATTCCAAATATTCTGCAATTTCCTCTCTTTGAGAATTGGCAATCATTCAAATATTTGGGAATACCCATATGCCATAAATCCCTACTAAAAGAAGATTCAACGACCATCCTGGAAAAATAAAGAAGTGGATGACCCTATGGGCCTCTCAATGGCTAAATTTAGTAGGTAGATTGGTTCTTATTAAATCAATGCTATCAACTCTTCCCATCTTTTAGTTCTCATTACTGTTGGGCCCTACAATTGTCAAAGAAATGATTGTTATAGACATTTGTAAATTCCACCACAAAAAATGCATCTGGTTAGTTGGAAACATGTAAGAGCTCCAAAATATCATGGAGGTCTGGCTATTAAGGATTCATGTCACGTCCCCGGTTTTGACCCCGTTTGCATGATGTATATATTGTAATTAATCGTGGTGAGGAGCTCAAGGCAAAAGCCCCACCATCAATTTGGTTGTGTATGTTTCGGCAATGGGGATAATTGCCGATGGTATGTCGTGCTATCCGGCACATTTTAATTCGGCATCATGTAAACCCGCACATCAATTAAAATAAACCACAACCAGCTACGGCAGTGCAACGTTGAATGAAAAGGGCATGGTTCCAAAGGATAAGGGGTGGGGGATGTCAAACCTTGGTTATGGGAGAAAAACCCATGTGTTTTACCACCTTGTTTATTTGTCACCCTTTTTCCTCATCCAACCTTGTCAACCTCTTTAATGCTCAGCTGGTGGTTGAGGAGTTATGGTTGGGGGAGTTATTGCTGAAGTGGTGGTGGTTGTGACAGGCTGTCAGTCCTTTACCCACTTGCTCACTCCACCCACGTCTGCCCATTCTTCACCCTCACGCACTCCTCCCTGGTCGGTACACACTCTCACCATGATTTTGGTCTGTCTTCTCCTCACGCAGAGGCTCTTGGCAGTTTTGGGGTCTCACGCAGATGTTCTTCCTCTCTACGAGTTGCTGAGCACCCACGAATTGCAAATTCGCGTCCTCTCTATTTGCTGGGCATTCTCACGCAGAGAATTCTTTTCCCGTTTTTGGTCTCACGCACAGACTGGTTGGGGCGTTCTTTCCATGTGAGAGTCGTGCTCACTGTTTTGTTTGGGGCTGTTGTTTCCCCACGTTTTGCTGGCCGTGGTTTTAACCCACGTATTGGGTTGCTGTTGTTTTCATCCATGTTTTGTGGGCTGGGGTGCTCAAATTCGTTTTGGGTCGTTGTTGATTCCCCATGTGTTGGCTGGGTCTCCCTGTTCTGGGACTGTGCATAGTTGCCATCAATTTTGTTGTGAAATTGGACCACTGTTATTCCCTGGTTTGGGATGTAGTGGTTGAGTTGTTTTGGCCACGTTAGGGCCAAGAACAACTCTGTGTTGTCCATTGGACTTGAGCTGTGCTCATCCATTGT
>LPNX010464722.1:144713-168515 GCA_001517045.1 Pseudotsuga menziesii
TTTAAAGGACTGTGCATCCTTGTATGATGAATTATGCCTGTTGTTTAGGCTTTTGTTTTCAGCATTTGATTTCTGTCAATGTTCATGGGGCAATTTGCCCGGTTTTGTTGATGGTTCGTCGCGTCCTCTTCGCCGGTTGAGGGACGGGGACGTGACAATTCATCTATATCAAATGTAGCATTGGTGGAAAAAATCCTCTATAGATTATTAATTGGTGAACAAGAATGGTGGAAAAAGACCTTGATGTAAAAATATTTGTGCCCTTATAGGATGAGATGTGTGGACTACTCTCCCTCAAGGCAATGGGGTCACCCTATTTGGAAGTTAATCAATGCACCCCTCCCACTATTGTTGAGAAAGGAAACATATACCATGAGCAATGAGAGAAAAATATAGATATGGCAGGCACCCTATTCCTTAATTACTTTAATGGTATCAAACATTAACGTCTCAAGAAGAAGGGACAAGACAAATTCAATGTACACATGGGACACACAAGGGTTTTTGTTTCACATTAATGCCATGTGGCAGTGCTTCGAGAATAATCATTGCACCTACGGGACATATGGAACTTAAACAAGCCTGAACCATGGAAACTTCCCCTGTGGCATATATCGTCTAGCTTATTATGGCACGAGCTCGACTCAAATTCAATGAAGTCGAGGAAGAAAACAAGCTGAAGAAAGTCAACGAGGAGTAAGGGAAAGAAGCGTCAATGGAGCCATCAAAGGAAGGTGAGCATACTTAGGTAATACTGAACCTATAAATATTTTGGCATTCTTGGTAATGCACTTGATATATTTTCAGAGCTACTATTTGATATTCTGCAACTTTGCATTATTTTTAATACAAATCTTTTTATGTTTCTTTAAAAATTATATTAAACTTTTTTATTATTTTTTTAATGTCATCTCTCAAATCCATGTCAAATACCAAAGGAATTACACATCCTCTCATAACACATCATGCGAATGTTTAAAACATTCAAACATAAGAATTTTTGTGTCTTCAATTATTTATATACATGTATTTCATATAAAGTTATTTAAATATTTTACTTACTGAAACATTATAATATTTTATTATTTTCTCTTTACCATGATTTTTACGAGTATAAATTTATGATCTGCTAAGAAAAAACAAATGTCCTTAACCATTAAACCCACTCAAATTATAGAAGTCCATTCAAACTATACATATATTCAAATTAGTACATAAATTTTTGTAACTTCAATTATATTTTGAAATTTAATATCTTTTTTTTTTCCTCAATTTTTTTTTATACTTTTGATTAATTATATTTATTTATTATTATAATAATACAAAAATAAAATGAACTTCATTATATTTTGAAGGTGTAATTTAAATATTCTACGTTTTCAATGTTTCGAGTATGTTTTCTGTTTTATTTTATTTGGAGTCCGGTTGGAATTATGTAATTAGAATCACATATTTTAGCTATAGAAATTGTAGAATCTTGGTGTTGTGGTGGTATTTGAAGGTGAAAATCGAATTATTCATTCAAAAACACAATTTAAACAACTAAGGAAAATATTGATAAATGCAACTAAATACCTCAAAATTTCAATGTAATTGGATGTGCATAAAAAAACATAAAGCCGCAATGACATTCAACTGCTTCGTTTTATCATGCCTTTACAGGGACCTTTTAGCAGGGTTTTTGTTTGTTTAAGCAAAAGATGGCAATTTGGTTGATGAAATAGTAGATTAAGAAAATGTTTAGTCAATTGAGTAAGCTATAGATTCAACCATTGATGAAGTTGTTTCTCTTGATGTTTGGTCCCACTGTTTGATTCCAATTGAACACGGAGCATTTACTCATACACATTTAGCTTTATTTTCATAATTTACTCTAATCCCACCTATGATGGCCTCTTATCCACGTGCCACAAATGACGTGGAATGATCTAGAGGGTTCTGCATATATCTCCATGCTTCGAGTTGTAAGTTTAGCTTAAAATTATGATATCATTCTAGCTTAGAAAGGAACCAAAATTGGTGAGAACTTAAGTTTAATAGTCAGAGGGACCTAAATAAACTATAGTGGTAAGATATAAATACTAGAGCTTAGTCGAAGGACTCTAAATAAACTATAGTTACAAGAAATAAAATGCTAAATTATATCCTAAAATAGATATCTTTGTATCCCTTATCCCCAAATCAGACTCTCTTCTCAATTTCTTTAACTTTAGACCGATTTCTATTTGCAACAATATTTATAAGATCGTCACCAAAATCCCGTAGAGAAGAATAAAAGACATTCTATCTAAGCATCTATCAGCTGAACAATTCAGTTTTATATTGGGGAGACATATTCATGAAGCGATTTGTGTTGTGCAGAAAGGATTACACTCTATTAGGACTAAAAATAAGAGAGCAATTGCCATTAAAATTGATCTTTCCTAGGCTTACGACTGTGTGAGTTGGGAATTATTGAGAATTATTTTAACTTAGGTAGGCTTCTATTCCAATTTTGTAAGATGGATTATAGGATGTCTCTCATATGTTTCTTTCTCAGTGTTAACTAATGGGAAATCCTCTCCCTTCTTTAGAAGGGGTAGAGGTCTTAGACAAGGGTGTCCCCTATATCCCTTGCTTTTTGTGCTTGTTGTAGAAGGTATCGGTAGAGCCCTTATTGATGCCGATGAAAAAGGTAGTTTTAAGGGAGTTAGAATGGTCAAATTTTAAGAATAACTCACTTGTTATTTGTGGACGATGTGTTGATCTTCTGTGATGGTTCTAGGCAAGATGGATCTAAACTAGCCATTATTTTGAAGCAATTATGCTCTACTTTTGGTATGCAAGTAAATGTTAGTAAATCTATGATGTTAGGGTCTACTATGAAAGAAGAAGAAGTCAAAGTTTATAAAAACTTATTGGGCATGGAGATGTAAGATATTGAGCTAGGGATTAAGTATATAGGCTTTTATATAAAACTGTTGGATTATGTGCTAAAGGATTAGCACTGGATGATAGAAAAAATGCAAAAAATGATAGCTAATTGGAGTCTTCGCTGGCTATCAAAAGGAGGTAGATTGATCCTCAATAGGTCTATTTCATCTGCAATTCCTATATACTGGTCTATAGCTTGGATCCATAGAGGTATACTTTATAAACCAGAAGCTATTTGTATGTGTTTCTTTTGATCTGGAAAAAACGAGAGAAAGGGATTCAAATTGATTAAGTGGAAAATATTAACTAAACCTAAAGAATGGGGTAGATGGGGAGTAAAAAAATTTTTTTTTTTGCTAAAGCTCTTGCAGCTAAAATCATTTGGAGGGTTATTGATGGCTCTAGCCTATGGTTTGGAATTTTTATTTACAAATACATATATCCATTGTATGTTCTCGAGTGGATTAGAAAAATTGCTAAAAATGTGAGAATTATGTCAAATATTTGGAAAGTTGTTGTGAATTACTTTAATGTCATTGGAGATAAGCTAGTTTGGTCAGTGGGAAGGGGGGATAAGGTTCAGTTGGGAATTGATCCATGGGTGGGGAGTGGCAAGGGACATATTTTTCCATCTAGGATCATCCGTAGGTTAAAGGAGTTAGAGTTGTTTTCCCAATAAGATATTGGGTCTTCTTTGAGTAGGGAACTATGGGATCAAGAATGGCTGGGAGCATGCCAAATTGGGCTAGTCAGAGAAGATTTTGTTGTTTGGAAAGTCTATAAAGAATGTCTGGGGATCAATCACCTGAATCTCTTTGTATCCAATGACAAGATCAAATGGATTGGAGTGAAAAATAGCTTGTACATGCCCAAAGATGGCTACAAAGTGATTATGGACACATATTAAGTGGTTTTTGTTCAATGTCGGGGGTGGAATTTTGCATGGGAATTTAATTGTTAGTTGAAAGAAAATATATTATTGTGGTTTATTTTATCTAACAAAGAAGTTACTTGGGACAAATTGCAAAAAATGAATTGGGTTGGACCCAACAAGTGTAGTTTATGCAAAGAGGAAGAGGAGAACAAGAATCACTTAGCCATTGAATGCAACTATGTTAATCAAGTTTGGAAGGAGATGAATATTCTGATTGAAGTAAAAAGATCCTGGACTGGAAGATCAGTGGAAGATTGTCTTAGAAGTTGGTGAAATAATCTTCTTATTGAAGATTACATATCTCTATTGGCTATGGTTATTTGGGTTATTTGGAGGCAGAGAAATAGAAGTATCTTTGAAGATTTGGATGATCTAATATTTGTAAGTACAATTCACTATCAAAACTTGTTGATATTTTTTCCTGAAATTATTTCCAAAAAGTCTTTCAGGAATCCTTATTTCATGTAAATCAAAGATTACCCTTATGTGTTTTTTGATGGAGCTGCTGAAGGGAGTATCTGTGGAGTAGGTGGAATCATATTTAAATCGGAGCATGTTCAGATTGAGTTTAAAGCTGGATTGGGGCGGGGAACTACTAATTTTGTTGAGCTCTTTGATTTATGGTTATGTTTAAGGCTTGCTAAGAACCATGGTCTGGATAATCTTTTAGTTTATGGGGACTCTTGGATAATAATCAAGTGGATGAATAAGAGAAATTTATGTCATAATTTGGCTTTGTCTTCTTTTGCCAATGAGATCTTTAGACTTAGAGATACTTTTGGGAAGGCCAATTTCAAACACATTTACAAAGAGTATAATACTATACCATATATTCTTTCGAAGGAAGGTCTAAAATTGAGGTATGGAACATGGACTATAAAGAAAAAAGGAGCTGAGAGTTCTTGTCCTTTTTATTTTTGTTTTCTAATGTGAAAGAAGTTTTTGTTGAATCTTGGATGGTTTCCATGAATATGCTTTGAGGTGTGTATGTGATTTTCTCTACAAGCCTAAAGATTTTGGATCTATGAAAAGCTAAGAGCTATATGTTGTAGCAGCCTTGTGGTAAGGTACTCTACTCAGTGGAAGTGTAAAGGCCATACTTAAGCAATAAATTTTTTCTTGTTTCTTATTGGTTGTTTTCAGACTTGTAAGCTTCCATAATTCTACTACAATAGTAGGATAGGATAGAGAAATGTAAGAAATCAGAGGATTGGTTTATGGAAAATTAAGAGATTAGGATTTATGTCAATTTTGAAATTCTAGGTAGCTAAGATTATCTATGTAATAGTTAAATGATAAAAATGATTGTTGTTCGTAGTGACCTGTTGCAGCTACAACTATTTTCCATAAATTTTTTAAAATTTTGGACCCCCTTTGATTTTATCTTGCCTAAAATGGTTTGTATTCATGAACTCTGTTTTGTTTTTCCCTCTGCTACATTTTGGATTGTTTCGAGGTCCACTGTTTTCATGCTTTTCGAAAAATTGTTGTGTCTGCAAATGCTTTGGGTCGTGGAGTTTAAAGTTCGATTTGAAAATGTTGTCCTTTGATCTAAATGATTTCTTTCAGTGCTATCAGAAGTCTATTTTTGTTCGAATCAAAGTTTTAGTTCTCTTTGCAGCCGCGGTGTTGGAGAAGAAACAAACTACTTCTATCACTGCACCGCCAAAGTCTTTTGAAACTTAACATTTTTTTTATTTGGTTTTTCAGAGGTCAGTTGAACATGAATCGTGGCCATAGTTCTCTATGCAGTCGCCATTGTGGAAGCTAAACAATGAATGACCCGATGGATAGTTTTGATTGTCATCGATTCCTTGGTTTATTGATTAACTATTTAATTTGCGATGTTTATTTAACACTATCGGAAGTCGTTTAAGGTTTGATTCGGGGCCATAGTTCCCTACACAGTTGCCGTTGTGGAAACTAAATGATGAATGACCCGACGGATAGTTTTAATCCTCATCGATTCTGTGGTTTTTATAGTTCAGACCTTTGATTGTTTTCAATGACTATGCTTTTTATTTTATCGAAATATTTTTTAACTAGCGGTCGAAGCATTAGTATCCTGTATCACCACCATTTCGGAGGATGAATGGAGAATGGGCCATTGGATAAGTTTAAATCCATCGATTCCGTAGTTTTATTGGTTCCAACTTTTTCCTTGCAATGATTTTTTTTCTTTTTGTTTTTGCTATCAGGATGTTGTTTGATAGTTGGTCGGAGTTATAGTCTCAAGCAACGCCGTCGTTTTGGAAACCTTGTTGTTTATCTTACCGACGCTGCAAAGATCCTTATTTTATTTTTGTCGATCCATAGTCTTAAAGTTTTTGATCGCCAAAGTTTTCATTGGATTGCGGAAGCTGTAGTTTGATTGTTACCCGCCGTTGCGGCTCCTCAATGAACTAATCACCCGATGCTTAGCTATTCCATTCACTAATGGTTTGTCCTGACTTTTGTTGATGTTTTCTTTTTGTTGCGGAACCCTTAGTCCATGTGACTTTCGTCGTTGCGGCTCCTTAGCAAGCTGACCATCAGCTGCTATAGTTGTTCTGATCTCCGATGCCGCAGCTTTTAATGCTTTATTTCGCCGACATTTTATGTTGAACCGTGATCCTTAGTCTTTTTGGTTTCTTCCATTGCGGTGGCTTAGTGAAATAACCTTCCGACTTGTAGTTTTTCCATTCACCGATGAGGAGTTTTATTTCCCCGATGCTTAGTTTTCCCGCTGGTGAGGGTTTTTCCCATCGTTTTGTGTGTGTTTTTACCTTATTTTATGGACGGTGGAAGTTTCAGATGCTTTTATCGTTTTGGGGTTTTCGTGACAAGAGCGCAGTACAGGGTCTCACTTTTGATGATTAGTTTTACTATTAGTATGGTTTACGTTTTTTGAAAATATGCAATCCGAATTAACGATGAATTTTTCGTTTTAATTGCAGACGGACTTAGAAGATTCTCCAAACCCAGTTTGATGATTACTGTTGCAAAGAAGGACAAAGCAGAAGGGAGTTTGCTGAAAAGTGATAGGCAGAGATGTTCTGAGATCAATGGGATCTTAAAAAGGACAAATAAAATACAAAGCATAATCGATAGTAGCAAAGGCCCAGGCTTGGAAAAGGTTCATCAGTTACCGAGCTGGTCCCGTTTTATGAAGTACTCATAAGTCTTAATTCGAAATGTAACGCATTATATGAATCATGAGCACTCACAAAAGGACAAAATTGTGAGATTAAATGATTGGGGGAGCCCAAAAGTCACCCAGGGGGGGGGGCAACCCAAGGGTTTTGCTGTTTTGTTTAAATATAGGAAAGTTAGAGGGAATATGGGACTTTTTCCCAAACATATTTGTAAGAATCTGATGTAAGAAGAACTATTTCCTTTTGCATAAAGAGATTACAAGTTTCCTGTTGGAGAAAGCTTTGTGGAATTTTTCAAATGATGTGCCATGGATTTGCTGAATGTGAACTATTTCGTTTTCAGTCTTGTGTCCATGAATTGTGAGATCATTCTAAATCTTTGAACCTATGTTCTTATATTAATGTTCTCTAGTTTATTCTATGAATTTTCCACTATGAGTAATGAATGTTGTTCATAAACAAATGGTTATCTGGTTGTTCAAATATCTTTAAATGTTCATGTGTTTTGAAAGAAGTATCAACTATCTGTGATTTTTCTTAATGCATGTGCAAAACACATTACTCATTAATGAATGATAATCTTTCTCCATAGGGATAGGTTAGATAGTTAGTTTTAGTTTTCTTGCTTTGTGTGATTTAGATGCGAGAGAGTTTAAGACGAGAGGTAAGAACCTGCGCATCACATTATGACCGCTCCTCATATTCTCTATCAATCTGCATTCTTAGATAGGCACTTGCAGATCATACTAAAAAACTAAAAAACTAAAATATACATAGTGGACTGAACCGTAACCGGTAAAACCCTTTATTTTGGTTACTTGACCTACGGTAGTCGGACCATAAACTGGACGGATTCCCCATACCAAACAGTAATGGGCTAGTTGGGAACGTTTACTGGTGAGAATCCCTTGCTATTGTTTCCTGCGATTTTCCAGGCCTCAACAATTTTTGGCGCTAGAAGGAGGGCCTCCAGTGCATGGTTGGCCGAGGAAACTTATTTTCTCGAGATTATTCCACCAGTGACAGTTCAGAAAGCAGTTTGTTTCCCAATCCATTTCCTGAAGAGAAGGGTAAAAAACACTTGTATTCTGTCGATAACAAAGTAGTTAATGATATGAGAAGACATACTAGGGAATATGTGAAGAAGATTGGAGGATTATCGATTATCCCTTACTTGCCTAGAAGAGACTATAAAAATAAATACCCTCCTATATTGGAAGACTCAGTGTTGGTTGGAGATTTGGAAGAACTGGTAGAAATAGCCTTACAGGCAGTTGTTCAGCATTTGAATCAAGTGGGCCCAGAGACCCCTTACTGTTCACCTGTTCATACTCCAATTCATTCACCACCTCACTCTCCACTCAGACTCATGGCAGGCGTAAACGCAAATCAGCCACCCACCCCACCAAATCCACCACCTGCTTGGAAAGCTAGGTCACCATTAAACCTAACACCTCCTTTGCATGACTTACCTCAGGATTTTGAGAAAATGCTGCCCAAGTTTGACCCAAGTGAAAATATTTTAGTAGATGATCACTTGCAAAGCTTTTACTTGGCCATAGAAGGACTAAGGGCTGGAGAACATGAAGATGTAGTTTGCATACTTTTTCCACATACCCTTAAAGGAGCAACAACTTCATGGTATTTTGCTCTGCCTGCAAACTCAATCCCAGATTGGGACACATTTGAAAGGATATTCAGAAGTAAATATGCAGCCCATAAAACTCATGCAGTCCTAATGAAAGGACTACACGCTTTAAATAAAGAAAGAAAAGAAAAGGTGCATAGTTTTACCCAAAGGTTTGCTACTTATATTAAGAATTTTTCTACAGTTGATAAGCCCTCTGATAAAGTTCTGATCGAGTATTATACTCTAGCTTTAGGGCCTGACTTAGCCATCTTTGCCAAGGTGCAAGTTAAACCTACGTTATCAAAGACTTATGAAGAAGCTAAGAGAGTAGAAGCTGAAAAAGAAAGCATAGAAGATTATCCTGAGCAGTCAGGAGAGAAAACTTTTGGTAAGAAATCCTTGTTACTGTCTAAGCCTAAGGAGGAGTATTCACATGAATTTGAAGGGATGATAAAGATGATGTAAAAGATTTCAAATAGAATAATAGATTTGGAAAAGGAAAAGGAATCTCAAAAAGCATATAAACCTTACTATAAAAGGAGAGAAGACAATAATCAATCTAAAACTCCTCCACATAGTCTTGCATCAATGAACTTAACAGAGGTAGGTATGGATAACTTTTGCACATTTCATCAATAGCCCCATTCTGAAAAAAAATTCCCTTAATGGATCAATTCGATGACATTAGTGATGAATCAGCTATTGGATTCCAAACTAACAGAAGCTGATGATGAGGAAGAAAAGGGTAATAAGTCCACAGAAAAACAAGAAGAGAATACTTTGGTTTTATGGGAATGTGTCTCACTTTTTGATACAGAAGATGAAGGTACCCTGAAACATGAGGAGATATCGGAAACAACTGTGACAACAAGAAGCCAAGATTTGTTAAATAAAGGTAATTCAATACTTCCAAATATTAAGAAATTTAAAAACAATATGAAGAAATTACAGAAGAACAACACAGATGAGGAAATACCTAAACTTACCATTAGCAGTCAAGATCCAAAACAAGTCAACATGCCTGATAAGACTATTGAAGACAAAGTGGGTAATGTTAAGGAAAATCTCAAAGCACCTGAAGTACCCGAGGAAGAGCTTCCAACTAACAACCAACCTATAGAAGAAATTGTTGAAGCAAGTGTGGGAGGTAAGACTAGGTTTAAAACCCCACCATTCCTTCTGAATTTGGAGATTTTAAACCATAATGTGCACAATTGTTTGGTAGACTCGGGATCATCAGTAAATGTTATGCCACTTGCAATCTACAAAAAGATTAATGGACAGCCTAGACCTAATACCCAGGAGGTTACTGAATTAGACAGGACCAATGTGAAAGTAGTCGGGGAAATGGAGGATGTTCTGATTCGTTTATCTATAAATGAAAAGATATGTCAGTATATTGATATTGTAGTAGCAGACATACCTGATGGTTATGGACTTAATTTGAATCGAGATTGGTCAGCAAGACTAAATGGGTATTTTGCTTCAGATTGGTCCCATTTGTGGTTGCCTTGGGAGGGAAGTCCGAACCAAATAAAAATATTAAGAGAGCCCTACATGAAGCACAATGCTAAGCAAATGGAAGAAAAAAATGAACCAGTGAATTCTGTGTTGGGAAATCAACTAATTGAGCTAGAACTAGGAGACTACCAAGTAGAAGAAGCTAGCAGTACACCAGATACACAGCCCGATCTCCTTCGATTTTCACGGACTAATGATATTGATTGTAAAATAGTAGTTTCAGTTTCAGATATAGTTTTTTCAAGACTAGTAGATGTAGTTTTTGATAATGGTTAGGTATTTTTCATTTTGTAGTCACGCCTAGCCCCTTAACTTACAAGTTGCCAGATTTATAGGGGTAGGCAGATAACTAACTAGTTAGTGGTTTAGTTCTCCAATTTTATTTTTCTTGTTGCTTTTTATTTTCTTAATTATCTTGTACATAAATAAATTGATTTGGTTGTTTATTTTTTATTTACTTTACTTCTATTTGTTTTTAGTTTAGATTTTGATTGATTTCAATAAAAAGAGGCAAACTTTTGGTTGCATGGAGAGCATTTGAATTTTGGATTAACTGAAATCCTTGATTATAAGACTGTGTACTATTGTTTTATCTGAAGGAATTTATTCTAGTTTAACAGTTTTCCTGAATGGTTATGAACACATTGAAGTCCTACTTAATCCTCGTAAAATAACTCAGGATCAAAAGTCTAGAATACTATTTCGAGGCTCCATCCATCTCACATTTAAAAATGTCTTAGGGGGTGATAGCAAAAGACTCATGGAAAGGAAGCAAGGTAAACAATATATTATATATAAATGATCCCATGCCAAGAATTGAAAGCCAAAAGGCAATAAGAGTCAAAACTCCTTAGAAAGCAATATGTATCAAAACAAAATACTGAATCATATGAGTACAAAGTTGCCAAAGTTCTTCTCCATTCGTGAGTCGAAAATTAAATACATCTCTCACACAAAAGGACACTATGGATAGAGGAGCCTGAATAAAAATTCAGAAATAAAGGCATGCAGGAGGACTCATGAAGGACAAAAGTCCAAAAGTACAAAAAAGGGCAAAATGGCATAGGAATGAGGAACAAATGAATATTTCTGTTTACCATATGTTACAATCATGTGGTGTCCGAGATGGAAACTACCTTAAGACAGAGGTAATAAATGAAACTCATATTCCTATCCTCAAAAGAGTTATCTTGACTTTGAAATCCTGATTTCCATTTTCCTAATTGGACTATCATTAATGATTAAAAGTACATACATTTGCCATTTGGAAAATATAGACATCTAGAAGAATTCAACATGTTGGTTTTATTGTCAAACAGTCTGTTACTCAAGGAAGAAGTTGTCCAGAGATCTGGGTTCACCAGGTAGTCGCCAATTGTTGCAGCCGCAACTGTTTTCCCCAAAAATTTTAAAATTTTGGACCCCCTTTGATTTTATCTTACCTAAAATGGTTTGGATTCATAAACTCTGTTTTGTTTTTCCCTCTGCTACAGTTTGGATTGTTTTGAGGTCAACTGTTTTCATGCTTTTCGAAAAATTGTTGTGTCTGCAAATGATTTGGGTTGTGGAGTTTAAAGTTCAATTTGAAAATGTTGTCCTTTGATCTGAATGATTTCTTTCAGTGCTATCGGAAGTCTATTTCTGTTCGAATCAAAGTTTTAGTTCTCTTTGCAGCCGCGGTGTCAGAGAAGAAACAAACTACTTCTATCGCTGCACCGCCGAAGTCTTTCGAAACTTAACATTTTTTTTTATTTGGTTTTTCAGAGGTTAGTTGAATATGAATCGCGGCCATAGTTCTCTATGCAGCCGCCATTGCGGAAGCTAAACAATGAACAACCCGATGGATAGTTTTGATTGTCGCTGATTCCTTGGTTTATTGATCAACTGTTTAATTTGTGATGTTTATTTAACACTATCGAAAGTTGTTTGAGGTATGATTCGGGGCCGTAGTTCCCTACATAGCTACCGTTGCGGAAATTAAATGATGAATGACCTGATGGACAGTTTTAATCCTCACCGATTCCGTGGTTTTTATTGTTCAGACCTTTGATTGTTTTCGATGACTATGCTTTTTATTTTATCAGAATATTTTTTAACTAGCAATCGAAGCATTAGTCTCCTATATCACTGCCGTTTCGGAGGACGAATGGAGAACAAGCCATTGGATAAGTTTAAATCTACCGATTCCATGGTTTTATTGGTTCGAACTTTTGCCTTGCGATGATTTTTTTTCTTTTTGTTTTCGCTATCGGTTTGTTGTTTGACAGTTGGTCGAAGTTATAGTCTCAAGCAACGCCGCCGTTTTGGAAACCTTGTTGTTTATCTGACCAATGCTGTGGAGATCCTTATTTTATTTTTGTTGATCCGTAGTCTTAAATTTTCCGATCGCCAAAGTTTTCATTGGATTGCAGAAGCCGTAGTTTGATTGTTACGCGCCGTTGCGGCTCCTCAATGAACTAATCGCCCGATGCTTAGCTATTCCGTTCGCCGATGGTTTGTCCTGACTTTCACCGATGTTTTCTTTTTGCTGCGGAACCCTTAGTCCATGTGACTTTCACCGTTGCGGCTTCTTAGCAAGATGACCATCCGATGCTATAGTTGTTCTGATATCCAATGCGACAGCTTTTAATGCTTTATTTTGCTGACGTTTTATGCTGACCTGTGATCCTTAGTATTTTTGGTTTCCGCCATTATGGCGGCTTAGTGAACTAACCTTCCGACTTGTAGTTTTTCCATTCACCGATGAGGAGTTTTATCTGCCCGATTATTAGTTTTCCCGCTGGTGAGGGTTTTTCCCACCGTTTTGTGTGTGTTTTTACCTTATTTTATGGATGGCGGAGGTTTCAGATGCTTTTATCATTTTGGGGTTTTCGCGATGAGAGCGCAGTACAGGGCCTCACTTTTGATGATTAGTTTTACTGTTAGTATGGTTTACGTTTTTTGAAAAGATGCAATCCAAATTAATGATGAATTTTTTGTTTTAATTGCAGATGGACTTAGAATATTCTCTAGACCCAGTTTGATGATTACTGTTGCGAAGAAGGACAAAGCAGAAGGGAGTTGGATGAAAAGTGATAGGCAGAGATGTTCTGAGATCAACGAGATCTTAAAAAGGACAAATAAAAGAAAAAGCAGAATTGATAGCAGCAAAGGCCCATGCTTGGAAAATGTTCATTAGTTACCGAGCTGGTCCCATTTATGAAGTACTCATAAGTCTTAATCCGAAATGTAATGCATTATATGAATCATGAGCACTCACAAAAGGACAAAATTGTGAGATTAAACAGTTGGGGGAGCCCAAAGGTCACCCAAGGGGGGGGAGGGGGGGGCAGGCCAAGGGTTTTGTATTAAATTGAGCACATAGATCTGTGGACAAACACACAACTCACATGATAGATCACACAATTTACTCAGTTATTGAAGAATGAAACAGTGCAAAAATGGCTTGCAGCTGTGAATGCTTTTCATTAATCAAAGAGTAATTAGAAAGATAATTATAATGAAGTACAATGGCTTTAATAACCACAAGCAATTCGAATCCACATGAGGAAGTTTGAATTGATTAGACTCTACTTGACTGTAAGTAACCAAGACCTTGTCTAAATCACTATCGGAGGACTCAATAGTTAACTGACCTTGTCTAAACCATAACCGGAGTTCATCGGAGCTCTAAAACATAACTCAAGTGTTACATTCAGTGTTGAATAAGGTTAAATGACAGTGGTAGGTGAGAAATGCGCCCCACATGTGTTCAGTCAAGTAAACCTAGCGCTAACTGAATGTAGAGGACTAGAACTAAATGTAACTGACTCCTAACTTAGCTTGACTAGTCATTAACTGAAGTGAACTGACCTTGGTTGGTTTCAGCACTCCCAGTGGCTTCCTAAATTGTAGGGATTGGTCTAGGAGGATCCTAAACTGATGCAATCAAGTGCAATCATTGGCAGTGAGGCTCAATTAGTGTTCCCCACACTTTAGTAATTGAAACATGTGCCCAAATTAGGTCAAGTGGACTCAATGGTGTTAATGACTATAAATAGACTGGATGGACTCCCGATTTAGACATGACTCCCAATTTAGACATATGACCAAATTTGGACAAGGGAGGATTAATAATCCTAACATTTTGCTGTTTTGTTTAAATATAGGAAAGTTAGAGGGAATATGGGACTTTTTCCCAGACAGATTTGTGAGAATCTGATGTAAGAAGAACTATTTCCTTTTGCATGAAGAGATTAGAAGTTTCCTATTGGATAAAGCTTTGTGTAATTTTTCAAATGTTGTGCCATGGATTTGCTGAATATGAACTATTTCGTTTTCAGTCTTGTGTCTATGAACTGTGAGATCGTTCTAACTCTTTGAACCTATGCTCTTATATGAATGTTCTCTAGTTTATTCTATGAATTTTCCACTATGAGTAATGAATGTTGTTCATAAACAATTGGCTATCTGGTTGTTCAAATATCTTTAAATGTTCATGTGTTTTGAAAGAAGTATCAGCTATCTGTGATTTTTCGTAATGCATGCACATAACACATTACTCATTAATGAATGATAATCTTGCTCCCTAGGGATAGGTTAGATAGTTAGTTTTAATTTTCTTGCTAAGTGTGATTTAGATGCGAGAGAGTTTAAGACGAGAGGTAAAAACCTACACATCACATTGTGACCGCTCCTCGTATTTTCTATCAATATGCATTCTTAGATAGGCACTTGCATCTCATACTTAAATATAAAAAACTAAAACATACACGGTGGATCGGGCCACAACCGGTAAAACCTTTTATTTTTGTTACTTGACTTACGGTAGCCGGACTGCAAACCGGACGGATTCCCCATACCAAACAGTAACGGGCTAGTTTGGTACGTTTACTGGGGAAAATCCCTTGCTGTTGTTGCCTGTGATTTTCTAGGCCTCAACATGACCCTTAAGTAAAAGATTCTAAAAAAAAATGTAAATATCATACTTTATATATGAAAAATGTAATATGTTACTCGTTATTAATATATTACGATTTTTTTTTAAAGAAAAAAAAAGATAGATATCGTTTATGTTCTTATAAGAATTCAATACGCACTCAAATGTACATATGTACATCAAATACATGGAGGTGGCATGTACATAATATTGGTCTTATGAAATAAAGGTCTAAATCTATTTAGTAATATATGTAATTTAATAATGTGATAGAGTGCTAATGTCATTCATATCTTAATTATGATTCGTAAAAGAGAATTCCAACATTTACATAAAATATGAAAGAGATTGTAGATATTGCAATGTCTAATAACAATTAGAATCTAACTTAAACATTTTTAATGTATATAAATATATCTATATAATTTTGTATATATGTACATAGTTAATGTATATGCACTAGGTTTATTCCATTGACTCGTTTGGTCATTTTTAGTAAATTGATTTAATTTTGTGTTCTCTTAATACAGAGTTAAGACACAAATTTAAAAAGAAAACAAGTTCATCCCTTACCTTTATGAGGATGTACTATTTCAGTTTATGATGTATTACTTTACAATAGTGTATTTACTAATTTCAACTATTATATAGTATTGGATTTGGTATGAAATGTACAATATAAATGAGCTGATGGTTAAGAATATGGTTATTTTTTACAAAATCATACATTCAAATTTGGTAGAGGTTTTTTTTTACAAAATTATACATTCAAATTTGGAAGAGGTAGAGTATGTATATTTTTATAAATTTTAGTTGTGAAATCATTGTGAGGAGGGGTCCTTTATTCTATAAACAAAGAGATCTTCTACATTAATTTGGTGTTTAATTAGGTCGTGACTTTAAAATTAGACTATTATTGTTATTATTATTATTATTATTATTACAAAAAATAGAACTTCACTCGTTAATGAATAACGTATTTACTATATTAATAATATTTGGTTCTCTCCATTACCTTATCAGCAAATTCTAATGATTTTGCATAATCCATGTGGGGTTGGTTAGTCGAAGAAGGTCTTTTTTAAAGAAGCAGGGTAGAAGTAATCAAAACCAAGAATGTAAAGGCCTCACTCAGATCCATTTTCCATTTGAACATAATGTTGACATCCATTATGCTAGACTAATCATGTGGAAGATCGATGCATTAGTTTCAATACAAGGTCTAGTCAATGCATCGAAACCATAATTATTTCAAGTGGCTCACAATGGAATTCTATAGAACGTAATGACCAAACGAGTCAATGGAATAAACCTAGTGCATGGAGGAAAACCAAATCAAATTTGTAGGTAAAAGAATAATATAGCTCTATTCCAAGAATAGAAGCCTTGTGCACACATTATGCCTTTTCTTTAACTTTATTTTCAAAATGAAATAAAACAAAAAATAGTGATGTCAATTCTAAATACAAATGGATAAGCCTTGTGTGGTAACTCAGTTGGTTGATGCCTCAGGGATCAAACCTTCGGGTGGTTGAGGTCATGGGTTCAATTCTTTGTGTCCTCCAAGGTTAGGAACCCAAGTAGGTGTCGGGGATAGGATCCAACATAGCCTAACAAGGTGAGGCCCCTTTGGGTGGGCCCCTCAGAAGCTTTCCATGGATGTAGCAACCCAATATTCAGGCACGAAGCACATTAAAAAAATACCAATGGATAAATCCCTAAATCTAATGGTTTGTTCAATGTTGTTTTATTATATTACTTTTCAAAGAAAGGCATTAAAATAGTAAATTCAATATTTCTTGGAGGAGGAAGATTGGCAAAGGCATTTTCTTTTTGGAAGGCCCAACGATTACTCTAATTCGATGCTTGCTTGATTTCATGCATTCTACTGAATAAGAGAGGGGGTAAGGTGAACTGTGAATGTTTACAATGTTGCTTTGAAAGCCAAGCATATGATTTTCCATAGGTGTTACATAAAATAATAAATAAATATGTTAATAATAATTAATAATAGTTAATAATAATAATCAATGAATATTAGCAAAGATTTTTTAGCTGGAAGTATCTGTGGTGACGCTTGCGCTTGGGTTCTGCGCGTGCTAGGGTTCTGCACCATTTTGGCAGGCTTTTATGCCTTTGGGAGGAGGTCGTGCAGGCCTCTGGCATGCCTGATGACATCGCTGGGTCCCCCTCGGGCCCTAGTGTTGAGCTTATTGCCTTCAGATCCCTAATTGCGGGGAGATCCAAATCCTTGCAGCCCCCCTTGATCCCCAAATTTGTGAAAAACTCGATGAAGTTCCCACCATTGACCTTCCTCCTCGGCATCCCATGTAGGTGGCCGTCTCTCTGGCAGATCGGGATTTGGTGGGCCAGTTCACTGGGATTTGGCCCTCCCCTAAGTCCACGGACAACTGGATTCAAAAAAATTGGAGACCCCTGATCTCAAACAGCGTCACATGCTATCCAGTAGGCAGGGGGTTTTTCCTTTTCGAATTCATTGCTAAAGAAGACCGAGATCTGATCTTTCAAAGTGGGCCATATTTCATGGGTCCCCAAGGATTATATTTGAACAGATGGAATCCGGATTTTGATCCTGCAGTTGATGTCCCCAAGGAAATCCCTGTCTGGGTCCATCTCCCTAATCTTTCGATCTATTGCTGGACTCCCTCCTCCATGCAAGCCATCGAAAACACACTCGGTAAGTACATTGATAAATCTCACCCTAAAGATAATTATTCTTGTGCCCGAATTTGTGTAGAAGTAGATATGGAAGCAGGGCTTCCCGAAGCAGTCAAATTAGCTGTCGGAGAATAGCAACACTACCAAAAAATGGACTATGAACAACTTCCATTCAAGTGCAGTCATTGTCATGAGTATGGTCACTTCCAAAAATATGCCCTAAGAATCCTATTCATCTAGAAAAAGATCAAGAAGAAGGATGGACCCAAGCAAAACGATCCAAATCCAACCCAAGACAGGCCCATAAAAAAGCTGAGAAACCCCCGAGCCCTTTCAAGGCTGTTGTTGCCCCCATCAATCCTATTTCCGATCAAGGAACCAACTCGGCTCCAGTTGCCGACTCCCCACAGTCTAGCAATGAGGAGGCTCCTGTACAGGAAGATGGGATCCCCCCAAGCCTGATCCCTGAAAATGCCAGCCCATCAAACAAAGGAAAAAGCTAGGAAGAAAATAGCCTCCCTAACTCTCATAATCAATCTTCAGATGAAGAGGCCTCAGAAGAGGAAGAAGGAGAAATAGGACAAATGCAACCCTCCCCTTCCAAAAGAAAAGCTAAGCAAGGAATAAAAACTGACAAGGAGCGAAGGGAAGAAGCCACCTACAAAGACAAGCTATTAGGAGCGCAAGTCACCCTTGAAGCCATGTTAAACTATAGAATCACGAGGCAAAAAGGGCAGCCCAAAGGGGCTACCAAAACCCCTAAATGTAAGTAATGAAGATTGTCTCCTGGAACTGTAGAGGATTAGGAAGCAAAAAAAAACTGGACTCAACGAAAGATCTTATTTGTATATCTAGTCTTGATATCTTGCTGATCCAGGAGACAAAAATGGAGGAAGAAAGCTTCCTCCAGTCATCCCTCCATTTTTGGAAAAATGGTGAGGGCCTGGCTAATAGCTCTAGAGGCGCTTGGGGGTATAGGCACCCTATGGAAAAAAGAGGCCTTTGACCTAATCCATTCCACTTCAAATACTCATTGGATCCTATCAATTCTCCTTCATAAAGAATCGAGCATCCAGGTGAGCGTTTTCAATATCTATGTTCCTATTTTGTTAATGGAAAAAAGATACTGCTGGCAAAGTATTCAAGACAAAATCTCTTCCCAAATCCTGGAAAACATCATTCTTGTAGAGGATCTGAACATCATTCTTAATGCCAAAGAAAAAAAGGGGGCTCCTTAGTCAGAGATCCCTTAAGAGAAACCATGGAAGATGCCATGAGTAGTTGGGATCTTGAGAATATTAAGCCTACCCAAGGCAACTTCATGAGGTCCAATAGAAGAATAGGACCAGGTCATATTGCTTTCAGGCTCGATAGGTTCTTAATTCATCATTCCTTCGATGTTCTTGGTTTCAGATCGGACTCTAAGATCCTTCCTTTTAGCATGTCAGATCATAAGCCGATCTTGTTGGACTTGACCAAAGAAAAAAATTTAGGCCCCATTCCCTTTAGATTCAGCCCTTGCTGGATTAGTCAAGATGGGTTTATGGATCTTGTCAATTTAGTTTGGGCCGATCTAGTTTCTAGATCTCCATTCCATGTCTGGGAAGAGAAACTGAGAAGGCTCAAAAGAGATCTTAAGGCTTGGGCCAAGAACCTAAAGTTGCCCTCTGCCTATAGACTAGAATCCCAACACAATTTGGAAAACCATCAAATTTCTCAGGAAGAGCAGCCTATGGAGCTCACTAACATGGAAAAAGAAGCCAACCTCCATCGTATCCTCCAAGCGGCATGCAGGACTGAGGAAGAAAATCTCAGACAGAAATCTAGGTGCTTATGGCTAAAAGCTGGAGATCAAAACACTAGCTTTTTTCATAAGCAAGCGGAGGGTCGAAAAAACTTCAAAGCTGTAAAGGAAATCCAGATTCAAGGCCAGTCTATCAAGGAGTTTAAAGAAATAAAAAAGGAAGCTCATGATCATTTCCAAAGAGTTTATTCTGAAGAGGATCATCCACCTCTCCTGGGCTCCCCTATTCTCGATTCGGTTCCTCTACTACTCCGCCGCTCCTCAAACAGAAAGCTAATTGCCCCAATTTCAAAAAAAGAAGTAAAACAGGCCCTGGCGGCCATGGAGCCTGACAAAGCGCCGGGTTCGGATGGGTTCACTGCCAGATTTCTCAAAGCTTGCTAGAAAATCATTAAACACGATCTGGTTAAAATGGTTCGCAAATCTCAGAATTGTGCTAAGATTGGAGGTAGTACCAACTTGGCTTTTCTCGCCCTCATCCCAAAAGAGAACGAGGCTACCTCCTTCGACAGATTCAGGCCCATATCTCTCTGCAATATTGGATACAAAATCATTGCCAAGGTCATAGCTAATAGGATAAAAGCTATGTTATCCTCCATCATCCCTGAAAATCAAGGAGGCTTTGTCTAAGGGAGGCAGATCACCGACAACATAATTCTGGTCCAGGAAGCAATCCACTCAAGCATCAGTCATCGAGAAAAAGGTATGGTTGTAAAACTTGACTTAGCAAACACCTTTGACAGAGTTAGATATGATTTTCTATTCTAGGTCATGCACAGATTTTGCTTCGACCCCGCATTTGTCAGATGGATCCAAGACTGTATCAAATCCCCTTGGATAGCCCCATTAGTAAATGGGCATGCAACTAATTTATTTCAAGCCCCCCGGGGGCTCTGCCAAGGTTGCCCTCTCTCTCCCATGCTCTATGTTATCCAAGCCTTTGTGCTTAGTTTCCAGCTAAACCTTTTCCAGCAAAATAACGAGCTTCTTGGGCTCCGCATAGCTTGTGCAGTTAAGGATGTGAACCATGCCCAGTTCGTTGATGACATGATTCTTCTGGGGGGAGCTAGTGTGGTTTCAACAAGTCTGTTCAAAAGGGAACTTGATATGTATCAAGGCGCTTCAGGTAGTCTCAACAACTATAACAAGAGCCATATTCTTAGCTGGAACTGCAATCCTAGAGATCTGGCAGACATTAGCAGAATCCTTGGCATCAATGGGAAAACCTAGTGGGATAATTTCAAATATCTGGGGGTCCCCATCTTCAAATCTGCCCTGAAATCCTCCTCCTGGCTACCTCTTATTGATAAAATTAAGAGCAGGATTAGCACTTGGGGAGCTAACTGGTTGAATCTAGCTGGGAAGGTAGTTCTTATAAAGGCTATCTTATCCAATATCTCGATCTATCAATGCTCCATTCTACTTGATCCTAAATGCATCTTGGCTAGTATTGAGTCTTTGCTTAAAAACTTCCTTTGGAAAGGAGGGAAGCAAAATGAAAATAAGATATCCTTGGTCAGCTAGGAAAAAGTGACCAAGCCTTGGTTTCATGGTGGTCTACAAATTAGACAGCTGGCTCTGCAAAACTTAGCGCTTGGAGCCAAACTGCTTTGGAACATCATTTTCGGTAAGCTCTCGTGGTGTAACGCTGCCCTTTGGAAAAAATATTTCTCGAATAGCCGTCTTAGGCACTTGGACTACCCCCCTTGTGCAAGAAAGGGATCGGCCATCCTCCCTATTCTTCTCAAAGCCCTCCCTTTCTTCTCTGCTAAGATCACGTGGATTCCTGGGAATGGTAAACAAGTCAAGATTTGGGAGGACTCAATCATGTGTGACCCTCCATTGGACCAGTCCCCAGGAATGGGAGATCTCAAAGCTCACATGCATAATAGGGACATGACTACTATTTGGGATATTTCAGAATGGAATCCTGATGGATCTTGGAAGAAATGGGATATCCCGTTCCCACTCCAGTTGGATGGTGCTAAGAGGCAGCTCCTCAAGAACTTAAAAGGGAAATCCCCTGAATCCACCACAGCTAAAGACTCTAGAGGTTAGGGGAATAGGTCTGGAAAGTACTCCACCTTAGCTGGTTATAACCTCCTCTTGTGTACTACAAACAATGAGAATCCAGCTATTTGGAAAAGCATTTGGGCTATTAAAAGCCTCTCTAAAATAGACTTCTTCACATGGACAGTTCTCCATAATAAAATTCTCATTGGGGATAACCTTAAGAAAAAAGGGTGGGAAGGCCCAACGAGATGTCCCCTCTGTCTCTATAATGAAGAAAATGTGAGCATATTCTTATTTCTTGTCAGTTCACTAGAGATGTTTGGAAAGTGTCTCTCCCCCTGAAGGATGAGCTCTTCTTCGGGAGTCTCCCAGATCTCTTTCTCCTCTGGGCCTCCAAAGCTCCCTTCATTCTCAAGTCAAAAAATTCCAAAGCGTGTTGGATGGCATTGCCAAAGGTCATTATTTGGAAGATTTGGTTGGAAAGAAACTCCCGAATCTTTTGAGAGCATCACGAGAAAGCTGAACAGGTAGCTGCAAAAGTTCTTGGATTGTTGGGAGAATGCCTATCCCATCTTTGGACCGTGCCTTGCACCACTTCTCCCGTCATGGATGGTTGGTTAAACATGTTAGCTCCAAATCCCCACTTGGCTCTTCCAAGACCAAAGAAAGGGAAACCGTGGGAGATTAGGATGGAGGAAATCGAGCTCAATTCTTGGCTACGGTCCCTGAAAAGGATGGCCCTGTTCACAGACGGATCTTCTAAAGGCAATCCCGGGGCGGCACGGGGGGTGGGGCGAAGTTTTTTTCACTCCGGATGGATTTTTGGAAACTAGGTTTGCTTTGGGTCTAGGAGATGACACTAATAACATGGCTGAAGCCTTGGCATTATGGCAAGGGCTGAGGATCGCCAAGACCCATGGAATCTCTAAGTTAACTGTCATCGGAGACTCCAGAATTGTTATTCAAGCTCTAGCCGAGAACCTAATTCCGAGCCAAATGCTCCTGAGGCGGCTTATCCACAAAATCATGGCCCAAGTCCTCTCCTTCAATAAAATTGATTTTTATCATGTGTTGCAGAAAAACAATATAGAGGCTGACAAAGAAGCAAACCTAGGATCCTCTCTCAACCCTGAGGAGCTAATTATTAATGGCCTGGGATCCCTTTGTTCCCCCCCATAGGACCAGGGCTAAGAACATGTGGTCTTCCACTATGTGGGCCCTTGTGATCTGGTCTAATCCATGCCATGTGGTTTCCAGGATAGGTGGAGTATGGTCAGCACGTGGCTTGGCGTCGACAGGTGATGAGAGGTTAAATGCGAGCCCGGGTGTGGTCAGTTCGCCTGGTGCGAAATTGAAAGGCGTCTCGTCGAAGCTAGAGTTTTCGAGTGTTATCATGGCTTTTTTAATTGCTCACACATTGGGGGATATGGTGATGCCTGGTGCAAAATTGAAAGGCGTCTCGTCGAAGCTGGAGTATTCGAGTGTTTTCATGGCAGGTTTAATTGCTCACACGTTAGGGGATACAGTGTTTCCAGAGCCCCTGTGTGGCATTTTTTTAAAGCATTGGATCAATGTGGATGGTCGCCATATCAAAATCGCTTGCATGGTAAATATCGGTCTTCTCCAGGAGCTCTGCCATCTGGTTAGTGATAAGGAGTTGCTGCTAGTTAGAATGGATGCTCGGTCTTCTTCCGCCATTGCGCCCGCTGCCCCTAGTCCCGTGGAGGTGAAGATCAGTGATCCAGATGGAGATCGGTGGCCACCCACCTATTCCACTGGCTCAAAACAATTGTCCATTGTGGCAGTTTCCTAGTTATTTTTCGGCAGTTTTTCGAGTCCTAAACTTCCGGGGCCGTTTTGAGGCCTTAAACGACGTTTTTTGGAGATTCGGGGCCAAATGGTTGCCATCGGCATGCATTTGGCCAACCAAAAGTTGTAAAGCTTAGATAGACCTTTCCAACAAGCTATCGAACGCCCAAATCGGAGATTGTATGCAAAAGTTATGACCCCGGGAAGTTGACTGTTCAACTTACCACCACGGGGCCGCAAACTTTATGACGGTTCATCTTCTAGGGTTACGTTTTGGGACTTTTGGGGTTCTCGCCTCATTCTTATTATATATAGGCCCCTTTGGCCTCATTTTGTATTCATCTTAGCACGAATGAGCGTAGCGGCCACATCTCTTCTCAGAGATAGCTACCACCATTCTAGCAATTGTATTACAGTCTGTTCTATTTCCGCCATTTAATAGAATAT
>LPNX010464731.1:1606-25325 GCA_001517045.1 Pseudotsuga menziesii
AAACCCTTGTGAAGTAGGACTACATGGTCTCTGAGGTCTATATCTTCACATTCTTCAACTGGTTAGTCAATGTCATCTTCCAATTGATGTTCTTTCCTTCGAACAACTTTTTCAAAGCATTGAATAATTCCTTAAGTGTATTTAAGGATGACACATGAGGATGATATGATTTTTAATAGAATTTGCAGTGATTCGCTTGGTCTTTTCCAAGTTCTTCTTATGAGTATAGTTATCCTCATCTCCCTCTAGCTCTGTAAATTCCCTACTGATATACTAATCTAAGTCATTTTCTTCAAGGATTAGGGAGATCATATAATTCCATGCCCAGAATTTGTCAGCTCCCCCAAGCTTATCATCAAATTGTGTGTGATGAGTCATTTTGAAATGAGAACCTCAAATGCAAATAGCAAAGATGTAGATCTTAGAGATTTGAGGTGTCTGACCTGGTTTCGAAGCTGGCTGAACTAGGGTTTGTTATAGAAACCCTAATTTTCCAAACATGGAATTTAAAACTTTTGATTGGACAGGAAGATATGCCTCTTCAAGGTGATATGTCCAATGTACTCCTTTACTGAAGCCTATGCTTGGAAGCCTTAAAAACTTGATTCCCTAGTTTCTTCCTGTAATGTCCCGCAATGTCCCACAATCAAAAGTTATAACTTATCCAAATTTGATTCTACTTCCACCAAAATATGCACTCTTCTATGGAGATTTATCCTTGCCCTCTTTTCTTGACGATCTGTGGAGACAATACCTTGAACTAGGAAGCCCTGGTTTCTCCAATTTCTTCTACAGAATTGTCTAATATTGATTCTATTGTATCTCCAAAATTTATGCTCCTAAGGGTATGAAACTTCATCCTGAGGTAACTTGCTCTGTCTTATTTCCAATCCTACAGGTTAGAGTAGAATTGGATTCACCAAGTGGAACTTATAATATTTTTCTCAAAGTAACTTGTTTGAGGACTAGTTCATCATAGCGAAATTGTACGGACTTCCATGTGTCACTGTTTCACCTTTGGGGTCTTAAACTCGGACCACTGAAACTATAGTTCGTGCCTTATCTAAAACATCTTGCAAAATTTTATTTGTACCTTCCTATCCCGAGATATAGCAATTCTCCCTAGGTCATCTGTTTAAGGCTAGATTCTAGAGGAGGTTGGAACCCTGATTAGGAGGAACCATATCTCCTAAACTATAGAAAATATGAGACCGAAACTCGCAGAAAAGATACAAAAATATTTCATATTCGTCTTGTCCAAGTTTCATCTCTTGAGTCTTCTCCAATATTGAGTTATAGTGAAAGTCCAAAGATGACTAGATTTTGTCTTCTATGGTTTTCAAGCATGAAACCCTAATTTCCAGTAGCTACCATTGTAGCAGTATTTTGGTTGCATCGTGCCTTCTTTTAGAGTGTCCTTGATACCATGTTAGTTTTTCTACATTAATTTGATTAGGATCTTTATTTGAAAGAATAACAAGCACATAAATATATTCAAGATACACAAGAGACACAAAACATATATATTTTCATCGGGGAAACCATAAAGGAGAAACATGTTCGATGACTTGAGGTGGTGGTTTGAGTTCCTACATTTACACTTATTGTTCATACTATGCTTCATTCATAGGTATATTTTCTAGTTGTGGTATTTCCTAAACATAATTGTTGAGATGAATCAGAGTGTAATGGTTTCAAAGCACTTGGGGGATCTTCCTATTGATTAATCTGTCACAACAATGGGTCAACTATGGTGTCTTCTAAATAAACTAGTGATTACCGTCCTTCATCAATCTCATGGGAGGCTTGCTGCTATTGGGGAACTTCTTTGTGAATCACAATTAATGAAATAATTTGAATGGTCTATGATGTATCATCAAGGATTTAATAATAAAGGGCTTCGACAAGTTTGAATGGTCTTAGACAAGTTTGTTCTTGTTTTCCTTGATGACATTCTTGTTTATTCCAAGAATGAGGAAGAACATGAAGAACATCTGATACTGACGTTGCAACTTCTCAGGGAGCATAAGTTGTATGCAAAGCTAAGAAAATGTGAATTTTACAGAGATAGGATTCATTATTTGGGTCACCTCATCTCAAAGAAGGGCATATCTGTAGACCCTGAAAAGATTGAGGCCATTATGAATTGGCCAAACCTAAGACATGTGACAGATGTAAGGTCTTTTTATGGGAATTGCAGGATACTACAGGAGATTCATTGGGGTATTCTCCAAGGTTGCACATCCTATCACTTCCTTGCAAAGGAAGGGGATAAAGTTTTAATGGACACCAAGGTGTGAGGGAAGCTTCCAGTAGTTGAAGAACCTTCTCACAAGTGCATGAGCACTGAAAATTGCAGACCCAGAGAAATATTTTGTGTTGTGTACTGATGCATGTGGATAAGGACTTGGATGATTTCTTATGTAGGATAACCATGTGGTGTGTTATGAGTCCAGAAAGTTGAAGGATCGTGAGAATAACTATGCCACTCATGATTTATAACTTGCATCCATAGTACATGCTCTAAGGATGTGGAGGCATTACTTAATAGGCAGAAAGTTTCAGTTAAGGACAAACCACTATGGTCTAAAGTATCTGTTTGATCAACCAACTCTAAATGCTAGGCAAGATAGATGGTTGGAGTTTTTGTGTGATTTTGATTTTGAGATCAAACACATAAAAGGAAAAAAAACAAAGTGGCCGATGCACTCAGTAGGAAGGTGCTCGAAATGCACTTGGCATCTCTTAGTATTTTCCAATCATATTTGAGATAGCATATTGTTAATCATGCTACTGAAAATGAATTTTATGCGCAAGTAAAAGACAAGTTGTAGTAGAAAAATCTTGAGAAGAAGTATGAGGGATATAAATTGGAAGAATATGGAATTCTTAATTATAAGAAAAGAATTTATATTCCAAATGTAGTAGATTTGAGGAGAATGGTTATGGATGAAATCCATCAGACTCCATATTCTAGTCATCCAGGATATCAAAAGACAATTACTACAGCCAGAAAGCAGTATTGTTGGTTGGGAATGAAGAAGGACATTACTAAGTACATTTCAAGGTGCATGAAATGTCAGTAGGTGAAGGTTGAGCATCAACACCCAACGGGGTTGTTGCGACCTTTGGCAGTTCCAGAATGGAAATGGGAAGTTATTTCCATGGATTTTATTACAGGATATCCAATGACTTGGAGACAACATGATTCCATCATGGTTGTGGTGGACAAGTTAATAAAGGAAGCACATTTTATACTAGTTAAGTCTACTTATAAGACTGATGCCATTGGAAAAATATTCATGAATGAGATTTTCAGATTGCATGGATTTCCTAAGCCAATAGTCTTTGACATAGATCCTATGTTCACTTCCAATTTTTGGAAGGGTTTGTTTGCAGATTTGGGTACCAAGTTGAACTTCAGCATTGCCTACCATCCTCAAACTAATGGACAGATGGAGAGAGTGAATCAAGTGCTGGAAGACATGCTTCGCATTTATGTGATGGACAAACCAACCAAGTGGTAAGATTATTTACACTTGGTAGAATTTGCATATAATAATGGACAACAAGCATCCTTGGGGATGAGTCCATGTGAATCTTTGTATGGTGGGATAATCTAGTGAACAGGATTGTGCTTGGTCCAGAATTGCTCAAGGAGATGGAGCAGGAGATTGCATCAGGAGGTTCTGGCAGTACTTTTGTTTCTATCTCTTGTTTAAGCGTTGCATTGTTAATCTTTATTTATTTTTGCAAATCTTCTTGATTCTTGGTGAGTGTTTCCTGTGTGAAAACGTGAAATGAGGCATCTAACATGTTTGGACTGCTGACATGGTCTATACTAGGCATAAGTTTTTGTAACACCTCCATTAATGTATTCTGGTTCTGCGTCATGGTGCTCAAGTTTTGTGTTATGGTGTTTATGTCTTGAGTCATGGTACTCATTTTGTCATCCAAGTATTTTTTTTTTCTTGTTCATGATGTCCAAATTGTAATACCCCATTGTTGACCCCATGGTATTTAATTGTACATAATGTAAATATTATATGAAAATCATGTCGATGAGCTCAAGGCTAAAGCCCTTACATTAATTGATGTTTTGTGGGTAGGTGATCAAGGTTGATACCTATGGTTTTGGTGCTAAGTCAAGTACATTATATATCTTGATATATCATGTAAATGTACAAAATTAATACAATACCACAGCTAGCTATGGGACTGCAAACATTAAAGAGATGGGGGCATGATTCCATAAAGGATGGGGTGGGGAGTTATTTAAACCCCCTAAGCCAGTAGGATGTGACCAAATGTCAATGGGGAAACCCATGAATCCTTAGCTACCTTTTTGTGCTATGTCCTCAATTATCAATTTATTCCAAAAGTTGGTTAAGGCAGTTAATGCCTTGGGTGAAGCAAGGCATGGCAGTTTGATGGATTCACTAAGAAATCCTACAAGCTACAGATTATTTTTGTTCCAAGTAAACCCGCATGGTAATGCATGCACATTCCCTCATCCCTGAGTCACGTTGAGCGTTGGGGGAATTATCATTATTCGCATTGTTGGTCGAGCGAGTTGGAGGGAGGTTGTGTTTTTTTTCTCATCGTTGTTCACCATTCTATCCTTCCATTGTCCCAGATGATTCGATCATTCTGATCATTTGTTCATGTGCGTTGTGGGTGGTTCGACCATCTTGAGTTATGGATGTGTTGTTCCACAGTGTGTGTCTATGTGACATTGTGATATGAGACCTTGTTTCCTCTGTGTTACAGAGAGGAGCCTATGAGGCTGAGTTTTCCTTGTGGATTACTATGTTGTGCATCCTTGTCTTGGTTCTAAGACCAGTGGGAATGGAAGAGGCCATAATGGGTCAATAAACCTAGTGAAGAGAGGAACCTCACAGACAAATTAGGAAAGTTGGTAAATCCTTTTGTCACACCCTGAAGAAAAATAGAAGGAAAGGTATGGCTTGAGGAACTATGTAGCAGTCAAGGGAATATTTCCTTGTGTTGGGTGGTCCAAGTACTGAGGAGGCCAAGACAGATATTGTGTAGGTGCCCATGGCTCTATGGTGGAGCTCACTAGCTTAGCAATTCTATCTTTCCCATTTTCTTAACATCCTGATAAGCCCAACTATTAGTTGGATTTGTCATGTCTTGTGATGTTTTGGGTTTGTTTCCTAGTAACTTGTGAAACCCAATGGTATGTTGGCTTGGTTGGATAGTCTATGAAACCCAGCAGTGTGTTGGAATGACCGTGTGAGTATGTTTGGCCATGTGAAATCCTGTTGTTTTCTCTAATTCCTTGTGAGAATCATGCCCATCTCGAGGGTGGCAGTGTGTTGAGAGATTAATGAATACGCTGGTCTACGGTTGGGTGAAACGTTGCAGCGACATAGCTAGTTGTGGAACAACTTAATCATCAAGATAAGTATACTCTGTTATTCTTGTTTTATGCATTGAAGTTTCTTATGAATGAATGTGATGAATTGATAAGGAAGAATTCTTGTAATGAATGAAATAGGATTCATTGTTGTAAAAGTATCTCTTATATGCTTGTTTATTCCATATATCGTATGTGAATCACTATGTTCATGTTGGATGCTAGATGATGACTAAGTAGAGGTTTTTACTTGTGTATATTTCCTTGCATTTTACTTCGGTTTGGCCTTGTATGTTCCATGCATTTTGCTTAAGTCCATGGAGGTTAGAAAATCCTGGTTAAAGAGTCAGCTTGCAGTTGATCTAAGTGTTTCTGCACCCTGGGATTCACAACAGAAGGCAGAATGTGGGAGGTGGGAGAAAGAAGTTTAATCAAAGCAGAATGTGGGATTTTCGACTTCCAGGATCTACCTGCGGAAGGAAGAAGGCAAAAGGTGGAAACCGGGAAAAAGGTTAAGGTAAGGATTTGGTCTTCCGATTCCTGAGTTCCGCACTGGAGGGAGGAAAGGCGGAAATGAGGATAGAGGTTCCGTGATTTGATATTTTTCTGGCATCCGAGTTCCAAAGTGTGGAAGGTGGAAGGGCGAAAGGAGGAAGGCGAAACAATGGTTGAAAGACTCCGTCGAATAATTATGTTTCCGATTTTCGAGTTCTGAAGTGCAGAAGGTGAAAAGCGGAAGGAGGAAGGTGGAAAGGCCATTGAAAGTTCCTTCGCACATTTAAGTTTCCAATTTCCGACTTCCGAGGTTGAAAGGGCGGAAAGCGGAGTATAGAACCTAGCTTGCGGAAAGATGGGTTCAGTGCATAAAAGGTATTTTTGGTCGCAAAAGGGATCTGTCAAGGGAGGAACGATTGTTACAGTGATTTACATAGGTTCCTAAGCCTAGAAATGAAGGTGGAAGTGTGAGTTAGCGTCCATGCCCGGTGTTTGAAAAGAGTACAAGTGTTCTTGAAGCTAAAATTTTAATAATCCACACTATGGGGTATGGGGACGTGACACAAATTTTCATCTAGCCTTCTTTCTAGTACCAGAATAACTTCATCTTTGATTTCTTTCTTGAGCACTACATTGTTAATTTTCATTTGTTCCTTCAAAAAAATTTGGTTGGTGACGAGGTCACTTGATGTCCTTCTCCAATTTCTCGATTTGGTCTTTTAGTTCATCCATGGTCTTGGTCCTTGTATGTGGAGGCATGTATTTGGACGCTATGTTTGCCTTATGGAGAGTTAAAGACACTTAAAGTCTTTGGTAGATTTGATCAACTAATAATAATTTATAATAACAATTATTATTATGATTTTGAATAAGATTCAAAATAATAAATAACAAGTGAAATAGCAGCAAGGCTGCTTATACCTGCCGTTTAGAAATATTTTAATGCGATAATGTATATAAGTTGAAAGTTGAAGTAATTATGAAACATTAAAAACTTGCAACAATGTATTACTTGTTGCTATGTTGCTTATTTTTTGATGTGACGTTATTAGTTGCTATGTTGCTTATTTTTCTATGTGAAATTACTTGTTGCTTTGATGTTGATGTGTTATTTATTACTTGTTGTAACTATGTTGCTTATATTTCTATGTCAAGTTAGTAACAAAGCTGCATGATACCCACCTCTTAAAAAAAGTTTTGTAAAAAAATAGTTGTAAAAGAAATGACAAGTAGATAATGATAAAATGTACACAACTACTTTCTTAATTAGTTATAGAGTAAGACCTTGAGATTAAAGATCCAAAATAAGTTTACTTGTAGTTGTGAATTTTCTTTGCCTACAGTTTGTTCCGAGAGTTCTCATGATTTGGCTTACCTCCTCATCTAGGATTTCTTGTCAGTTGCATTTGTGGATAGGAAAATCTCCGTCACTACCAATTTAAGAATTAAGTTTATGGTCATTAGATGAATCATGGGAAAATCTCCGTCACTACCAATTTAAGAATTAAGTTTATGGTCACTATCAAATCTTTATGGTCATTAGATGAATCATGGGAAATTTATTGCTTAGATGAGATCAAAATATTAAATAGAAAAGGACTAATGCAACTCTATAGGAACTAACTAACGATATGGAGCATTAATTAAACTACCATACTTCTAACACTAAGTACAATGGTGGACAAGCTAATGAATGTCCTTACGTATATTATACCAATAGTAGCCCTTATAAAAAAGAAAGTAGCACAAGCACCAAAGCGACCAGCACAACCCTTCAAATGAGCATCTTCCATGATGTGAATTTACTAAAGTTTATCAATAGAACGGAGAAGGACTCCACTAAAGCCTTTATTAGATAGGATACCTCTAAGAAAAAAAAAAGAGTATAAAATAGACTATACATTTACTATAGGACCTAAAAACACTTGAAGTAAGAGTACGTAAAGCTAAATATTCCTGGATACCCATAATATAGGGATTATATGCGTTATTACTATATGAATATATAGTAGAAGATTGAAATGACCTTTCTCCCATGAGGGATCAATAAACTCTTCATTAAAATAACATAGAGAATATAAAAGGTAAATCAAAGGCATAGAAATAAAATAGGATTTCAATAAGCATGTATAATAATACCCACATAAGGTGAATACTTTTTGGGGATGTAAAACCAAAAGTGGCAGATAGGGCTAAGTAAAGTAGTTGATTTATTTGTTCTAAAACGCTAATTAGGGATCTTCACAATAGGTGGCAACCTATGTTATTTTAGTTAGCGCTTACCTGGTCTTTTTAGTTAGCCTCAACCCACATAAATGGCTATTTAGACATAAAAATGCTTCATGATACACTACACGAGGATCTTTATTTATATTTTAGCACGATAAAGCCAAAGGCAGAGCCAAATGAACAAAGCTTGGCTAACCGCCCCAACCGCAGGAGCCATGCCGAGAGAGCAGACAATGCTAAGTGCTTTTTACCCGCCACTCGAACTTAAGTGAAGTGGTGTCAGAACCAAAATTATTAACAAGTTAACCAAGTCCTGTGCCGATTTTAACTACCCCATCCCAACACAGACAGACGACAGACTGAATGGACGACGGGCGATAGCAAAAATCATATACATAATAATTTATTTGTTCAAAAAAGCTGATCAGGGATATTCATAACAGGTGGCAGACTACATGGACGACCGAAATCATCTACATAATAATTTATTTGTTCCAAAATGCGGATCAAGGATCTTCACACATGCACAACAGGTGATAGCAAGTGGAGTATGCCGCGGTCACTGCCTTTACCCATCAATGGAATATATCAATTGAGAGGCCTGGTTGGAGAGCTGATTTTTCTTGCATTTTTAGTTGGAGAGAATGCTGACCTTGGTGATCAATTTCCTTACAAGGTTGTAGTGTATTCAGTAAGGTTTCTGACTTCACTATGTCTATTTTCTTCTTGATGCGTTAAATTCCTGCAATTTGTTCTAGCATTACAGCCATTTTTGTCCAGGCTATGGAGTGTTTGTTTTTGTTAAATCCTGCATCAATCTCAACTCGTTTTAAAGTGTTCTTTCCCGATTTGGTCGCTTCTTTATATATTTCTTCAAGCTTCGGTGAAATTCTCGCCATCCTTTCACTCATTCTTGTTTTTGTTGAATACTACATCAATCTCAACTCATTTTAAAGTGTTCTTTCCTGATTTGGTTGCTTCTTTATATCTTTCTTCAAGCTTTGGTGAAATTCTCAACATCCTTTCACTCATTCTGTAGCGTCTTGACCACTTTGGAGGTTATTCTACTGCTTTAACCATTTTTTTTGCAAATGCAGACAATTGTCCCTTATACATAGCACGAACTTACTTGTTTCTTTACCTACATGTGTAAATGACGGGTTCCTTTTTACTCTATCATGTTTTATACAGTTCATGCACTGCAATTTGTCATGTTTTATACAGTTCACGCACTGCAATTCGAATCGGGACATATTTTAATGCCTTGAAAAGCCGCTCGTGGGGTTTTCGTCGATATGGCCTAGTAATATCTCAGTAGCGGTGGTTTTACAGGGTATTTTAATATGTGCAGGGTCGAATGGCAGTGATTTTGTGGCTCAGCAAGACATTAATTAGGACACTTTAACGAAGTAAGTTTGGAATGTTTTTGTGATAACATGTCATTATGTGTCATTCCTTCTGCATCATGGTTTTAACTATTGCCATTAGATTTTGTTCTTCCCACGAGAACACACTATTCAAGGGGTTTGGGACTCAGGTAGGTTGGTCTTCATTTTAACGGCTAGACGACAGTGCCAGCCTGTCTCTTCCACACTCTACTTCCTTCTTGCTTGCCTTCTCTTGCGATATTCGCGAAGGTAAAACGCCAAAACGGAAAAGAAAGATTTCAAGGTTAAACTACATTGTGAGATGTTTTAGGATTCATTGCTATTTATAAATTTAGAGGGGTCTAGACGACAAGAACAAAATAGAGTTCTGGGCGACCATGGATATCATCACCATAACCATGCTGTTAAGATACTGCCTCCTCCTCCTTCACCACCACCAAGTAGGAAATATCTCCCTTTAGCTGTGTAGTAAGCTATTTAACTACTTGATCAACAGGAATTCTCTGCGAGCTGTGCAGTGCTTGAGTCTTACCTGTTCCTAATTTGAACATTATAGTGCCTCTGCTTTACGTTGCCTAGGTTAGCATTCTATAGCCTAAGCAGGGAAGATAGTTCAAAATTATAAAACCATTAGGCATTCTCAGTAAACAGTGTACTACTGCTAATATTTTGGACCTCCTAGAACTTCTAATTTACTTCCTATTAAGAAATTTTATATTTTACTTCCTATTAAGGAATTTTATATTTTACTTCCTATTAAGGAATTTTATATTTTAGGTATTTATTTTAGCCATGGACTGGTTTTTTTAAGCAGAATAGACTAATAAATCAACTATTTGTTTTTTAACAATTTGTTATTCACATTTAGTGTTCCAATCTGTGTGGAAATTCACTATTAAATTTAATGAAATTATAAATTTTAATAAAACAAATAAATTTACAAGGCTATATATTTATAAATTTATTATGTCTGATTTCCTAAATTTTTATTAATTTCCATGTTACTGTTTACCCATAATTTTTTTTGCTCATTATTTCTTACCAGGTTTAAGATTCATACATGCTAATTCTAGATTTATGTGAGGAGTTATGCAAATATGGTTAACATGCATATATGCTTAGAATCCTATATGTTTCCATTTAGTTTAACAATTTTTTTGGGGATATGATATCTCTATTAGGGTTAAGATGGATTTGCTCAGTGATGCCAAACCTGAACTGACATGGTATTCTGATATTCTTGTTTTGTATGTGTGATTATTGCATTAAACTTTCATTTCTCCTGCTAAATCTTGTCTACTATCAACCATTCTTGAATTCTGATCACAATCACATTAACGTGCTTCACGTTGCAAGCTCCTTCGATCATGATTATGAAGCTAAAAATCAGAAAAGCTCTGATTATGATCAATTACCAGCTGCTCTCCAGCATAATTCTGCAGCTTTGTCAATCAGTCCAGTCTCTGTTCTGGAATTGCCAGCAGAAGCACATAATTTAGAAGCCGATGATGTGGATGAACATGAAGCTGCTGATAGGGAAAAAGAAGACTATGAATTCTCCAGCCTTCCAGTTGATGATAAAGGTTATCATTTCTTCAAACCTGTTACCAAGCACTTTAATACAAAACACAAGCATGCTATTTATTATTTGCTTATAAGTGGGTTCTTTTAATATATGCCTAAACTGAGTTTCTGGGTATTGCAAATTCAGATAAGAAGACAGATCAAATCCATGAAGATGGGCAAGCAAGGCCAATCACAGCGTCAAATTGTAGCCATCAAAATGCATCGAAGGACGTTGAGTTTGACGACAGTGAGATGGATTACAGAGATTACGTGTGGGAAATCTTGACGAATAATCCCACGTTGATGAACGCGGTAGGGGGTAGATTCGACTGAGCTCTACCCTCAACTGTACTACAAAATAGAAGAGCAGGAAGCGGCGTCGTACTCGGGCACACTGCAGCTCCTCGGCAACGCCCTCGATCGACGTCTCGTTTTGGACTGTGTCAAGGAATTGTTGAAACGAAAGACGAGGACGCGCTTGCAAATGAAGCAGAGACCATCGATTTCAAAACTGAGAAGGGCGTCGTTTGCATTGGGATTAAAGAGGAAAAGAAGAATTCCAGATTTGGTGGAGGAGCTGTGTGATGATATTGGAGATTTGGAGTAGCTGGTGATTTCATTCCGGGTGACATTTACAGTACACATTTTTATTAAAAAGAAAAGATTTTTTATGATGTCATTGTTACCAGGTGTCGACTCAAATCCAGATAACAAACTTCGAGGATGACATCATCCCTGCTTAACCAATAGCAACACAAATAAATACAATTTTAATAAATTTAAAAATTGCTATTTTTCACAATCCAAAGTTTAACTTTGTAATACAGATTTTAATCTTTTTCATATGCGCCAATATGCACCCGCTAATACAAAAGTCAACATAGGTTGACTTGTGATCCATTACTATATACGTGAGCGACAGGTATAATAAATATAACATTATATTTAAATATTGTTTTATTTTTTTCATTTCCTTTTGAAATTTTAAAATTTAATAAAAATAAATATTAATATAATAGAAATTATATAATATTTAATTTAATTTTTATTAAATGTTTTAGGGTTTGCTGGAGTACCGCAGCAAGGGAAACGCGTGGAGGAGAGAGCACGTTGGTGGGAGGGCTTGCAGGCGTTAAGGCTGGAGGCGTACAAGCGCGGGGGTGGCGAGTTGCATGGTGTGGTGGTGAATAGGTGATGTGCGAAGGAGTGTGAGGTAGGAGGAGCGCAGGAAGCTGGACGTTGAGGAGATCTGCAGAGGCAACGTGGAAGAGTGTGTAGGAAGAGGGAGAGCATGGGATGAGGTGATGCGCAGATAAATGAAGGCGCGTAGTGGAGTGGGGTGAATTTTTGGTCAGCGCGCAGTGAGGTGGGAGCGTGGTGTAGCGTTTGGTGCAATGGTGTGGGAAGCAGTAAATGGGAGAAAGCAGACAATGTGGAAAGAGGGCGGATTGATGGCGTGGAAGAGGAGTGAGCACAGGTCGGGAGATGGAGAGGGAGCGAGTCGCATAGAGGGATGAAGAGGATTGAAGGACGTGTAGGGGAAGTCAGAGCTAGGGGAGATACATGATCAAGGAGGACAGTGAGCTTGAGGAGGGACGTGGGGTCGTGGTTGAAGGAGGGAGGCGCAGGGGGAGAAGGAGTGCGCAGGGGTTTGAGCGTGGACATGGAGACGTGGGGGAGAAAAGGATGCAGGTGCGTGGAAAGGGGAATACTGCATAATGAATGGGAGAGGTGGTTTGCAGGAGGTGGGGAATATGAGCAGTTGTGGGACGTGGGGATGGATTGGCAAGGCACGCATAGGAAGTGAAGGAGGAGTGAGAGGAGTGAAGTAGTGGAGGAATGGAGAGAGTGGAAAGTGAGAAGGGTGGTGGAAGAGTGGAATGAGGATCTAAATCAGAGCTTTGAGGGGAGAAACAAAAACTCTGATACCACTTGACACAACCATATTTTGTTGGAGAGTTAAGAAGCGAGTCTGACTTCCATGATTGAGAATAAATAATAATAATGTATTGATAAATGATGATAAAATATTACAATGAGGTTTGCATTTATAAGGCTTGAGCCTGCATAGTGAAGGGTTACACCCTTTCACCTTAGTAACTAATAATTTATTTATTTATAATTAATAATATCATTTAAATATTCACAACATCTTTTTTAAATACCTCTGTAACATTTGGATTGTGCTATCTCAATAATTTATATCCGGAGTTAAACAATTCAAAAAAAAGTCCAATTTATATTTATCTATTTTAACATATTTAATGTTTAAATTAATTAATTTTAAAAATAACATGTCATTATTGACATTTTAATTAATTTTCAAAATTGTCAAGTCTTTGAAAAAGTTGACAAATTTACCTATATCCAAATTATATATATATAATATAAATGCATTCAAATAAAAATAGTAAAAATATTTCAATTCTAAATATAGCTTTTCTCTGGTTAGTGGTGGCCATTGGCTAGTTGTATAAGTTGGTCAACCTCACCTATTATATAGGTAAGTCTATGCAATCCTTTGCTTTTGTTTCCATATATGTGTCCAAACTACTAACAATGGTGTTTTATTTGTTGAATGCTAGGATTGTTATTTGTCACGTGCATGAAGTTGAAAAAGACAAACATTATTCGCCCCATAAGCACAAGGAAGGGTAAGTCCGGTATACAAGTGACTCTTGCAAACCTAGTTTTTCAACAAGATCGTCCTTATTTGTAGGTTATAAAGCCTCTAAAGGAAGTGTACTAGGTATCTTATACACTACCCATATCCATGTGAATTGGTTTATGAATAATGTTTATAATGATTATGCTATGTGCAATGTTTGTATCTTAATTTTATGTGAAGTTGTTATGCTCCTTTCTTAATGAAGTTAAGAGAAAACAATATTAAAATTACTATGTTATTTGTTCTTGGTTTGGTGGTTCATGAAATTTAGAGGAAAAACTTGTGAACGTGTTGTAAGAGGTGAATCATTCGAGAAAAAATCTACTTGAATGTTGTGACATGGCATTGCGGAAAAGAAACAAACTTATTATTGTTTGGCAAGTTTAAGTGCTAACATGCTCCAAAACATTTTACTAATAAATGACCAAACATTCTATGAGTAAATGACTAACTTCTCACAAGTTACATCCTCTACCCTAATAAATTTTCCCAACGAATTAGATATTATGATCTATCTAAGTATTATTGTGTATAGGGTTTAATGGTTAAGGGTCTACCACTCACTCTATTTCCAAGTCTCCATATATGCCTAAAGGGTCACATGCAAAGTCAAAGGGGGATAACGAACTAAATGAATAATGCATATCATTAATTTAAGATTACTTCTTGGGTATCTAAGACAAACCAAATCCATGCAAAGAGGAAAATGTTATGATTTGTACATTCAATTGATACTTTGATTCACACTATCCAAACATTTAGTAGAATTCATCAACTACTAATAATTAACTTTCTTATTAAATGCAATTGAAATAAAATCTAAATTAAATTGTTGAAAAGGGTGTCCATTGTCCCCTCTTTTATTCCTTTTAACTGTTGAAGGATGTTGAAGGATTAAGCATATTGATTGAAAAGGCGAAGATGGAAGGAAGACCAAAAGGAGTTAAAATATCTTCCATTATTAGAATCGCTCATTTACTTTTTGTAAATGATGTGTTACTATTTGGTAGAGTTTTTTTGGGGAGAATGACAAGTATATAAGGAAATTCTAGATCAGTTTTGTGGTTCTACATCTATAGATGCCAGTGAATCAAAGTCTTGTTTTTTGGAAAATGGTGTTGATGAGGAAACTTTATCCCAAATTGGCCAATTATTTCCTTACCAACTAGATGCACTTAATACTGGAGTGAAATATCTTGGCTACTATTTGAAGCCAAATAATTACTTGGTAGAAGACTGGGTGTGGCTCCTGAAAAAGGTTGAAAAAAGGATTGGGAATTGGAGTTATAGATGGCTTTCCTTAGGTGGGAGATTAATTCTAGTGAAGATTGTTTTTGAGAATATTTTGGTATATTGGTTATCTTTGGCCAAGATTCCAAAAACTATTTTGGATAAGATCAGGAAATGAGTCAAGTTAGTTTTCTATGGATTGGAAATAAGAAAAAGGAAAAAGTCCACTTTATGAGTTTGAAAAGGCTAGCCAAGCACAAGAAACTTGGTGGATGGGGAATCAAAAATTTCTTCATTTTTTGCCAAGCATTGGTTGTCAAAAGTTTATGGAGGAGCTTGTTCTTTACAAGTTTGTGGAGTAGGGTGATCACAAAAAAAAACATTTAAAACATAGGTTGGTTATTAAATATATAAGGTCAAATGATAAAAAAATAAAAGGGGCATCAAATATTTATGATTGTTTGGTTAGTTATTATCATATTCCAGGGGATTGGTTGGCTCGGAAATCAGGGGATGGTCATTCTATTAGAGTTGGGGAGGACCCATTCATTAGTGGAATTGGGGTCCATAAATTATCCTCTATTTGAAAAATTATCTTTGATCCAAAGTTATTCATTATTTAGCACAAGCGGGAGTGACTGAAAATGGGATCTGAGGTTTTCAGAGATGGAAACATGCAAATGCTTTGGAGTTACTAGGGGCTTTGAAGAAGAATGGAATAGTTATTTATCTAGTCTTCAAAGAGATCGATGGCATTTATCTCTCAAATGGTGATGATATTGTAGCTTGGTCTTGGAATGAGAAGAATGGAAAGTTAATAGTTAAGCTTGCCTATGAAGCAATTTTATTTTCTGCCATAGAAGTAGAACAAAGTTGGTGGTTTAATTCACTTTGGAAGGTCATGATTCATTAAAGAAATACAATTATGTTGGCTTGATTTAGAAAAAAGGATATTAACCTAGGATAATTATGTAAAGAGAGGGGGTAACAATGCTAATATATGCATCATGTATAATAATGAAGTAGATTATGTAATTCATTTAATGATTCATTGTACCTTTACTAAGCTGGTATGGTAGGATGTATAGAAGGAACTTAAGATAACTCAAAATTGGGGTTTTTAGACATTGCAACTTTGTTTTCATAACTGGATTTCAGAAGCAAACATATGGAGAAAGCCTCCTTGTTTCGTCTACTGGGAAATCTGGAAACATAGGAAAGGTGTTCTATTTGAGGGTAAGCAAAATAATGTTGAGGGTTAGTCTTAATGCAGTTGGAGCTTATGGGGAAATTTATAAAGAGAATGAAAGTAGACAGGACTATAGAGTAGCTAGGGCTCCTTCTTTCAATCATAATTGGCCAATAGGGTTCTTTGATGGTGCATCTCAGGATAATGGTACAAGATGTGGATCTAGTGTTTACCTGAATTTGAGAGATTTTCATGTGTTTAAACTTAAATTAAATTGTGGCAGGGGTACCAATACATAAGGTGAGTTACTTTCTCTTTGAGGTCTTTTATACTTTGTTTGATCTAAAAGAATTGTACACCTGCAAGTAGTTGGAGATTCTAAACTGATTTGACTAGGTTCTCAAAAAATGTCACATACAAGTGGTTGTCCTCAACGATTGGAAGAACAAAAATAAAAAACTGCAAGCATAAATTGAAGAGATACTTTTCAACATGTAAATATTTAGAAAATACAATGGCAAAGTTGATTGAATATCCAAACAAGATTTGAATATAAATGGTATAAAGAATTGTGTGATTCAAAATATAATTTTAGAAAGCACAATTACTATATTTTGAAATGACAATTAATACTCAAATTTTATAATTTATAGCTAGATAGCAAGACTCTTAATCATTAATTTCTCTTTCCTTTTTGGAAGATTGTACTTAATCATTTTAGACTCTCTTTTTCATAGTACTAATACATTGGATTTGTGTAGTAACATTCAAAGCTATTTTTCCAACTAGAGATAGAACTAGAATGTAACGTTTAGTGGGAAAGGAAGGGAAATATTTAATTGTGGTGTGTTGTTATGAGCTCACAAGTTTTTTATACTTTAATAGTTTTTTCAAGGTGAAACAAAAAAATATAAAAATAATTTTTGTTATGGTGAAAAAATAAAACTAAAGTAAACTACTTATTATTTTAAAACAAAATACTACTAAATAAATTTTAAAAAATTTGAAAATCTTCCAATGTGACATTAACAAGGGTTAAATTTGATGGGCACCCCCACCCATTAGAGAATTTGTTTTTACTGTTTGGTTTGTAAAACTACCTTGCGTATAACTTTCAATAAAAAAATGTACCCATCAACATGACTTTAATATTGCAGATAGACTATTTGGACACCTTTTGCTATGACAAGATATCATAAAAACCTACAAATAGAACCAAAACAATAATAGATAATAGTACATCATTCTACAATGTATTGCCAAGAAAAGTTAGTGTACATACTAGAAAGGTCTATTGGACTATCTAGTGTTTCATTGCACTGATGTACAGATTAGAGGCATATGGCTCACTATTTGCTCACCTCATTGATTGTGGAGTTGATAGTAGTTGTTAAAAGAATAAGAAATATATTCCAGTGACCCAATATGATTGCAAGAACCTCCAGAAAGAGGGTTGTACATTCTAAAGTTGAGCAAATCATGATTATCATTTGCAACATACCACCTTGAAGAGAGGTATTGAACATTTTCTGCATTCACCAGACCCTTTCAGCCTTGCCCTATGTCAATCTCATATTTAAGTTGACCATCGAATGTAAATATACCCCACTGTCTTTCAAAATTTCCATGCATAATGTTTTTTGGTCCTCATCTAACAGATTAAAAAGATATGTTTCTATTGGGGTTTCCAAGCGGAATTGGGTGCCCTTGTTGCTTATAACATGGTTTATCACTCCTTGAATGAATCTTTTTGCATTGTTTATGGTTGCATTAACCCCCCATATGTTGGCCATATAACCTTTCCAACAACAATTGGCATCTACCTAAAGCCAATTTTTCTCAAGGCCAAATGAAGTGTATCTAAGTTTCTATCAAATTAATTGTGGTAAACAGTCTTCCCATCAACGAATGAGTCTTATTATCAATGAAAGCATAATCCACTAAATCATTTTTATTTTGATAAATATTTAAACTCTCCTTAACCTCTTCGGTGCTCTTGGGCTGCTTGCACATGTCATTCCCATAACCTCTATAAGGACCTCTTGTGATTATCCTAACTCTAATATGGAAGGCTTTGTTGTATCCCTAAGATACTCCTCCTCTCAAAGGAATGGTGCTAAAGTATCTATGAAGGAAAATATTAAATACACAAAATTAATAGGTTTTCAAGCTCGTACCACAACATCCTTGAGTATATAAACCTAGTCAAGTTTGCGAGAAAGAACTTTATATTTATGGAAACTAAGATTGAAAAGCTCATATTCAATTGATATATTTTTTTTTCAGAGAAAAAAATACCAGTCTTTGTTATTCATAGGAATCAAAAGACATCAATTACAATAACCATCTTTATGATGCTGTGAGATAAAACATATCACATAGACATAAGATGTAAACATGCAGACAACTGCCATCCAGAATAAAGAAAAAAAAGTCTGATCATAGCAGACCTTTCTCATCATCCCTGATAAATCAGATCAAAATATGTTGAGTAAGATCAAAGATGGTCGTCAAATAGACATTCCAAAGCAAGACCTACTGACTGAATGGTCTCATACAGAAATAGACTAAGTTGATCAATCAAATGCTGACAGTCAAAAGCTGAAAAACATATGGCTCAACAACACTAAAAAAGAACCAATTGGCCACGATTTATGACCATTCCATCCAAAGTTTCAGAGAAATTTCCATATCCCATATCCAAATTCAGGGCCTGTTTAGAGAGACCATCTACTAGCGATTTATGCTCACGAAATATGTGTTTGAAAATCACCGGAGGGGCCATTTGAAACATAATTCTAATATCATTAAACCAGTGCATCAGTGTAGGAACATCAAGTGCAGAGAGTCTATTTATCCAAGATATAATAACCATAGATTCACCATAGATCAAATGCATGGGAAGACCCATCATCGAGCTCACCCTAAGGACTGTCCAGAGAGACAATAAGTCTGCTCTAGTGTTAGTGCTGCAACCAGCTCCCATAGAGAAGCTAAAGTAATGAGAATCATTTAGATAGATTACGAAACCTGAGCCACCTATATTCTTCGCAGTAGCCCCATCGAAAAATGCACAAGGATAGACCTTCAAAGGTTTACAACCAATATTTCGAATTTTTTTAATTCTCATTGGAGGTGGGTAGGAATTTAATAAACCTTCAACCCTGGATATAAGAGAAGAGAAAGCAGGTTTCTTGTTTTCAAATAGATAGCTATTTCGAAGAAGCTATAAACCCCAGAATATAAAGAGTGACAGGTATCTAAAGGAAGCTGTACGCGCAAGGGAACTAAACCATTGAGCCAGAAAGGACGAGACAGAACTAAAGGAATGCAAGGAGAGCCCAAACTTAGCCTCGAAGTATGCTAAGATACGAACATAGAATGGGCAAGCCAAAAATAGATGGTAATTATCCTCTTCATTCCTTTCACACAGAACAAATCTACTCGGGCCATGAAACCCTCTACTCTGAAGCTGATCCCATGTTAAAATCCTGCCTCTAGCCATGAGCCAAGTAAAACAAGTTATTTTCAGCGGAATGTTTTGATTCCACAGGAAAGCCAGAACTGGTTCATGAAAATCTGAACAACTGACAGAGAGAATACAATCATATCCTTTTTCAGCAGTTAACGGGCCCACATAATTATTTTGTGACCAGAGAAGAGAGTCACATTGATCAATAAGATGGATTCTACTAAGTTCCAGCCCCCTGATAAAATTATCCCAAAGAATTTTCCATTCCCCTCCCAGATCTAGCTCATCCGCCATGAACCAATAGCCCGTAGCAGAGGAGGTGTGATTTCTTGCTTGAGCTAGGGAAACAATCCCGTAGTCTTCCAAATAAACTCTCAAATCTCTCGGTAGAATAAAAGAAGAGCCCAACCCAACAATAGGATCCGTGCCCAGACGAATGGCAGAGCCATCACCAACATTCCAGAGAAGTCCTTTTCCAATCCACGGTAAAGTAGAGAGAAAGCCTCTCCAAATTATCGAGACATTCCAAACTTTGAATCTTTTTTCCCTAAACCAAGTATGCAGAGGCATATTTTTCATGTATTTAACAACGATGAGTTGATGCCATATGCCACTGCTATTAAGTGCATGCCAGAAACTTTTCATTCTCAGAGATAGACTGAAGCTATAAAGTAGGCTATAAACTTTTCATTCAATTGATATATTTGCAGGCTATAAAGTAGCAAAATCTTTAATACGATCAAGATTGTATAGAGTAAAAAAGTGTTTGAGACCTTCAAGTTCTCCATAAAATAGTGTTATTTATTACAAGGAAGCATAATATTTGAATGTTAAAATTTATGAATAATTTATTACACCAATAAATGAGAACTGTTGAGAAAGATGCTATAACTAATTTCCATAAACCAACATTATAGAAAGAAAACTAAGTTGTTATAATGTAATTAATTTAAATTGATAAAAAAAACAGCCATAAAAACAATGAACTAAAACTGTAAGAATACTTTTTTTTCCCATAACTTTGATTATAAAAAAAACATCTAATACTATAATATGCAATCAAGTAAAGTCACTTAGTTCTAAGAACCTAAGAAGAAATAAAATATATAGAATAGATCAATTTTCACTATCTTCCAATGTCTATTTCAAGATCTCATACAATTAACAATACAGGGAGGCACTCAATACCTTTGAAGAAGAGAAGAAAGTACAAGCTAGGAAAACATATAAATTTAAAATTTTAATTTACTTTTGCCTTGGAAGCCTATCCAAATCCAAAAATGTAAAGCATTAAGGCTGAGATACATGCAAAAATCCCATTTATAAGAGTAAATTCAACTATTTGACAAGAAGAAATAAGGAATAAGGAAAAAGTAAACCTCCCTGAATTCTCGGGTAAGTGTAAAAGCTATCTTACATCCTCTTTGAATTCTGAAATGCACTGTAAGTCTATAGATAAGTCTCAATAGATAAATTTTGGAATATATAAATATGTTCCATTATTTGCAGGGAAGTATGGCCCTAAGTATGGCCCTAAAATCTTGATGGAGATTAGCCCCAACATCTCTGAAATGGAATCTTCTATAGGAAAGATTAAAAAAATGGAATCTTCTGTAGGAAAGATTAAAAACTTGATGGATTAGCTGCTACATTCATGAAATGAAAACTTCTATAGGAAAGATTAAAGACGGGAGGGTTTTAGAAAACACTAAAGCTTTTTATTACACTGAGGGTGTGAAGGAATCATAACCATATTTATCTATGAAGGCTTTCAAATTGTTGGACCAACCTCGATATCACCTAAAACCAAGACAGTGCACTGGAGAGTCATCCAGATAGAAATTATAAGAGGTCTCGCTCTTGGGTTTGGAAAATTCCAAAGGAGTAAGGTTGGGAAGGGGAAGAAGATAAGTAATTCTATGGTAGCCTCGTAGGACTGCATTAATGTGAAACAGATTAGAGGTTTTTTTATTCCTTTGGTTTTTCAGTCCTTTTTAATTCATAGACTGTCTCAAGTCAAGTCTCCACCTATCTGCAAAACTGAAGATTCATATGCTTTGATTACGAATAACCAATTGGGTGGGTGTTTTATTGGAAGAATTTAAAAAAAATTGATGAGTGCTTCGTTTCTATTCATGATCAGGTTGGTTGCACATAACTATTTTTATCATCACTGATCAGGATTCAGAGTACTAACCTTTCCAGGTTCGGCAGCTAGGCTCTAGCTAAATTGCTAATGAATGTTGGGTGGCAGGCACATGGATTTTTCTGTCTTATGCTGTGATGCACCCTTAAACTAGCCTGTCTAGCATCTAGGCTCCATCCTTCTAACTTCCAAGTTCCAGGGTCTTACACCTCTAGGCTCCATCCTTCCAAGTTCCAACTGGATTTCCAAAAGATTGGGAGGCGCGAAGCCTTGCCATTCCTTGTGAAGGGAAGACCCCTTCCATGGTACTCCATTGTGCTTGGAAAGGGTTGTCCCTTGCCGACATTCCGATTGATGGGAAAGGATTACTTCCACCACCACTAAAAAGTGAAAAAGAATTTTACCTCCCGGGTATAGCAGATGATTTAAAACTACTCCTCAATTTAGGGCTCCATCCCATAAAAAGGGTTTCTCCAGAAATAGGTCCAAAAGATTGGAAAGCTCCACTCCCATAGGTCTTACGTGACACACTAACCATACTCTAGAGTCTAAACTCACAACCTCAAGAAAATACCCAGCCTCAAGGCTCCAGGGTTTCGAACCCAACTCAAAGTGTAACACACTCATGACTTGAGGAAGCTGTAACTTGCAGAATGTGGAATGAGAACTAGTGTCTAGATTCGCAGGCAAGTCAGCCTAAATACACAAGAGCAAAATTGTTTCATACAGGTCTGAATATAATTATGCATTCGACCAAACCGCAAACCAACCTTTCTGTGTTTTGACAATGGCCTTTTTTTTAAGAGCAAAACTGTTTCACACAGGTCTGAATATAATTATGCATCCGACCAAACCGCAAACCAACCTTTCTGTGTTTTGACAGTGGCCCTTTTTTTTTTAGTAAAAAACCAATAACTAATATATTTCCCTTTTAAGGCTGCATTTTGTATTGATCCCCATGAATAGGTCACATTATATCTTCCTACATTTCATTTCGAAATTCGAAGAGTATCTAAATCCATATTAGGGTTGGATACCAAAGTGAAAATAATTCATCTACTTTAAGGAATATGACGAATAGTCGAAATTTTGAATGGTTATGGAGCCGAGCCAGGCTGCAAGCCTACAACGATGCCAAATTGTCAATGTCATTAACCGTCCTACTGTCTGAGTGACTGATCAACTACTCCAAGTGCGAAACTTCAATGCTGCATAATGCATTAATTGGAATTTTGAAGTGACTGAGTCCAACCAGGTTGCCAGCCTTGGCCCCAACCACTACCCTTAGTCCGGCTGCTTTCAATTCATAACCTATAATTCTACATCTAACAACACTTAATAGGCTGTCACCCTTGGCCCCAACCACTACCCTTAGTCCGGCTGCTTTCAATTCATAACCTATAATTCTACGTCTGACAACACTTAATAGGTGGCAAGCCTTGGCCCCAACCACTGGCGAGAGCTAATGATAGAGCTGCAGAGTCTTAATGACTCTGTCAGCTCATGGGTCTCCAATGATCCATCCATGATACCATGGAGATCCGACACCTTAACCTTCTCGGCGACGTACTTTTCAGGCGTTGACAGGACGACCATTGACTTACATTGAGGGGAGCCGCCTCCTGTTAATTCAATTACCTGGATGTACTTAAAAAATAATTAAAAAATCACATTTATGAAAGCTACGAGGTTTGTACAGTGATGTTTTACTTAATTTTTTTAGTTTTATAAATGTAATTTAGAAAATTAAATTTATTAATAAAGTTATTTTTGAATTAATTATTTTTTAATTTTTTAATAATGTAAATTATTTTTAAATGGTTAAAATTTATTTTTATTTCATGATTATTTAAAAGCAAATCTACAATTTAAATTATTTTAAAATAATAAAAAAATTAAGATAATATTTATGATCAAAATTTTTAAAATAATCTAAAACTCTTTCTTTAAAATAAT
>LPNX010464756.1:3067-56730 GCA_001517045.1 Pseudotsuga menziesii
GCGATGGTGAACGCGCAGTGCGAAGTCTATGACTAGGGCTCGCGGAAGAGGAAATCAAACGGCCGGACATCTATCATGGACAAACTGCGAAAAATCCCCTCCCCCAAACGCTTCAAAGTCCACATCGCAACAAGAAATAACCAGGTGCAGGCGGCATAACGGCCGCCTGCACCTTGTCTTCCCCCTTTTTCTATGGATGAACCAAAACGCGGAGGTAGATGAAACTCGGCTTTATAAAAGGGAAAAAACCCCAATCCCTCCAACGGCCAAAAACTATTCCCCCCAATAAGATATGACGCGGGCGCAACTACTGGGGAGAACGGAACTACCAACCCTAGCCGCGGGTAAAGAAGAAACCGTTTACGAACAACGACAACAACAGGCCGTAAAAACTTCATTATTTTCACCCCAAGTAACCCAGCCAAAACTTTGAAAAGAAGGGCTTAAGCTCCTACCTGACAGGATTGCACGAATGAACAGGTGACAGCGATGGAGTCCTTAACCAACAGCTGGACGCGGGTACCGGTACGAAGCTCCACACAACTCGCTAGCTTCGACAATGCGATAGCTCGGACGCGATAAAACAATAAAAAAAACAACCACGCACCCCGTATATATAAAAAACTAGCACGTGCGATGAGTCAGATCAGTCGGGCCAGATAGGAAAGACTCGGCAGGCGGCTCAACTTATCTACGCCTGCAACGGCGGGACACCCTCTTTACTCCACCACCCGCATCACCAAACAAATGCATACGCTCTAACATGAGGTCGGGCGGCAACGGATTCATTTGTCGGGCGATCAGGAGTTCGGCGACCTCCGCAACGGCGGGTGCATCGTGGAAGCCAACATTCTCCATGGCGCCGACAAACGTAGTCGGCCATAAACCGCATCTCTCAAACTTTCTTTGGACCGCAACGGCGGCAAGGGCAGAACTCGTCCCCCTCCGACACGATATTAAGAACGCGCCCGCAACTGTTATATGACAACCAAGAAAGGAGGCAGGCCCGCAACGGCGGGGTGGACAAACAACCGGGTTCTTGCAGCCACCCGCAACGACGGGGCGAGAAACAAAGGTCAGGTTTCGAAAGCCACCCGCAACGGCGGGGCAGAAAAGATAAAGATGAGTTGAAAAGGACCCGCAACGACGGATCGACCAAAGACGAAACCTCCCGATCCAAGAAGATTTTGCAATGAAAACAAGTAGAAACTCAATTTAAAATGAAAAACATGAAAATATTGAGAAACCAGCTAAGTGAAAGCGCTCATATTACATGCAGGCACTTCGAAATCCATAAGTTGAACTCAAAAGGATGAAAACAAAAAAAGGACTGAACTAATCCAAAGCAAAGGAGGGTCCAAAATTTTTTTAGAAATTTGGGAAAATCGTTGCAGCTGCAACACCTGGGATTGAACAATTTTTTCATGTTCAGTCTTAGCTTGTTTGTTGACCTAGTTTTAGGTCTCCAATATGATGCTTTCTCTCCTAGCATTTTCAACTCCTTTCCTTGATGCTGGATAGCAACCAACTCTACTATTTCAAGTTTATCCCTCTTTCTGTTAGGTTTTGTTGCTTTGCTGCCTGAAGAAGGAATCTCTCTGAATGTTTCAGCTTCAACTGTAGTTTTTTCTACCTGCTCCTATTCTAAAAGGTAACCTTCATCATCAGACAATACAGTAATTGGGCTTCTCTGTTTGACTTGCAATTCTTCTTCATGCACAGCCACCTTTTTTGTATCAGTAGTTTTCATTTCATGAGGGACCTCTGTTGGTACCATGGGCTGTAGCAGCTGCTTTTGGTCTTCAAACAGTGAGTACTTGCCTTTGCTACTAGCTGAAAATACTTTGGGTCTATTATCCTTTTCCAGCTGTTCTGATGCTTCCTCAACTTTGACCTCTGGCTTATCTTCAAGCTTAGACTTTTTACAAAATTTCCTCATCAAAACCTTACCTTTATCTGCTTGCCTTTTAGGTTTCTGCTCTTCTTCTTTGGTTTGGAAACCAGACCAAAAGATGAAAAAGTCCCATGTCTTCCCTTCATGTTGAAAAACAGTGTTGATGATTAACTTGATTAGTCCATGATGAAAAATTGACTGAGATGTATGGTCTTCATGTTGCTTAACCCTACTGGACATTTTCTGCAAGCTTCTCAGAAAAAAGAATGGCAAGTTCATCTTTGACACTCCCACCATGTGTTGCAAAAACCTGAAATGGTACTTGAATACATAAGCATACCTTCCTTCACAAGTAACATAGATCTGCAGTATCCTGATTGGCTCAACCCACTCTCTTCTGAAATGTTGAATAAGGATGCCTTTATTCCAATCAAGAGTGACATTAGGTAAAAGATATCTTTGTGGATCAAAGTCAAAAGGCAGCTTCTTGAACCATGGTTCACCCTCATTTTTAATCCCTGTGGCTTCTGAGATCAGTTCCACTGTCAGCTTGAATTTGAGAGCATTAAAGGTCACCATGTCATTTTTTAAACCTTGAGCAAACTTACAGGATACTTCTGCATTATATCCATCTATCTTCTTAAAAAATTCCATCCAACCTGCTTGCTGAAACAATTCAACACATCCAGGGAGGTTTTCAATCCACCCTACATCAGTTGGCTCTGCTCTGTTCACTTTACCACTTTTGCCCATTGTTTCATGAAAAACTGAAAGTTGTATGATTTTCAGTAGATGCTCTATGAACTGCTTCTCTGCTTCTCAAGCCTCTTAACAACTCCCTGCAATTTTCTTGACAGACCTGCTTGTTCTTTTTCAGAAAACAAAATAAATCTTACCAACAGGTGGAAGAATTCAAATCACCGAGGCTTCAATGCTCTTCATCAAGCATATGAATGAGATTTAACAATCAATGAGACTGTCATAAAAATAGTAGACCAGTGTTCATCCTCAAAATACATAATAAACCATAGTGTCTGAATGTCTTAGGTCACAGGCTGCTCAAACTCCTCATTTCAGTGCTAAGGAAACTAGGTATCATGTACAATATCCATTCAGCTATAAGATTCTCCTTAATGTCTTCTTAATACAAGCTCTGTGTATCAATACCAACATCAATATTCAAACCCCAATTTCCTTGCTCCAGATTGGGTCACAATTCAAACTTTGCAAATGTGATATCAATCACTGGCTTCTTAGGTTAACTGGAGACTACTTGTGTGGTCGATGAGCAAAACAAAACATTCTGCAATGTATTCATACTATGCTTCCTGTAGCCTTAGTATCGACAATGACACTAGGTCTGCCAACAATGCTAGTCTTTCAACCCATTTATCTCACTGTATATGAATATCAGAGCTTTTTGTGCAATTTAGGTACTAAAACATACAGGATTTTCAACCCAGACTGTCTCAAATTTTAACAAATGAACAGTTCAAACATAGAGTTATTTTTCAGTCCTCTGTTCAATAGAACCTGTCAGAATGACTCAGGAAGTTGCTTCTTTGGTTGAAAATTCAATTAAGACCATAATTTGCGATTTCCATCGGTCAATTTTGATAAAAGTGATCCCCACCGAAAAAAACCCCAAATTTGCAGCTAAACTGGCTTATCGGTAAATACCTCTTAATTGATCGACTGCAGATGCCTTGAATGACTCCTCCTATTGTTTTAGTGCCCACCTAGAAGATACAAGTGTCTTCAAGGTTCAATTTAACTCCGGGTGTCAAGACGACGAAGCCCTAGTTTTCTGGGCGACTATGAACCCTCCACCAAACTCTGTAACTAAAAACTCCGTCTTTTTAGGCTGGCAGCGTCATTTTATTAAGTCCTCTACCATCGAGCATGCATGTATGGAACATTTCACTTCACATTAGGCCAAAATTTCACTGCTACTTGTCAAGCTCAACTATTTTAGGAGTAATGATAACCACCTTTTGTCTCACGCCTTGGAAGCACTTGAAATCATGACGAATCTGGACTTCACACGTAGCAAACAACTCACGGCATATGATTAATCACTCATTGTTTGAAATCGTGATAAGATTTTTCTAGAAAACCGGGACAAACAAAGGTCGCAATATTCTTGTAGCGCGGCTTTGGTGATTTTTCGTCCCAGCGCTACAAGAATAATTCTGGTGCTATTTTCTCGCATTTTTTTAGCTTTTTGGCATTTTGGGTGAGGTTTAAAAGTTGCTTGAATAGTGATTAAGCATTACTAGGCTCAGAATAATCATTTGTGAATCCATTTTTTAATATAATGACTTTTAAAACTCCTTCAACAAAAACAAACGTATGGCTTAAAACTAAAAATTTTAAAGCAGGCTCAAAATTTCATGTAAATACTAAACAAAATTTCCTAAAGGAGGAAAAATCAAAATAAAGTAAAATGAAATAACTGGAAAGAAGACGGAAATCAAACCAAAATTTAAGAAACAAAACCAAAATTGAAGAAACAAAATTCAGACTTAACACCTACCATTTGAGATTAGTGTTAGAAAGGTGCCGCCAATACTTGGTCAGGTTAAATCCTCACAAGTGCATCTTTTGCATGAAGTCTGGTCGCTTATTAGAGTTCATCTTTTGAGATTAGTGTTAGAAAGGTGCCGCCAATACTTGGTCAGGTTAAATCCTCACAAGTGCATCTTTTGCATGAAGTCTGGTCGCTTAGGAGGGTATAAGAGTCGACCCTTTAAAGGTTGAGGCAGTACTTCAATTGTCTCCCCCGATAAACATTAGACATCTTCAATGTTTGCAAGGCATGGAAAACTTCTTACGAAGATTCATCGTGAACTTTGCCAATTTGACTAGAGCCTTTATGCGTCTTTTGAAGAAGGACACTACCTTTTGCTAGTATGAGTGAGCCCAGGAATCCTTTGATGCGCTTAAGCGAGCCTTAGCATCAGCGCCGATGATTAGTCCACCCGACTATAGCCGTGACTTTCTACTTTATGTGGCCACGTCTATGGAGACAATTGGTATGGTTTTGGTTCAAGAGGATGAGGAGCTCCAAGACCATGTCATATATTATCTGAGCCAGAACCTTATAGATGCGGAGATCTATTATTCCCATGTGGAGAAGCTTGCCTTAGCTACCGTTCATGTGGTTCAAATATTGAGACACTATATTCTCCTTCGCCAGACCTTGGTTGTATCCCATGTCAATCCATTTCAGCTCATCCTCACTATAAGGATGATTAGGGAAAAATATAATAAGTGGATTGTCATCTTGCAAGAATTCGATCTCGAGTTTGTTTCAGCAAAATCAAAGAAATCATTGATTTTTGTGGAGCTTATATCTGATTTCCCGAGCGAGGAGGAGGAGGAGGCTTGTGAAGATACGTTTTTTGATGAGCACATCTTCTTGATCTCAACTTTGGATCCATGGTGTGGGGATATTATTATATATTTACAAACATTGAAGGTCCCTACTCACCTTTCACAGGATGAACGACGACAATTACGTCACGTATCCAAGAATTACCTCATAGTGGATAACACATTGTACTGTCGTGGGGTAGATTCCATTTTACATCGTTGTTTAACTCATGAGGAGACTGAGCTTGTGCTGAATGATTGCCACAGAGGGGTGTGTGGTGGTCATTTATCTGGTCTTTCTACAGCCCAAAAAATCTTGAGAGCAGGTTATTTTTGGCCGTCGATATTTAAAGATCGTGTCAATGCGGTCAAGAAGTGCCACCCTTGCCAAGTGTTCACACGTAATATGTGCTCACGTCCTGCCCCATTACATCCAATTATCACCGTCGGTCCCTTCACTAAGTGGGGGCTTGATTTCATGGATTGCAACCGAGCTTCAGCTGGGAGGCATCATCATATTATCGTGGTTGTTGACTACTTCACGAAATCGATAGAGGCTATGCCTATAGTTAAATCCAATGGTGAGATAGCCGCACACTTCGTATTCAACCAAATTATTACTCAGTTCGATATTCTGAAAGAGCTTGTCACAGACCATGGTAGGCACTTTCAGAATCAGATGATTGAAGAGTTGGCCTCGAAGTTAGGGTATAAGCAGGAGCATTCTTCTGTTGATTACCCTCAAGTGAATGGACAGGTTGAAGCAGTGAACAAATCACTCAAGTCTATTCTCCAACGAACCATCGCACAAAGCAAGACCAATTGGCATATCATGTTATATCCTGCTTTGTGGGCTTATAAGACCACGGTTAAGACTACCATTGGTTTTTCTCCATATCAGCTTGTACTTGGAGTGGAGTCTGTATTGCTGGTATAGTGCAAAATCCCTTCTTTGAATCTAGCCATACAGCTCTTACCAGACACTTCCCCATTGGAAGAGTGTTTGGTCCACTTAGAGCAGCTTGATGAGCAGGGTCGAGATGCTTTAATGGCTCTAGAAGTGAATAAGCATCGTGTTAAGGTCCAGTATGATAAATATGTCTGTCTAAGGAAGTTTAGTGAAGGAGATTTGGTCCTTTTGTGGGATCAAGCTAAAGAACCCTTGGGGGCAGGAAAGTTCAACCCCATGTGGCATGGTCCTTACATGGTTAAATGTGTGTTAGAGAAGGGTGCTTATGAGCTAGTATATTATGAGGGGACGGCCTTGGCGAAGCCTAGGAATGGTCTCTATCTTAAAAAGTACTATGCATTATTTTCAGCCATGGCTAACTATTGTATATTATTGTACAGCATTTTGCATAGTTAGGTTTTTCTTATGGTGATCGGGTTTCTTGATTAGCTTCAATTTCTTATGGCAGATGTCAATGGAGTCTTCCATATATATAGGATTCGCGGATGGTGCAAGCCGTCACACTCAACACTCAACCTCTACTGCTTGGGTGATTTATACTCCTACGGGTTAAGTATTGTCTTCAGGAGGCGTATGTTTACGGCCCTCTTCAAACAATGTTTCAGAATATAGTGCTGTTATCGAGCTTCTATGGGATGCCATTTCACATGATGTTCTATCTCTTGAGGTACGTCTTGATTCAGAGTTAGTAGTGTCAAAGCTTAATGGCTTGTATCATGTTAGAGATCCAACATTATTACGGAGATTCTTATGTGTGAGATTGTTAGAGCGGACATTTGACAATATAACATACATACATGTTCCAAGAATTTATAATCAAGTTGATGACTCATATGCTAACTCGTGTTAGATTGGCATTTGTTTCATATACAATAAGCTCATCACAAACATACATTTTTACACAGGTAAATAAATAAACAGATCATCATAAAAAAATTTCATTAAACATCCAAAATGTGATAATACATAGTGTCATAATACAAAAAAGGGGCTTTTGAGCCACCAAAATATAAATACACGGTAGTACAAAATGTATCACTCCCAGGTATCTAAGCCTGGGGAGGAGGAGGGGGGTTCTGATCGTGGAATGTCACCACGGCTCTAGCTAGCCGTCGAAACAACCACACCCATACTCGTGGCACACCCACCACCTGACGCTGCATGGCCTCAGGCAAGTCTTCGACCTGCGCCATGGGCACCCTATGTGTCAGCCGTACAAAGTTGGTATGAATGCTTTGGAGCATCCGCTCCGCATCCACATCCATAATGTCATCTCCTCTTCCCCTCCGTCTATGACGAGGGAAGCCTTCAGGCTGCCGTGGTCCTACATCTACATACATATGACAGGATGTCACTATGTGTTGTCACGCAAAAACATGTCTTTTTGATTCCATATATCAAAAAACACAAAAAAATAAATAACTCAAAAATCTTAAAAAGAGGGTTGGGATTCATTACCAATGTCACCGTATGCCGCTCCTGGTGGTAGTGGCATGTCGGGGTCTCCCCGAAAATCTATCCCCGCATAGGGGTAATCATCGATGGCAACTATCGGTCGTCGCCACCATGGAAAGAAATCAGCTGGATAGGGGTTGGACACCCTACCTCCACCCAGTCTATGCATCGCATCTGCCCAACGTCATTGGGCTGGATCTCGAACCTCGTCAAGAGGAACGTCAACTCTAGGGCTCAATCCCAGAACACGCTCAAAGAAAAACGTGCTTAGTATATTGGTGAAACTGAAGTTTCATATCCTACCCATCTTGCACTCGTTGAGCTGGTGCTTCATGTTTCCCAATAGTGTAGTGCTCCAATCGTAAACCATGAGTCTCATTCACTCCACTACATAGAACATCAGGGGCCACGAGGCCTGGTGGAGTGAGGCTAGCCCTGCTATCCTACCAAGTGTCAGTCGTATGGCCTTTAGTCCTAGCACCTGTATGGAGTTAGTTGGGATCTGAAACCTGACCTTCTCTATGTCTAGATAACAATACACTTCTATGTACTCATCTATGGTAAGGCCACCTCTGGGCCCGTGAGAACGTAGGTTCACCACTTCCCCCCATCGGGACAATCTACTAATGAAGTATATGTCCTCCAGTTCTATGGTGAGGGACATCCCATCAATCTGGAAAGACTCTGAGTCAGGATCCCAGTAGTCTACTAGCATCTGCAGCAGTATTGGCTTGGACCTTAATCCACCAAGACACCAAAACTTGTAGAGCCTGCATACATCAAGAGCTTGTTGTGCCATTAGATCACCCCGTACTGCATCTTCTACATCCCTGTGCTCACGTTCCCTCCATTCTAGAACCGTCCTACACATTTAATTCAAGTTTGGGTCATTAGATGTCTTAGAAAATCTTGAACGCGGCCACATACGTGACTGTTTGCTAAACAGCCGCGTATGTATGCGACTTTGAGGCATTTTTCCGCGTATATCCAGCTCTATACGCGGAAAAATCCTCGATTTTTGCGTGGGTCATGGCCCATACTTTAGGATGGCCTAGAAATCAAATTAGAACATGGAAAATTGAAAAATTTACATGTAAATGAAAGAGCAGTGCATGGGAAATTACCTAGAAAAAACGATGTCGAATTCCGCCGGCTAGATCTCACGGAATTCACATTTGAAGTTCTGAGCTCAATTGGGTAAAAATTTCAAATGTTATATAATGTTTTGAATTTTTTACTATTTATAGAAATTTTTCAAATTTTTGAAAATTTTTACCCCCTTTTCTATAGTTTTGGACCGTTTCTGACCCTTTTGGACTGTTTTTTACTAATATATGATGTAGGAGACCGTTTTGAGCATCGTTTCGACCATTGTTTTGACCCGTTCATGTCAATTTCAAGTATCATGTTTAAACTAGCATATAGGTTAGGTTTCACCTTCGTTTGCATTTTGCATGACCTTATGACCATTTCATTATAACTGTAGGTACAAACCCATTCTATCTTGTCACGAAACCTTCTTGTTGTTTTAGAAGTGGCATGGTTTGAATGGTAGAGCTTGACCTTACATGGGTACCCTAGTTAGCTCCTTATTTGCATTTGGTGCCCATGCCGATAGTTTGTCCTTTAGGGTGTGGGAGTCCATTGTATAGCATTGCCATGACATCTCGCAAGAGCCTCACACTCCTCTTGATATTTTTCTAGCCTATTTCCCCCGAACTCCCTTATGTCAAGTTGTAATTGCATTATCATGAGCTTTGCCTGCCTTATTAAGCCTTATGTCGACTTCCCTGACTTTGAGTATTAGCCATATAGCCCGATCTTCTCTCATGTCTAGACAAGCAAAGCCATTTTATATATCCTTTGCAGCTTGATTCCCTATTTTTACCAGGAGGGGACTTTCCCCTTAGTGTCGCTATCCTACACATGTGTCCTTGCATTGAGCATAGGTATGCTCCACTGCTTGGAACTAGTTTGTTTTCCCATTTGACACTCGTCTCCTCTTAGTCTGTAACTTTAAAGCAGTTTTATTCTTTTTCAAGCTTTTCAAATATTTGAAAATTTCCAAAAAAAAAAAATTAAAAAACCAAAAAGCCAGACAAGAAAAGATGTTATCTTTGGTAGCAGTCGATTCGTGTCACCTTCGAACAGAGTACTGTATATCACATCCATTGGTTGGGTTACTAGTTTGACTTTAGGAGCTGTACTTGTTTATCTGAGTTTATCTCCACCGACTGGTTAAGCTTCCAGTCCCTATGGAGCCTCTGTCGATGCCTCTTGTGTCACACAGATGTCCCAGTTTTGTATATCGAGTCTATGCTACCTACATTCAATCACCATTCACCTTTATGCTCTTGTTCGAAGGAATTTGAAACCTGAGTCAGCCATTCCTCAGTTATCTTGACTTTGCATGTCAGCCATTCCCAGTACAGTTACTGGTTCATGCACCTTATGATCGAGTCCTTCCACATTATACAACTTTGTTGAGTACCTCATGTTGGATGATGGGGGATGCCTTAATGCCCTCCTTCCAGCAGATTTCATCCCATTGACTTCAAATCATTTATTCTAGGATAGGAATCTAGAGTCATTTTTGAGTGCCTTGAGACTTGCAGTCATCAGTGGTAGGTTCTCTTGACATCGATAGTTTTTTGGAATACATCAATGTCCCCTTATTAATGGATTCTCTCAAGTGTTTGACCTCAACACATTTATTCACAATTGTTAGTTTGCACTCTAGTACCTTGATTCCCATTTTCATTATTGGTGGGTGATCTCACGTCTGTTAACAGTATACATCAATGACCGGTAATCAGACGATGGACTACTATGTTCGACCTCAGCACCTCTATTCACATAGTAGGACATGTACTCGTAGCGGTTTGTGTAGAAGACCTTCTAGATTAGTGGCATCTCTTATATGCTAACTCCTTTATCGTGCCAGTGTTCATGAGATTTCAGCTCTCGTGACTTGATTCCAGTATATGCCAGACATTTATAGCCATTATGGAGATCTTGATCCATTATATATCTTCAGTCTTCATGGAGATCATGATCCTTTGTATATCTTCATCATGGATATTTTGATCTATTTATATTGTATGTGGCGATGACCACACATGTCATATTGTATCATGCCTATTCATAGCCATTGTACTCTTATGTATCCGGGACTGCTATATCTATTTGTAGTTATGTGCAGAGTTGTATCATTGTATAGTGTTGATTGGATGGTTGGTTCTTCCACTGGGTTCTTCATCACTTCACTTTTGGGATGGGCTTATAATGTATTTCAGCCATCGTATGACCCCTCTGACCTTACACATTAGGGGGCATCTGTTATAGCTGATTTTACCACACATGGTGAATCACACTTTTATGGCCTTTCCTGTCCCTCTGCAGAATCCTTAGACCCCATGGACCATTTTTGTACCTTTGATGTTTCCAAGATCATCCCTAAAAACATGCAAAAATTGCCATACGTGACTTTTAAACCCTTTCTCATGTATATACGTGGGTTTGACCCCTAAAACCGTGTACATCGGGATGTGTGCAAAAGGCCAAATTCTTTTGGAGTTTTCCTTGATGTGGATCCAACTCACTTGTCTCCTGGCCTTCCATATGCCTTGAGATCGCTCGGATTCGACCCTTCATTACCCCATTGAAGAGCTATATAAGGAACCCTTTGGATACATTGAAGGCATGAGGAATTGAGAGAAAGAGAACTATAGTCCATTTTTGCCGGAGCTTATACTTGATTATGCATCCCTTTGTCCCTTGGAGCACTTTTGTGTTCTTCCCAAGCTTGCCTTTTGCTTGTGAGCTTGCTCTCGAGAGATGGAGGATTGAAGTGGTGGAGGCCCAAGTGGGGGACTCAGTTTCTCCGATTCACAGACGTGCTGACATAGGTTTTCTCTATTGTAATCTCTATTTTATATTAATAGAAATATCTTTTCCTCTCCAATAATGTGTATTTGAATGAATATTTGATCCATGGATGATTTCAAATGCTTATATGTTATTGATTATATATGCTAGAGTAAGTCTAACACAATTATATATAGCATGCTTGTCTTGTTTATTGAATGTTGAGGAAGCAATTTATCAATTCAAGATGGAGTTGGAAAGCTCAATGGGGATCTACATCAACCGTCCGGAATAAGGTACGAATCAAGATCCTTTAGTGTTAGATATTTGTTTCTCTTGCATATAGGAAAGGATTGATTTCTGGAGTCAAATTGTCTGTTGTGGTACCCCAGGCCATAGGAATTTCTCTCCGTAACAAAGGACACATGCATTAATAGGCTCATAAGGTTTCGATCAGTTCAACCATTTCCAAAGTAAAACTTTGGACAGGTTGAACGTATTAACCAATGCACTTTCATAAACCATAGTCATAACCATAATAACTTAAGTTAACACAAAGATCGATCATTTGATGGTTTATATGTGGAAGAGGATAAGAGGGTAAGTGTGATAACAATATAATGATGACTGAAATGTTCTTAATGTCATATCACATCCGTATGGGGGGTTTAAGCTAGATCGTATTATGTCAAAGTCATATCATAGGTCGAAATTAGTCGTAGTGCTCTTATAAGCATGTAGATATGACTTAATAATCATAGGTATAGCTGAGCTAGTTTAACCTTTTTCCCAAAAACAAAATTAAATCTAACACCTTGACATGCTTTTTAATCATTAGTGCTATAATACCACAGTTTTTATTCAGATCAGCATTCAACTCTTCATATGGTCCTGCATATGATCCTTCATATAGATTTTTTTCTGTGAAAACATGCTTTATTCTAGATTGGATTATTGCTAATTATCCTGAAAAAAATTGTCATTTGTCAGAGATAAATAAAATTTTATATAAATAGTCAGAAAAATAAAAACAGTATAATGTTCACAGCATACTCTTCCTCCCCCAAACCAAAGATATGATGTGTCCTCAAGCCATACAAGAAAAACTAAGTAATTTCAAATTAATTTAATACAAAGGTTTATCATGTTGTGATCATGTTTGTAAGAAAAAGAAAAACTAACTAGTAAAATGGAAACGATTTAGATATGTACATTTGTCAGAAATAACAGTGCTTAGAAAGATCAAGTGAATAATGATAGTATAATTGAAAAATGCCATAGTAAAATCTAGTCATTCATGCCTTATTGTAAATATTTATTATCATCTCAAGAATATTTTTGAGTTTACCCTAGAGTTTGTGAGATCCCATAGCTATGGGTCCCATTTCTAGAATAATCATATCCTAGATATTGATTGAATTAGATGGTCGGATCCAAGTCCAACTTATAGCCTTTCTCTAATGACATCATAAACAATTGGCCTACACATGTATTTATATATATTTTGGTTTTTTTTTTACAATTATATTATCATTTTTTCCGAACCATGTGCATAGTAGTGCATTAACCAGATCTCTCTTACCCGCTATTTCCCCACTGCCAGTAGGCATGTTCAGTACCCTGACGGGTTTACTTGCATTTACCGAGCTTCCTTGTTTTTAGATATTACTTAGCATTGGCCTGCTGCCAGTAGGCTTGTTCAGTACCCGGACGGGTTTGCTTCATATAATGATTTTGAGTATATGGAAGTAGGTTGGTACTAGAGCGTGCTAATCCTACTAATCACATAATTTAAATTTAGAACAAAGCTTATAAGTAATTTTTATAATGGCCTTAATTATGGATCATGTCAAAAGAGAATAACTTAAAGTTGTTCTTTGACCTTTCAGTCTATCTTCTTCATGAAATGTCAGTAATGTTCCCCACAAGCAGAAATTTCACTTACTTTCAAGTTACCACAAAAAAATGCTTAAGAGGCAAGTTTTGATAATAATTATAGGATGAACTAGTAGTCCATAGGTATAAGATATGAAATTAGGGTATGTCTTTCAAGCAACTGTTCTTATTAAATCAGCAATGTACATGTCTGAATCCAAATACCATATATAAAAGCATAACAAATCATAGAATAAGTGGTTAAGGATGATATACAATGAATTCTTTAATTGTACTATAAACTTCAATTTTGATAGTAACCAAAAAGAATGAGTTAAGATATATCATGAATCTTTTAAAGCGCTACCCCTTTTCAAATAATACTTCATAAGCTGCTTATAGAGATAAAATATTTATAATCAAACTGCAACACCACTTGTTAGATGATTCGTATTTATTCTTAACAAAGCATCTACAAAATTCATAAGAAAAAGGAAAAAGAGTCTTTCTGCTTTAATTTGACAAAACTGCAACAAATGATCATAGGAATGAAGCTTCTATATAAATGTAGTTAATTTGTTAGAAATGACTCTTACTTATTCATGCGAACACAACCATATTTACATATATACAAGTAATGACAAACCAAAATAGTTTTAAGGATCAGGAGGAGGAGGAATAATTTCCTCTTCAACCAATTCCATCTCCTTTTGCTGCAAGAAATTTTGTACGGAATCCTATTTAGATATGGGTTGATGGTAAAGTCTAAGTCTGTGTCCATTTACTACAAAGGAAATTTGTGAATCATCAATTGTCTTAATTTCTACTGATCCATTATCGAAAGTTGTAACTGCTTCGTATGGACCCATCCAACGAGTAGTTAATTTTCCTTTAAAATTTTTGTATCTTGAGTCAAACAGCAATGCCCAATCTCCAATATTAAATTGTTTTTTTCTTAATAAATTTATCATGCCATTTCTTCCGTTGATTCTGTATTAACATTGTTCTTTGGAGTGCATCCTGTCTAATTTCATCAAACTCATTAATCTATAACACTCGTTGTTTCTGTGCTTCATCCAAATCCATGCCTAATTGTGCTGCCATACGAAATGTTTTAACTTGAAATTCGATAGGTAAAAGAACTTGTTTTCCATACACCAACTCATAGGGGGTATGTCTGGTAGTGTTTCTCCATGTTATCCTATAGGCCCACAAAGCCTCCGGGAGTCTATTTGCCCAATCCTTATGATGTAAGTGATTGGTTTTTGGTTAAGATGGCTTCCAATACTTTATTGGTTGATTCTACCTGGCCATTAGCATGGGGATGATAAGGTGAGGATTTACAGTGTTGAATGCCATACTTCGTGGTGAGTTCTTTCATTAACTTAGAAGTGAATTAAGAGCCTTGATCTGTAACAATTTCTCCAGACACACCAAATCGAGTGAATATTTATTCATATATGAATTCTACTATCAATTTCTTTGTGGCCCTAAATAAAGCTTTAGCTTCTGCCCACTTAGTAACATAGTCTGTGCAAACTAGGATATACTTATTTTTACGAGACATGGGAGAAATAGGTCCTACAAAATCCAGAGCCCATTTCTCAAATGGCTCTATCATGACCTGAGGCTGTAAGGGCATCTTATCAGAAGACGTAGGTCTACCCATTCTTTGGCAACTATCACATCCTTTAACATATTTGGCAGCATCCTTGAAAATACTCGACCAGTAATAACTAGAGTGCAGCACTCTGTATGTCGTCTGCTTATCAGAAAAATTTCATCCACATGGTCCATCATGGCATGCAAGGAGGATATCTGTCATTTCATCCTTTTGTACGCATCGTCTAATAATAAGATCTATTCCAATACGAAAAAGATCATTATCAACTCAGGTATAGTTAGAGCTTTACACTATAATACGATGCTTCTCGAGTGGGGACAAATGATTTGGTAATTTCCCAGTTGCTAAATAATTGGCAATATCTACGAACAAAGGGGTTTGAATGGATATAGCAAATAGATGTTCATTAGGAAAAGTGTCGTCAACGGGTTAGTACCGTCCTCAAGTTGAATACAGGAAAGGAAATATGCTACTAAATTCTTTTTACCAGGTCGTTCAATGATAGTAATGTTAAATTCTTGTAATAAAAGAAGCCACTAAGCCACCCTACCATTAGTAATTGGTTTATTCATTAAAAATCTGATGGCAAAGTGATCTGTATGCACAAAAACTTTGTATCTTGTAATTTAATGGCAAAATTTATTAATAGAATAGACTACTGCTAAAAATTATTTTTCAGTAATGGTGTAATTTAGCTCGGCAAGGGTCAAATTCTTGCTAATAAAATAAATGGCATAAGGTGACTCCTCCTATGGCCGTATCAGAAGCATCAATGGATATATGGAAAGGAAGGGACCAGTCGGGACCCCTCAATATTGGTGCCACTGATCATTTAGCTTTTAAGACTTCGAAAACACTTTGACAAGATTCAGTCCATTGGAATTATACATCCTTTGTAAGTAGCTTAAACATTGGTGTAGATATTTTAGTAAAATTCTAAATAAAATGGTGATAATAGCATGCATGGCCAAGAAAGCGTCTCACCTCCTTTTGAGTTTTTGGAGAAGGAAGGGCAACAATTACTTCTATTTTCACAGGATCCACCTTGATTCCTTGGGAAGAAACATGATTCCCAAATACCATACCTTATGTTAATAAAATTTTCATTTCTCATGACTAAAGGCCGGGTTTGTTTCTTGACATCGAATCAAGACCCTCTCAAGGTTATCAAGGGCCTCTTGAAAGATATTACCATAAGTTGTAAAGTCATCCATGTACACCTCTACACAGTCATGTATAAGATCAGCAAAAATTTATAAAATTGCATATTGAAAAGTGGCAGGTGCATTACATAAGCCAAATGGCAAAACTCTATAGGCGTATGTCCCCCAAGGGCATGTAAAAGTGGTATTATCTTGATCCTCCGGTGCTATTAAAATATGATTATATCCGCTACACCCATCAAGAAAGGAAAAGTATTGTTTTCCTGATAGGGTATCTAACACTTGATCAATAAATGGCAAAGGAAAATAGTATTTAAGAGTGGCCTTATTTAGCTCTATGAAATCAACACAAATACGCCACTTCCCTATGACTTTATTCAGGACTACCACTAGAGGAGATACCCATTTACTGTTGGAGATAGGAGAGATGAAACCAGCATTAAGAATTTTTTGTAACTCCTCTTTTACTATATCTTTTAGAGCAGGATTCATCCTTATCTAAGGCTATCTTACAGGGGAATCGTTGAATCCATGTAGATATGGTGAATATCAGTGTCAGAGTGTATGCCTTTAATGTCAATGTATTCCCATGCAAATGCTCCAAACTAGTTTTTAAGGACCTTAAGCAATTGTTCTTGTTGACTCTCGGTTAACCCTGCATTTATGTGTAAAAAATTTACAGGGCTATCTTCACAAGGTACAGTGTAAGACCCTATTTGCTCTTCAATTGCAAAGACACGTGGTGTTTCTACAAATGTTGAGAGAGACATATTTTCTTGAAACTAATCTCCAAAGATCAAATTGAGTTGGACAAAAGACTGCGGAAAATCTATACAAGTTGTAGAAGAGACAAACTAGTTTAATACATTCTCAATAGTTTGCTCCTGAAGTGCCCAGGAATAGTCACTAGGAAAGAAGATATCTTCAATATTTTCATCCCCAAAGGGGCAATATAAGCACCACAAATTTTTAGTTACAGTTTGTGTTGGGGAATATAAAATAAGTCTCTGTGTAGACAACCCATTCGAAATGGCCATTTCCCCATCCCTGCGTCCTATAAAGGAATTAACGATGGCTAACCATGGTTTCCCTAAGATAATAGGATGTCCTTTAGAAGGATCCCTTGATTCCATGACCATAAAGTTGACAGGGTATTCCCATGAAGCTACTGATACAATAATGTCATCCAGGACTCCAACGGGTCTTGCTGTGGTACGATCTGCTAGTTCTAGAATTGAAGGAGTAGGTCGAAGAAACTATCCTAACTGTAAAAATTCTAAAACTGCGGTGGTCATCATATTAATAGCGGATCCTAAATCTATAAGTGTATTATCTATAGAGGTTTTATTTACAATCACGGTCACTACTGGTGTTAGGATATTTAGACACTTAGGAGTTAGTTAAGATCAACTTGTGTAATATATCTGTTAGGTAAAAGTGTGTTTCTTTAGTATGCATTAGTATGCATTTGTAAATATTATAATCCGACGATCACAATATGTTCTAGACATAGAGTGATCCGACAGTTCAACTTCTCTTAGATCATACCTACCATTGATCTGTGGCTTAACACTCGATTGGTCTATGGTCTCCATTTAAAGAGCATAGAGGGTCCTTGGCTAGTTGATCGATTATGAGAATCTCATGTAACTTTCTTTCTTTTGCATAATAAATTGCTCCAAGTAGCTATTTGGCTGGGGTCGTGGACTGTTTCCCTCTCGAGGGTTTTAACCACGTGATAAACATAAGTATGTTGATCTTTGATCTATTTGTGTGAAGTGGTTTCTGAAGGTGTTTGATATTTTGGGAGTACCCTATGTACCCGAACATGGTATCAGAGCTTTTATGAACAGTTGCTTTCGGTTTTGATCAAGATCTGGAACCGGTGTTGCCGAAAATTTGAAAGGGTTTCTATTTCTATATTTTTTATGCATTTTTGTCCTATGGGAGCTATTCCATTGCATCCAGAGCATCATTTTCATTGGGAAATAGTTTTCATTTCACCGAAAACCGTTTTCGTTTGCTCCAGAAACACCCATTTCGGCAATTCTGAAGGTATAATGTTACAGTGATGGATTTGTTTTTTGTAAATCTCTCATATTTTATCAATTTATTATTAGATATTTTTTTTTCTAGTCTCAGACTGTTGCCTTCCCTAACTGTGTATGCTCTTTTTCGTGCACCTTGCGTAATCGCGGTGAATCAGTAAGGGAAAGTTTTTTTTCTTGTCTTTTCAGCTACGTATGCTCTTTATCGTGCACCTTGTGCGATCACGGCAAATCACAAACAACGAGAAAACTTGAAAACGTAGACTTTTCAGGTAAGCTAACCAAGATCTAACCCCATTGTGTGGAAAAAAAAATTGGTTTTTTTTTTTCATTTTTGTTTGTGATTTGCAGGAAAAGAAAGAAAGCACGGAGAACGAGAGAGAAGAGTAAAAAAAAAGCCCCTTTCCTCTTTCCATTATTTTATGTACCTTTTAAATGTAGCTCACTTGGTCCAAAGTTGCTTTATTATTTAATAAGTTTTGAGTTCAAGTCTTATTAAACTACTTTTTAGTGCATGCAATTTCTATTTTGAAGTTATTTTATTGTAAAAGTGCATCTCACATAAATAAAATAAAATAAAAGTGAGTCACTTAAGTCTTTTAATTTATTGTCGCACTATATAAAAGTCACATTATTGTAAAAGTGAACATCACTTATTCTATAAAAGTGATTCACTTCAAAGCAACTTTATTGTAAAAGTGATTGTCAAAGGTCGATCTTGGGAAGAGGGGGCTTCTTTTTTTAGTTGGTCAAATTAATATCTGCCACATCACTATTGGGGACATCTTCAATTTTTTCTTTGATCAAGAATAACTTCATTATCCAGAATCAATTTTAAGTGTCGTTTTTTTTAAAACCGCATATTTTTTCAAGCTATTTGCATCCATATAGTCAGTTTCTGTTCTTTCAGCCATTATTTTACAGTATGGCCGCCCCTTGTGATATTATACTTACAATTTCTAACTATTTCTCATGGAAATCTTGTATGGAGGATGTTCTAGGAAGTAGGAGACTTTTCAGGATAACCTCAGGGAAAGAAACAGAACCCACTGATGATGATAAGAAAATTAAATGGGAAAATAGATGTGATGAAGCTCATGGATTGATTGGGATGTCAATCTCTATTGATTTGCGATTCCACATATCTAGAATTGATGAAACTAATCTCGCTTGGGAAAAGTTGGAATCTGTGTTTGGTAAACACAATGAAATTCGGGGTCATCAACTTGAGAATGAGTTGCTTTCCTTGAATCCAAATGATTTTTCATGCATTCAAGACTATTTATCTAAGTATAAAACTCTTAGACTATTATGTGCAGAACGCAAGATTAAGAAAGAAGACAAACAATGTATTTATCATATTCTTTCAAAACTTGGACCTGCATATTCTGTTTTTGTATCTACATTCTACTCCATGAAAGAATCCTTGACTGTAGCTAGCTATCAAGAGCCTAGCCTTGAATCCTTTTGTGATTCCTTAATTAGAGAGCAAGATAAGCTCATTCATCTTGGAATAATTAACAATGCAGAAACATCTGGGAAATCCTTATTGTCCCAACAGAAAGAAAAGTCCAAGCCTCCCAAGAAACAGAATTTTTGCAATAATAAGCAAAACAAAAAGGGTCCCAAACCTTCTCAATCAGCTCCTTCTTTAAAAAATGACAAAGGATACAAGCAAAAAGGAAAGAAGACTGAGCGTCATTGCAATTTTTGTGGGAAAAATAATCATGATGAATCTAAGTGTTTCAAGAAGATGGCAGCCTTGGAAGCAGCAATGAAGAAGCACCACATCAGCCTAGATTCGTCTTTAGAATCTAACTCTAATGGACATGCACTTTGTGCTTCTGGTTACTCTTATACTGCATCTTCTTTTTCTACTTCAAATGAATGGCTCATTGATTTTGGAGCATCTTATCATATGGCTAAGGATCAAGCCATCTTTTCTACTATGCATGAATGTAACACCAAAAAATTATTTGTTGGTGATGATAGATCTCTAAGTGTTGTAGGATCTACAACAGTTCCAGTAGAAAATGGTCATTTCAGTGATGTACTATGTGTTCAAAAAATTTCCTGCAATCTGTTATCAATCTATCAAATTACTCATTCAAGTGAAGGTAAAACTATGACATTTACACATCACCAAGTTGTAATCAAGGATTTTAAAAATCCTCAAAATGTCCTTGCTACTGGAACTGTTGATGATATTACCAGGTTGTACAAATTTAACAACTTTGGGTCATCACCTTCTCCTTCTGTTTTTGTTGTTCATAGTGATAACTTGAGCAAACTTTGGTGTGAGCAATTTGGTCACTTAAATTATCGCTCATTGCAACAACTATGTAAAGACAATATGGTGATTGGTCTTCCAATGGTATCTTGCAAGGATGGTGTTTGTTCCAGTTGTGTACTCGAAAAACATCATCGGGACAGTTTTGACAAACGTGCCTCTTGGCACGCCTCGATTCCTTTGGAGCTTGTGCATAATGACTTGTGTGGTCCTCTTCCATCTGCATCCTTTTTGGTTTCAAATATTTCTTAACTTTCATTGATGACTACTCCAGACGCACTTGGGTTTACTTCCTAAAACTTAAGAGTGAAGTATTTAACATGTTCTTGGCCTACAAGGCCCTTGTTGAAAAACAATCTAGTCATCAAATTATTAAGTTAAGATCTGAAAATGGAGGAGAATATGTTAACAACAAGTTCACTACTTTCTGCACTGAACAAGGAATCCAACAATAGCACAGCGTTCCATATACACCACAACAAAATGGTGTAGTTGAACGAAAGAACCTCACTTTAAAAGAAATGGCTAATTGTATGATCCAATCTAAGGGACTAAGTCTTCAATATTGGGATGAGGAAATAAATTGTGCAAATTACATAGTTGATTGCACACCCACTAAAGTTTTACAAGGTATAACACCGGAAGAAGCATGGAGTAAAATTAAACCAAATGTAAGTCACTTTCATGTGTTTGGTTGTGAAGCATGGGCTCACATTCCGGAAGAAAAACGAAAAGCATTGCAGCCTAAAAGTGAAACGTGCATATTTGTTGGATATTCGTAAGATGTAAAAGGTTATAGACTTCTTCATCCACATTCTCATGATATAATCATTAGAAGAGATGTTAAATTTGATGAAAATCTCTTGGCCTGCGAGCCTAACTTGGCGGGTGTGGCATCTTTGGCCTACGAGCCTGATTCGGCGATTGTGCCTTCTTCTTCTTCTTCTTCTTCCAGCTTCCTTAACAGGTTTCCAACTCCAGTTTCTGATAATTATAGTGAGGATGAAAATCCACCTCCGCCTGCTCATGTTCCTCCAATTGCACCAGCAGCAATACTTCCTCGATGGGTCCATTCAACATGTGAAGCAGCTGGTGATCTTGTCGGTGATCCTAGAGATCAACATCGAACATGTTCTCAGTTTCAGTGAGCCTCTTCTCTTTTGGCTCAAGTTTTTGAGAATCATGATCCAGAAACTTTTGCAAAGCTTCAAAAAATCTAGATTGGGATGCAGCTATGGATGAAGAATATCATTCCTTAATGGCGAACGATACTTGGGATCTTGTTCCTCTTCCAAAAGGAAGAAAACTAGTTAGATGTAAATGGGTCTACAGAACTAAGTATGCATCAAATGGAAGTGTTGAAAGACTTAAGGCAAGGTTAGTTTCCAAAGGTTTTTCCCAACTTGAAGGGATTGACTACAATGAAACATTTGCTCCTGTAGCAAAAATGAACTCCATCCACCTTGTTATTTCCCTTGCAGCCTTACATAACTGGGAAGTCCATCAAATGGATGTCAAGTATGTCTTCTTATATGGTGATTTACATGAGGAAATTTACATGGAATAACCTCCTGTATATGTTCAGAATAACTCTATCCTTGTTTTTCTCCTTAAGAAATCCTTATATGGCCTTAAGCAAGCTCCTAGAGCTTGGTATGCCAAAATGGATACCTTTCTCCTTGACACTGGTTTTTCTAGATGCCATTCTGACCCTAATGCCTATACCAAGAAAGTAGGAAACCATCTCATCATACTTGTTCTTTATGTTGATGATCTTATCCTTACTGGTAGTGACCCTAAACTTATAACCCAATGTGAAATCCAATCTTAAGAAAAAATTTGAAATGTCAAACTTAGGACATTTGCATTATTTTCTTGGTCTCCAAGTCCTGCAAATCAAAGAAGGAATCTTTCTTTCCCAGTCTAAGTATGCTTGTGACCTTCTTCATCGCTTCCACATGGAAGATTGTAAACCAACCCCTTCTCCCTTCCAGTCTGGAGTCAAACTTTCTGCCACTTGTACTTCCCCTGAAGTAGATGCCACCTTGTATCATCAGCATGTTGGTAGTCTTTTATACTTGACTCATTCTCGTCCTGACCTTTCCTTTGTCGTTGGTCATGTTTCCCGTTATATGCAAACTCCTCATGAAAGTCACTGGAAAGCAACAAAAAGCATACTTCGATATATTCGAGGTACAATTCAGTTTGGGATTCATTATAGTACAGGGGGGAAACCTTTGTTGTTTGGTTTCACTAATTCAAATTGGGTCGGCGATCCTGATGATCGAAAGTCTACTGTAGGTTATGTTTTTAGTCTGGGATCTAGACTTGTCACTTGGGCTTGTAAGAAACAACAAGCTCTTGCTCTTTCTTCAGTAGAAGCAGAATATCGAGCCACAGTTAATGGCAGTCAGGAAGCTTTATGGCTTCGACAGATCCTTTCAGAGTTTGGATTCGAGCAGCAGCAACCTACTCCACTTTGGTGTGACAATCAAAGTGCCATCAATATTTCCAAAGATTCAGTTCTACATCAGCACAGCAAACACATTGAGATACACATGCACTTCATCAGAAATCTTGTTCATGATCATATTATTGAAGTGCTCTATTTCCCTACAGATGATCAAGTTGCAGACATCTTCACCAAGTCTCTTACAGAAGTGAATTTTTCCAAACTTCAGTCTATGTTAGGAGTTCAGTAATGTGTCCTTAAGGGGGGATAGGCTCTAATGCCTCCTTCCTTCTCCTAATAGTGTCACTTTTGTAAATCCTTCAATCCTATCCCAAGTTGTTCTTAAGGGGGGATGTTAGGATATTTAGACATTTAGGAGTTAGCTAATATCAACTTGTGTAATATATCGGTTAGGTAAAAGTGTGTTTCTTTAGTATGCATTAGTATTCATTTGTAAATATTCTAATCCAACGGTCACAATATGTTCTAGACATAGAGTGATCTGACGGTTCAACTTCTCTTAGATCATACCTACCATTGATCCGTGGCTTAACACCCGATTGGTCTATGATCTCTATTTAAAGAGCATAGAGGGTCCTTGGCTAGTTGATCGATTATGAGAAGCTCATGTAACTTTCTTTCTTTTGCATAATAAATTGCTCCAAGTAGCTATTTGGCTGGGGCCATGGATTGTTTCCCCCTCGAGGGTTTTAACCACGTGACAAACATCGGTGTGTTGATCTGTGATCTATTTGTGTGAAGCGGTTGCTGAAGGTGTTCGGTCTTTTGGGAGTACCCTGTGTACCCGAACAACTGGATCCCCTGGATTTGTATATTTCGCAATCCGAGATTGGTCAATCATACATTCAGACATCTTGCCTATAACATGAATTGTGAGGGGGTATTTTTGCTTCTTTCCTGGGCGCTTAATGCATAATTCCTTTATTACCTTTCTATAAATTGGTATATCCTTAATAGCTTGTAATAGAGGAATTTTGACACATGTATTCTTTAATTCGTTCATAATGTCATACTCGGGATGAACTATGGGTTTTTCTATTGCTAGTCGCTCCGAAAATGGAGGAATCATTTGTTCCCGAATGGGTTCTTGTTGAGGATGGGTATGCACTGGGATCTTTGGAATATCCACATCCTGTAGAATAACATCATTCACAACTTCATTTGAATCTTCTTCCTCATTTTCTTCACTAATGATGACTGATGATTTGGATCTGTCATTTACAACTCTTCCAGATCGTAATTGTATCTCATGTACAGGTACAGTCGAAATAATGTAGGATGGAATAGTTTGCAACTCAATGTTGTTAAGATCTTGAGTTGGCTTATTATTTGGATTAGGTATTGGTTGTGCAGGTAACAATGTAGGTCGTGGAGGGTTTGTATTTTGAAAGTGATGAGGTTGTTGTGTAATAAGGGGAACTGGAGGCACAAACTCTGGTAAACATTGTTGGGTATTGGATGAGTGCTGAGGATATGGATAATTAGGTGTGGAGATAGGTGGTGGTTGGGGGTAGGATTGTCCCCTCCACCCCTGTCTCCAATATTTTTGCTGAGTAAAATGTGGAGGGGGAGGATACTAGGATGGCCTTTGCTGTCAACTTGTAGTGTTCCACTGTTGAGGTGGTTGGTAAGGTTGGTAACAAGGTGGAGGTTGTGGTGACAAATTTGTATATGGTGGTGAATCCCTTGGTTTCCAAGGAGGCCTCTTGGATGTTTCACCAACATCACCATTCTTGTATATGGCTTATAACCCTGGTGACAATGGGAAATAATATGTTGGATGCTCTTTCGTACAAATGTGTCATACGGAGATGTTATTTAATGGGTATTCCCGTTGGGGATGTTTGGTTCTGCACCTTGGACAGAAAATGTTCATCATTGCTTGTTCCTCTTCTTGTCTTTTCTTAGCTTGTAATGCATCTAGTTGGGAACCCATTGCTCCTAAAATATTAGTTTTAAAATTTTCCAATATGTTTCCTATCCTTATGACTCCTCCTCAACTGTGAGTATTTCCTTTTAGATTCCTACTATAAGGCTCCCGAATATTTCTCTCACCATTCCCCCTACTTCTAGAGTAATTCCTACGTATCTCCCCAATTTGTGCAAAAGGTTTATGAGAGATATCATCGGATGCCATGCGATTAAGGCTTTCTACCAGGTCTTCTGACATCCCCTTAAGGAAGAGTGTTCGTGCTGCTTCTTATCGAAGGTCATTATGTTTAGATTTATTTAATGTATAGATAAATATTTCGAGATAATCTTCCAATATCTCATCTTCAAGTTGTGTTATCTTAAAGATATCGTTTCAAGAGTCTCTTAGTTTGCAATACTCTTGGTTTTTTCGTAAGAATGTAGTTTTCATATCTTCCCAAGTCCTAATGCTAGATTCTCCTAAACCCATGAACAATCTTAAGGCAGAGTCTTTTAATGTAGCTGGAAAAAGTTTTAATTTATGGGCATATTATAGATAGTTATAACTTCTGCAAAGGATTCCAAACTCGAACAAAAATGTGTCTGTATCTTCATTACTTTTACCATAGAAAGTAGGTAAGGAGGAAGGAGGGATGTTCTTCATATTTATATCTTGTGCAGTGTCTAAAATAGGGAACCCAAAGGTAGTCTCAATTCGGTTTTCTCCTTCTCCTTCATCATTTATAACCTCGCCATTATCTTCATTCTCTCTCTGTCGCTCCATGTAGGCTTGATTTCTAAAGAGTGTGTACCTAGGAGGCTCCTTTCGCGATGATAGTGGGTCGTCCCAATGTTCTTATTCGGGGGAGATATTCCTACGATCAACTATGTTTATATTAGGTCCTATAGGAATGGTAGGTTCTACTGTGGAGGTTTCTATCCGTGAAATAATTGTATTATTTTAGGCGCCAAAGAGGGCTTGTACCTAGGAAGGATCAATGAAATCAACAAAGTTAGGATCCCCTGCTAATGAGAAGGTTGTATTGTTAGGTTTCTGCACTAGTGAACGGTTGAGGGTTTCCAAAGGTTGACCCTCTTGAATTTCTTCAGCAATGGGATCCTTAGGATTTTCTTCGAGGATTCCCTCCCCATCTATGGTTTCTCCTATAAAATATTTAGGTCTCTAGGAAAAACTACTTCCTATGTGGGTTCTCCGATACCTTTTTGTTGAGTTAGTGGTTGGGGTATTTTGTCCCTGGTAAAGGTTAGTAGGGATTTTAATAAGGTTTTGAGAAATAGCTCTAAAGTATCTACCCCTAGAATTTCTAGGTTTGTTCATGAAAAACTAAACTAAAGAGAATCATATACTACTAATACTACTACTGTTGGATTTGGGAGTGCCTATTATAACAGATGCGCGGGTTCTTACCTCTCATCTTACCACTCCCCCACCACCATCCTATTACTAAACTTCATAAAGGAATTATACTTATTCTACCTTACTGAACAACTCCCCGGCAATGGCGCCAAAAATTTTGGGTGTTATAATGTCTTAATTAATTCACCTAATATTTAATTATCGACCGAGGTTGGTAAACTTTGAGTTGACAAAAAGTATATGCGAAGGTAAAGGGGTTCCTAGGGTGTCGTGGAATATTTTAACAAATAAAACATTGAAAGATATTTTAAAATGAAAAACCGAGTCAAAGTCCTATAAATCCAACTATAAAGGTAATTAAACCAAACAGAGTACTAGACTAGAGCAGTATCAAGCTATAATACCCTACTCTATGGACAAATACTCAAAGATAAAACTATAAACAAGTAAAATTTAAGAAAATAAACTTCATTTTTACTTAACTATTCCACCTCTCAATTTAAAAAATCTTTATAAACAACTTCAGAGATTAACTATACAATGCATTATAACAAAATTACAAGAACTGGAGACAATTTTACAAATTCAACAACTTAAGATATTCATCCAGTTAACAAATATACATAATGGTAAAACTAAGTTATATGGTTCCACTCTCCTTGGTTATTCTGTGGATATGCATTTACTATGATTGGAACTTAAGGAGGAGGAGTGCCAAAATGGCTTTCAAAAGAAGTAAAGAAACTGAATGGAATCAAATCTAACTTAACTTCTACAAATATGTGCAAACTAAGGAAATTCCAATTACATGTGATTGTAAACATGGTGATCTATTCCATAAGCAGATAAATATTAATTAAAAAAATATTATGAACAACTAATCTAATAAGAGACAAGATTCTTTTTAAAGATTACCTTCATAAATAACCAATTCAAATGTAAAGAAAATCTAGCTTATAGACAAGTAACAGACCTTAATGAAAGAAGCAAGTAGAAAACTTAATAAAAAAGATTGAATTATGAAGCAAGTAGAAAACTTAATAAAGATAACTCTTTTAAGTCCTACTCTCTAAATCTGTTCAGTAACCACACAGTGAAAGAAATAGATCCTACTACTATAACCATTCTACAAAGTGCTAGTGTACTTCTCTAGAATTTTAACATGTCTAACCCTAAACTTAACATACACAAGGATAAATCAAATCAAACTAAAGATATAATTATTACATATTATGGAAGGAAAAAAAATTATTACATATTATGACAGTATTGAAGAAGGAAATCAGAAACCAAGAGAAATAGAATCACAAAGCATAACTCAAAACATCTTCAGAATGAAAGAAGGTAAAAGATAGGAATAGAATTTAATAAATACTTTAAACAATCTAACCTATAGTCCTAATGATAAACATAACCATTATCTAACTACCACGGTCAAAACATATTCCAAAAGCTAAAGAAACAGAGCTTTAAATAGGCGTAAAACAAAACAAGAATATTAAAGGCTGAACAAAAGGCTGGATAGGAGACTCGAACGTAAGTCTAAACAACAAGATAAACGGGTTGTCTAAATGACAGTCTGTATATAGAAAATAGTATAAAATGTCCTAAATGAGATAATTATCAACTAATCTTGTGCACATGAAACTATAATGCATAAAGATAGTAAGTAAACCTACTTAATGATCAAATTAGACAGCAAAATAACTTGAACTAATTCATAATTATAAAGGTACCATTATATATTGGATTGTTAAACAAACTGAAATATAACCAAATGAATCTATAACAAAACGAAAATAAACAGAAGTGAGCCTACTGTAACTTAATCCTATGATATCAAAGCAATTATACCCTATGTACTTGTCAACATAAGACTTAACAGTAAGTTGAAAAGACGGGAAAAGAAATTGAAAGCAAACTAGTGTGCAACCATTTTTTAATCAATGAAATGAGATTACACTATAAACACAGCATTATAATAAACACACGCTACAAGAAATAATAAACTGGACAATTGCAGGAAATAAAATCACATAAACAAATTGGAAACGAAATTATATTAGTTGCAAAGAAAGGGATAACGAAAAATACACAAGAATGAAAACCATTGGTTGATGAGGGGCTCTCTCAGCAATTATGGTGATGCTTCCCTAAACGCTTATAGGATCATGATCATAAACGTGTCAAATATGTAACTTGTATTAAAAATATGGAACAGTATTACAGAGTTTTGTGAGATTCGTTGATTACATGCATAAACTGGCTAACTACACTCTCATTTAGAAGCGAATATATATAGTGTTTACAGGAATGAGCAAGTCGACCCTTTCAGTGAACGACTGCTCCTAAATTTAGTCAACCATAATTACAATTAACTGATCATAAGCCAACGCACAGTGTTTCTCCTTCTTCCTCACGCGTTGGTTCTTCATTGCGCGTCATGTGGTGTGAGCATTCATTTCGATGTGGACTGGTGCCATGGTGTCGAGAAGGGAAGGAAAACCAACAATCCTTCTAGAACGAAGGTCATTTCATCATTCAAACGCTTGGACACCTAACAGTTACATGCCTTTAATGCTGTGGAATATACCAACGAACATCGTGTGGTTTGATCGACAAGTTAGAAGGTGATTTGGATGCGCTCTACACATATCTAGTGCGATGCGTGTCCAGCTGTTGGCTCATCAAAATATCATAACATGGAAACAAATTCATGCATACATCAAACGTGCTTCTAAATAATATCAATTTTAATCAATAAAATCGTGAAATAGTGATAATAAACAAGAATTTACATAAATCCAATTATATCCATACATGAGGCTGAATAACAAGTTGTATGATAGAAATTTGTCAAAAAGATGACAAAATGGATGTTGAAAAGTGTAATTTACCTCCTGGAAATGGTGACAAAACTAGGATCAACACTCCCTAATACACAAAAACCCCTGGCGCCCCTTTTAACCTGTCCAACCAAAGAAATCAATCAACAAGACAAAGGAATTGGATCTGCAGCATAAACAATGTACGGGAAATGAAAAAAATCGAGAAAGAATCACTCCCTGATACACAAAACCTAAGATCTAACACAAAGTGAGTCTCCCCACTAGTGCGTCATCCTCAAGTGTGATTCCTTCAACCTAGAGATGGATGGGTGCAGGAAAATATACAAGATCTATCCCAGCATAAACTCAGTATAAAAGAATAGAAATACCAATCAACAATTCATCAACACATTAGAAGACCTCAGAGTGTAATCACGGACAAAAATCTCTTTATTCAAATTCTGGTGCTAGAGCTCATGAATTACAATGGGGGCTCACCTCTCTTAAATAGTTTGAGAGAGATGTAAACCCTAACCCACTTTTACATCCAACAGTTGAGATTAAAACATCATCAACACTGGAGATCAAAAATACATAGATCACAACATGGATCAAGTGAAAAGAGGGGGCACACTTCACTCAAGGATGCCTATCCTAGGTGAAAGTCACAATAATCATAAGATATGACATGATACCACATAGGATGGGGTCACTAGGGTCTTAATTCACCCTATGCCCCTTTACAACTTCATAATATAAGATATAACAATGAAATACATCAATGGCCAAGTTGAGGAGGAGCCCCTTAGGGGGCTCTCCTCCCAAGCCGAGCCATATAAAATAATCCAGACATCTGCTAACTGCAAATTGTTGGAATACTACTCGGGATGCTGAAACACATCATCTCTCAAAATTCCAAGCCATTTCCTTAACCTAGTAGGCCAAATCAGTTTTATCAATGATTTTTCTATTTCATTTTTGCTAGCACAATCTCTGGAAAAATGATAAATCCATCGTAACTCTGTCCAGGGTGAAAACTAGGGAAAACTAATTGATTTGGATGATATGGAGACATAGAAGAATGATATAAGTGACTACTCATACCCCATGGAACACTGCCTTGCTCTAGGATACCCAATCATACTTCCATCTGGAATAAAATTTGATCATTTGGCCAATAATTAAGTGATAATATTCACTTATCAATAGAACCAGGGCCAAAGTCTCAAAACTAAAACCATAGTATTGGTTGTGGGAATGTCTGGAACAAATATATATCATGTTGTTTTTTGAGTCACTGCCTTGGAAACCGGCATTGACTTGGTCAACTGGGTTGACCAAGTCAAAATACCCAAACTGAAGGCGAGAAACTGTATCAATATGATCCTGTAACAATCCAGGGTGAGAAATGCTCCATAATGTATATCAAAACCAAACTTGAATTAGTTATTCATAATCATGGTGACAATAATAATAATCATAATAATAGTAAGATGTACCTATGCTTTTAAAGAATCTCATAACTTTATGGAAGTCTACTTGTTCATGCCATTCGTACAAAGAGTAAACAATTTGCTACATATGGGTGAGGATGGAGGAACAAGGTTAAGGTAAAAGGGAATGAATTTTAACTGAATTTGACTCTATGATTTATCTAAATGTTAAATAATATACTCAACCAAGGTGACATGTGTATGACAGATAGCAATAGGGGATGGAAGTGTGTCACAAATGGATAAAGTACTTGGATATGCTTCCCTTAGACTCTAACAAGATTTCCTTTATACTTTAATTGCAACATAGGTCAACCATCAAAGCCAGGTGCCCAAGAATCCTTATGGTCTCCAGTACTGACAAAGAACTAGCCTTTGCAAGCTAGTCTCACCCTGATGCCCTATGGGGGAACATGAGTCGAACACTATACATGGATTGAGTGCTCATCCTTTAACCATTAGCCTTTTCAATACACTTTACATTTCACAAGATAGTAGCCATCCTACAAGGGCAGGTTCCCTCAAAATCCTTTTGGGATTTAGTAATGACTAAGGCCTAGACCCGCTGCCAACGAGTAGTCCATAGCCTCGATGGATTTTCCTCTCCCTGTCGCCCCTATGGAGGGAATATTGAGCCTTACATTATACAATGAATGACTGCTCAAACCATTGGCCACTAACTACTTTTTAAACATGTATAAATTTTGCATCCTTTAGATATAGATTTTATGTTTTTTGATGCTTTATTGTGTAGCAACATTGTTATGATGGAGCACTTGTTTTGAGCACTAAAGGAGACCTACCCTCTGAACCCAACCACACTGGCCAAGCCACATACTTCATAGCTAGAGACACATATCAACATGGATTCTATCATACATAGGGGTCACAATGGGGAAAGGATCTTCAATCTCTTAAGTCTCAATAAGAATAAGTCATGGGACAAAATCAAAGGTGGATGGACTGGATGGATGGGGACAAGTGACATAGAACCAACCTAGCACCAAGGTTTATAATTTTTACAAGCATGGCATGAGCAATAGTCTTCACATCAAATTCCTTTATTAGTCATAACATAAGTTGAAGCAACAATAGATATACGGATAGGTCACCATAATCATCCTAACATTATAAGCATATGTATATGACATACATCATAGAGAAAAATCAAACCAAAGAAGTGTATACCTGATCTCAACAAATATGCATGTCTCCAACTGATAAGCCCCTCTATAACCACTATAACTATGTGTACCAACTCTAATCTGTTGCTCTACAACAATGAACTAGATCATCACCAAATGCATCTCAATGGACTCCTGAATATCAATCCTGGAAATGAAAATATGATGAACAAGGCTCTAAAATAGCTGAAGTTGTAAATATCCATGCTAATACCTTGTTTGAAAGATAGCTCAAAATAGAATAAGAGACAAGTATGTATGTTGCATCATGGTAGCCCAGCTGCAGAAATGCATATGTGATAACATCTGGCTTCAACTAAGACAAGTGCTCTAGTGAAGAGAGTGCTTAAGAACCTCAAAAATATCTGGTCTGCAGCACCATCAACAACAATCAATCCAGCACATCCAACATTTTGCTTCCTTTCCAAGAATCTACCTATTACCTACGCACATGGAATCAAGAAATACCAGAGCAGCATGTAAGGAAAAATATATGCAGAAATAAACTGACAGGAAATAAATGCTAAAAAGTATAGTACTGAAAGGTAAACTCTAATCTAATCATTTCAAATGCAGCAAAAGAACTAAACATAGACAACAACTCAGAAACTGGAAGATTCATGCATCAATTAGACGAAAAAAGACTCAACTACTGCTCAGAGAGCTTATTCAAACCTACCTTCTCCAACTGACCTATCAGACAAGTGTTAAGTAAAATCATAGATCCGATGCAACCACTTGTTGAACGGATCAATTGAGCTTTCTTTATAGTTAATGATGCAATAGGTCAGAGACAACTTGGAAGTAATGTAAAAAGAAATTGAATTGATTTTGACTTGTTGTGTGAGAATGAGAGAAAGACATGGATAATACAAAATAAAATTATGCCAGGGCTGAGAATGAGTTTTGAAAACTTTATCCATCAAGATACTAATAGGATCTTAAAAAGAATGTGAGTTCATTCTAGATGGAAGAAGACAATATGACTCACGATTCAGCCACTTCAAACAATTCTTTTCTTTCTCCTTTACCCTAATAGGACACTTAATTCTATTCACTCCAGAAAAAATGGGAGAATCAAATGGGGACAAGTTATAATGTAATGAAATTGAGAATGAGATCAAGCCCATTTGATGTTCAAAAATGGAGAAAAGATGAAATTGATATTTATATGCCTTCTCCAACCACCCATAAGAAATATTTAAAGATTGAAAAATATTATTCATCAAAGATGATTGAGAATGGAAATGAAGTGCCTTTTCTCCAATTATGTTACAATGCTCAGAATCTTGACCAAAAAATTTGAAAGTAACAGCTTGATTAGAACACACACCCATACAAGAAGACTTGAAAAGTTGGGATGGGAGGGTGGATTGAAAATTTTCTCCTAGGTGAATTCGAATAATTGATCTCGGAAATTGATGAGAGGAAAAAGTTTTCAATTGAATTCCAGAAATGATCGCAAGATGATTTGAAGCAAGGTCAGTATCCACGTATTGAAGGATTGGACAAAGAATTTTTTCGATACCATTAGGAGGAGGATGTTCACTTACAATCATATCATAATTATCATATGATTTTCCTTCTTCCGAGATATGATTAAAATTTGATTCAAAGTAACCGTCAACTAGGCAATGAGGATCTTTCATGGATGCACAAACGAGAGAATCAACTATGAATGATTCATGATAGTGATCATTTTGTTCTCCCTCTTCTTCAGTTAATGATGATAAGGTTCTAAGACGTTCCCATTCTATGTCAATACCAAGGTTATAATCCTGAAGGGTTTAGATTTGTTCATTATCATCATTCTCTTGCATCGAAGAGTCATTCAAATACATATCCATTGTTGGCTCAGGAAAAGAGAAATCAAATCCAGAAGGACAATCATTAGGAATTTCATCATTGTTTTCCTGATCATCTTCATCAAATTGATACTCATTGACACAATCATCACCTAATTGTTCCTCTATGGAGTGTTTAATGTCTACACCCCACTCCTCTATTAGCAAATCGGTAAACATATCATACCCAGTGATTGATCTTGATCCAAATGGTCAAACCATAGCTTGGCATCTCCATATAAATAAGCACCAAGGGAACACATATAAACGTCATCACCTTTAGCACCCCAAGATTTCATATGCAAACAGAATATCTCCAAATATCCTTCAATAGGATTATTCCTGAAAAATCGAGGCAACCTTTTAATGTAATCATTTGGCATAGGATGAGGTGCTCCAAGTATTTCATAGAAGTTAAAAGGAGAAGGCTTGACTTTTTTCTTAACGGATCTAGTTAATTTGGATGGGTGTCTAACCGAATCTCAAGAATCGTTCATCCCGGGCTTTGGATGGGTTTAATAGTTTCTCATCAACTCACTCTGGATGGTTAGACATTATTTATTGCGTGGGTGAGGGAATTGATGAGTATAATAAATATTGTGATAATTAGATTCATACCCATAATCATGGTCAAGATTATCCTCATACCAAGAATCTGACCTCCATCTATCCCTTTCGTTTATTCACCTTCTAGATTCATTTATGTTTTCAGTTAATTCTTGCATGCGTCTGGTTAATACATATGAATTCATTATGATTTATGTGATGGGTTCACTTCTCAGTGGAGTCATGTTGTGGAGTCTCCAGGTGAACAAATTGACGTGTTGACCAATGGATAATGTTGTAGGATACAGATAATACAGTGGTTGTGCAAAATTAAATGATTGGAAATCCAACCAATGGATTTAAAACCAAATGTGATATGAAAGAATATAAATAGTAAAATCATTCAAAGACACGAGAGGTACATAAAATGAAACCAAGTAATCCTCTAACTCCCCGACAATGACGCCAAAAATGTTATCAGAAATCTTGTAGTTGCCCCAATAGATGAATCATATACAGGATGGCAGAGGGGACATGCAACCAAAGTTGTGACCTACGAAAACCCTAACCCCTAAAATATGGATGGTTTCCATGTTGGCTATGGATTCCTTCACTTTATGCCACTAAAATCCTAAGTGACAATGGGGGAGACCCGATCCTATCTTGAAAGGACATATCTACAGCTAATCACCAGATCAAATCTGAAAATGTGAATACGTAAGGTGAGAGTTAGAAACCCTAGATTTAAGGTATAAGCCACAGATTAAGTGATATTTAAGTACGGTTGTTTTAAGGAATGTGTAAATGATACTCGAATGAAATTAGACCAGTGATTTAGGACAATTAAACAGATCTAGGGTTGGTGTGTTTGTTTAGATAATCAAACCTTATACTCTAGGGGGATTTACTCATAAATGTGGGAAATTTCGAGGACGAGATTGATTAAATAAAATTAAGGCTTCAACATGCCTAATTGGGTAAGTTGATTGGAAAACAAAAATACCCAACTGAATACTGGAACCAAAACAGAGGAAATTGACCAGCAAGCCAAAGAAGGGTGTTTTCTCCCAAACTAAGACCAGTGCATGTAGGTGGGCAGAGGAGTCCAACCTTGACATATTTTATGGAGAGGGATATTTTTTGGTATGCCGCATAAAACCCATATCGCAAAATTTGCCAATTCTCAATGAAAATTGGTTCAGTGATTTTCCTACTACTAAATGAGGGTTTTTTCAATGCAGGAAATGATGGGAAATGCATACAGGAAGTAAACGAGAGAGAAATTACCTGTGAAACATATCAGGTTCTTATAGATGATATCATATATGATGAGGAATGTCTTCCTTTCGATCAAATGAGACTTTTTGAGCAAGATCTTGATGCGGTTTTGGTTCCTTCAATGACCCTAACGCACCTGTCAACCTGTCCAACCACAAGAATCAATCAAGAAGACAAACGAATGGGATCTATAGCATAAATAAAGTATAGGAAATGAAAAAAAATTGAGAAATAATCACTCCCTGATACACAAAACCCGATATCCAACACAAAGTGAATCTCCCCACTAGTGCGCCTTCCTCAAGTGAGCCTCCTTCAACCTGCAGATGCATGGGTGCAAGAAAATATACAATATATATCCCTACATAAACTCAGTATAAAATAACACCAATACCAATCAACAAATCATCAACACATCAGAATAACTCAGAGTGTAATCCCAGACAAAAATCTCTTTATTCAAATTCTAGTGCCAGAGCTCATGAATTACAATTGGGGGTCACCTCTCTTTAATATTTTGTGAGAGACGTAAACCCTAACTCACTTTTACATCCAACGATTGATATTAAAACAGCATCAACAGTGGAGATCAACAATACATATATCACAACATGGATCAAGTGACTAAGTCAAAGAGGGGCCGCACTTCACTCAAGGATGCCTATCCTAGGTGAAAGTCACAATAATCATAAGATATGACATGATACTACATAGGCAAGGGTCACTAGGGGATTAATTCACCCTAGTCCCCTTTACAATTTCATAATATAATATATAACAATGAAATACATTAATGGCCAAATTGAGGGGGCGCCCCATGGGGGGATCTCCTCCCTAGCTGAGCCAATATAAAATAATCCAGACATCTATTGACTGAAAACTATTAGAGGATTGTCTGAGATGTTGAAACACATCATCTATCAAAATTCCAATCCATTTCCTTGACCCAAGAGACCAAATCAATTTTTTCAGTGATTTTTCTAGTTCATTTTTCTGGTACAATCTTTAGAAAATGGTAAATCCACTGTAACTCTGTCCAGGGTGTAAAATGGGGAAAAATGACTGCTCTAGATGATCTGGATACATAGAAGAATGGTATAAGGGACTACTCATACCCCCTGGAACATTGCTTTTCTCTAGAAGAACCAATAAAGTTGATGTATTTGTAACTTCGAAATGTATTCACTTGTATATTTTATATATTGTACCCCGATGTTCCTATCGGTAATTATTTGTAATGTAATTGAGTCATGCCATACCCCGATGTTCCTATTGGGAGAATCAATAATGTAAACAAGTCATGTAAATTCATAGAGGGTAACCCTCCTTATTGTTCAAGGGTTAATAAAGTCCCCACAGTTTCGGGGCACTAGGGTTATTAGACTCTCCTAGAGAAGTCGGCCCTGGTAAGTCATTGTCAAGTCAAGAATTAGTATAAATAGAGAGTGAGCCTCTCTGTTTAACACACAAGTCACTCACACTCATTTGTAGTGCATGAGGAAGAGAAAAGAAGCTGGGATAAGAGAGAGACTAGCTATTGGATATCATCTTACTGTCTTTGGGTTTTACTATTGCCATTGGTGCTTATTCTATCTCTGAGGAAGTTGCAGGGTTTTCTCCTTTATGGTTTCCCCGAGGAAAATCTATGTGTCCATTGTCTCTTGTGATTGATTGATTGTTGTGCATGTTATTCTCTTAGACAAGATCCTAACAAAATACTGTCTAATTGATAAAAATCTAAAATGGTATCAGAGATAACCTAAGAAGAAGACACTTTGCAGCTGTGGAAGCTAGGGATTCTTAATTTTTGGGTCTCTCTCCACAATCCATAAGCAAAAGGAGGCTAGGATAAAAATCCATTAAAGGGCACATCTTTCTCTCAAAGCAGAATATGATTGTGGGCATTTTCAGTTTTTGACCTACCACTGCATCGGGAAATTAGGGCTTTTCACTGAAGAGGAATTTTTAAGTGAGCCCAGTCTAGGATTGCTCTCCTCCTCAAAATCAAAGTTTAGAGACAAGAATCAAGGTTTTTGGTTGGGTAGAACTACCAGTTATGTAGAAATTCAAACCCTAATCTTCCTTGGAACTAGAAAATTAGCACTGCAGAATATTAGCTCCAGATCCAGTTTACAGCTTCTCTAACTGGTAAGATCTAAATCCTTTGTATTTCCATTTGAGGTTCTCAGTTAAGATGTCTCATCACACCAAGCTTGATGAAAATATTAAGTAAGTTGATAACTTCCGAGCCTAGAAGTATAGGATCTCCCTAGTCCTGGAAGAAAATGAGTTGGACTCTTACATCAGTGAAGAGGTTCCAGTTCCAGAGGGAGATGAGGCTAAGTCCTTACACAAAAGGAAATTGGTCATGGCTAAGAGGATTATTATTGATTCAATAAAGGACCACCTCATACCACATTTGTCCTCCCTAAATACACCTAAAGAAATGTTCAATGCCTTGACTAAGTTATTTGAAGGAAAGAACATCAATCGGAAGATGACTTTGAGGAACCAGTTAAAGAATGTAAAGATCCAGAATGAGGAGACCATACAGTCATACTTTACAAGGGTCTCCCAAATCAAAGAACAACTTGAAGCAATGGATGAAGAAGTGTAGAATGCAAACATTGTGATGACCACCTTGAATGGTCTCCCTAGGTCATGGGATTCTTTCATCCAAGGAATCTGTGCTAGAAAGAAGCTAGTCAAGTTTAGTAGGTTATGGGAAGAATTCTCACAAGAAGAAGCTCGAATAGTAGCTCAAGAAGAAAAGATGGGAAATGAAGATCATGCTCTCATAGTACACTCCAAGAAAAGCAGATGGGACAATCATTATCACCAAGGTAAGCATTCTCACCAGAAATATAACTCTATAAGATCAAACAAGGATCTATCCAAACTCAGATGTTATACATGTGATGAAAGAGGACACTTCGATAGAAATTGTCATATGAATAAGAATGGTTCTAAAAAGAATAAGAACCACAAAAGAAGACATCATGCTCACACTACAGAGGATGATGATCCTCCCAGGAAGAGAGACAAACAAGAAAGTGAAGACTCTTCAAGTGATGAAGAATATGTTCTGATCTCTGCCCTCATGGGAACTATCACACATGGAAACAAAGATTGGCTTATTGACAGTGGCGCTTCCAAGCACATGACGGGATTCAAGGAATATTTTTTGAAACCATCTGAACATAATTCACCCCATAAGGTAAAACTTGGGGATGACTACCAATATCCCATAAAAGGTAGTGGTGAATCCTCCTACAAGCTAGACTCTAGAAAGTCTATGAAAATGGAGGATGTCTTGTTTGTACTAGGACTAAAGAAGAATCTTCTCTCCATATCGGCATTGGATGCAAAAGGAATGAGGGTTGCATTTGTAGATGGCCAAGTCCTCATGTGGCCAAAAGGAAAAACTATTGACGATGTAGTAGTAATTGGAGAGCAAGAGGGAGGATTATACAAATTGAAGGGCCACCAGAACAAGCTTTGGTTCATGAATCAGTAGAGCCAAATGAGATTTGGCATAGAAGGTTTGCACATGTGCACTACAGAGCACTACCACTTCCAAGAAAAGTTGTTGAAGGACTTCCAGAAATGCAGGAAAAACATTAAGGAGTTTGCAAAGGATGTGCGAAATGAAAGAACACAAAGAAGACATTTCCAAGTAACGAAAGCAAGGCAAAAGGAATCTTGGAAATCATTCACTCTGATGTATGCAGTCCGATGTCATTCAGCTCATTAAGCGGGTATGTATACTACGTTTCTTTCATTGATGATTTTTCTAGGAATACATGGATATACTTCATGAAAAACAAAGATGAAGTATTCAGCAAGTTCAAAGAGTTCAAAGATTTGATCGAGAATCATACAGAAAAGAAAATCAAGACCTTTCAATCAAACAATGGCATAGAATTCACATCAAATGAATTCAAAGAATTATGCAGAGATTTGAGGATTAAGAGGGAGTTAACCACTCCATATAATTCATAGCAGAATGGGGTTGCAGAAAGAAAGAATAGAATGATTTGGAAGCTGTAAGGGCAATGCTTCATGATCAAGATCTTCCTATGAATCTAGGGGCAGAAGCTGTTAGAACAGCTGTGTATGTACAGAACCATACTCTGCATAAAGTACTCGAGAACAAGACACCTGAAGAAGTCTTCTCCAGCAGGAAACCAAAAGTCAGTAATCTCATGATATTTGGTTGTCCAGTGTACATACATATTCTGAAAGAAAAGAGAACAAAGTTATATCCTTCACGGAAGAAGGGTATATTTGTGGGATATAGTGAAAGCTCGAAAGCTTACAGAATATACTTCCCAGGATTCAAGAATATCGACATAAGCAGAGACATACCATTCGACGAAGATTCAGCTTAGAACAAATCCAAAAAGAGACCAATTGAAGACTCTGAAGAAACAGAAGTACCCAGAATTCAAGAAACAACTATGAACGATGCAAATCAAGATGAAGATCGAGAAATAGAAGAACCCCAGGAACCTGTAGATCCACCCCAAGAGAAGAATCCTCACAAGAGGAAACTTGCATGGGTACGAGAGGATATCCAAGGTGCAGAAAGATATGGGGCTCTAGAATAAGTGCATAGAGAGAGGAAAATAACCAGGTCCTGCTCCGGCTATGTAGCATTATTGTGTGACTTCATTGATAAAGAACCTTCCAACTATGAAGAAGCGACAGAGAATAAAGAATGGAAGGATGTTATGATCGAGGAGTACCAGTCGATCATGAAGAATGATGTCTAGGATGTTGTCCCAATACCAGAGGGGAAGTCTGTAGTGACTTCTAAGTGGATCTACAAGATCAAGCATAGTGCAGATGGTAGCATAGAGAAATATAAAGCAAGATTTGTTGCTCGTGGCTTCTCCCAGAAATAAAGGATAGATTATGAAGAGACTTTTGCACTTGTAGCCAGATACACTTCCATCAGATCGGTACTTGCTTTAGCTGTAGTAATGAAATGGAAGATACAACAAATGGATGTCAAGACTGCTTTCTTGAATGGTGTAGTGGAAGAGGAAGTGTATGTGGAGCATCCACTCGATTTTGAGACACATGACAGGGAGACTCATGTGTGTAAATTGAAGAAAGCCTTGTACGATTTAAAACAGGCACCCAGGACATGGTACGACAGAATTGATGGCCTCCTATCTAGTTTGGGATTTACCAAGAGTAAAGCATATTCCAAACTTTACTACAAGGTTGAAGAAGGGAACCCAGTGATACTCCTACTGTATGTAGATGACCTGTTTGTAACAAGTAAAGATGGTTTGATTACTGATACAAAGAAGAAGCTTATTGTTGAGTTCGAGATGAAGGACTTGGGTATGATGCATTTCTTTCTAGGCATGGAGGTGTAGCAAAATGCAGATGGAATCTCCCTAGGACAAGGGAAGTATGCAGTAGAGATCCTGAAGAGGTTCGGGATGATGGACTACAAGGCCATGACCACACCTATGGCATCAAACCTGAAGCTATTGAGTGATGCTTCATCAGAGTCGATTGATGATATGATGTATCGTTAGATGATTGGGTCCTTGATGTACCTGACGAACACGAGACCAGATATTTGCTTTGTTGTGAACACATTGAGCCAGTTTTTGACATATCCTAGACATGTTCACTTGATTTCTGCAAAGCATATTCTGAGGTACCTAAAGGGTACAGTTGATTATGGGATCAAGTATAAGGCAAATCAGAAGATTAACCTGGAAGGTTATGTTGATTCGTATTGGGCAGGTAGTTTCATTGATAGGAAGAGCACTTTGGGGTGTTGCTTCAGTATGGGATCAGGTGTGATCTCTTGGTTTAGCAGGAAGCAATATTATGTGTCACTAAGTACAGCAAAAGCAAAGTATGTCACAGCTTGTTCAGCTAGTTGCGAGGCAGTGTGGCTAAGAAAGCTACTATCTAATTTGTTTGATCTCCAGTTGGATGCTACTTGTATATATTGCGATAACCAGAGTTGTGTGAAGTTGTGGGAGAACCCGATGTTTCATGACAAGTCGAAGCATATCGAGATCAAATATCACTATATCAGGGATATGGTGCAGAGAGGAGCAGTGAAGCTCTAGTATGTTGCGACAGATGAACAGATAGCTAATGTGTTGACCAAGCCATTAGTCAGAGTGAAGTTTGAATACTTCAAGGACAAGCTTGGTGTTCTCCAAATCGAGGTTCCCTCCAAGGGGAAGTGATGAGTCTAAGAGCCCTTCTAACATGGATGTAGGATTGGTTCCTTCCATGGTCAGATGTAAGTGCAGGGCCCTTCTGACATGAATGTTGGATTGGTTCCTCTCATGGTCAGATGTAAGAGCAGATCCCTTCTGACATGAATGCTAGATTGGTTCCTCTCATGGTTAGATGTGAGTGCTGGGCGTTTCTGACATGGATTCAGGATGTGTTCCTCCCATGGTCAGATGTGAGTGTTGGGCGTGCATTTCTGACATGTATGTCGGATGTGTTCTTCGCATGTTCAGATGTAAGTGTTGGGCGGTCCTTTCTAACTGGGTCAGATATAAGTGTTGAAGAAGATGAAGACCTACATGAAGGCTAGGCCTACAACTAGCATGAAAAAGGGTTGGCTCTGTAGAACTTCCTATGATGAGTAGAATTGAGAGATAGCACCATTTGATCGAGATAGCAGTGATGATGATGATCCAGTGATTATCCAGCTTTGATGATGATCCAGTGATGATCTAGCATTGATGATGATCCAGTGATGATCCAGTGATGATCTAGCTTTGATGACGATCCAGTGATGATCCAGTTTCGATGATGATCCAGTGTTGATGTTGATCCAGATTTGATCAAGAGAAGAAGACTTGTACTGATGAATTGTGTCAAGAGAATACCTTCCTAGTTAAGAGGGAGTGTTGATGTATTTGTAACTTCGGAATGTATTCACTTGTATATTTTATATATTGTACCCCGATGTTCCTATTGGGAAGTATTTGTAATGTAATTGAGTCATGTCATACCCCGATGTTCCTATCGGGAGAATCAATAATGTAAACAAGTCATGTAAATTCATGGAGGGTAACCCTCCTTATTGTTCAAGGGTTAAAGTCCCCACAGTTTTAGGGCACTAGGGTTATTAGACTCTCCTAAATCATTTGGCCCTTGTAAGTTATTGCCAAGTAAGGAATTAGTATAGATAGAGAGTGAGCCTCTCTATTTAACACACAAGTCACTCACACTCAGTTGTAGCGCATGAGTGAGAGAGAAGAAGCTGGGATAAGAAAGAGAATATCTGTTGGAGATCATCTTACTATCTTTGGGTTTTACTGCTACCATTGGTGCTTATTCTATCTCTGAGGAAGTTGCGGGGTTTTCTCCTTTATGGTTTCCCCGAGGAAAATATCTGTGTCCATTGTATCTTGTGATTGATTGATTGTTGTGCATGTTATTCTCTCATACAAGATCCTAAGATAATATTGTCTAATTAATAAAAATCCAACAAATCATACTACCATCTGGATTAAAATTTGATCATTTGGCCAATAATTAAGTGATAATAATCACTTATCAGGAGAACCGGGGCCAAAATCTCAAAACTAAAACCATAGTATTCGTCCTAGGCATTGACTTGGTCAACCGGGTTGACTAGGTCAAAGTACCCAAACTGAAGGTGAGAAATTGTATCAATATGATCTTGTAAACATCCAGGGAAAATGCTCCAATAATGTATATCAAAACCAAAATTGAATCCTTTATTCATAATCATGGTGAAAAATAATAATAATAATAATATGTACATGTGCTTTTGAAGAATCTCATAACTTTATGGAAGTTTGCTTGTTCATTCCATTCTTACAAAGGTAAACAATGTGCTACAAATGGGTGAGGATGGAGGAACAAGGTTAAGGAAAAAGGGAATGAATTTTAACTGACTTCGACTCAGTCATCTATCTAAATGATAAATAAAGTACTCAATCAAGGTGACATGTGTATGTCAGATAGCAATAGGGGATGGGAGTGTCTCACAAAGGGATAAAGTACTTGGATATGCTTCCCTTATACTCTAACAAGCTTTCCTTTGCACTTTAATCGCAACATAGGTCAACCTTCAAAGGCAGGTGCCCTCAGAAGCCTTTTAGGTTCCAGTACTGATAAAGCCCCGACCTTTCCAAGCCAGTCTCACCCTAATACCCTATGGGGACACATGAGCCGAACACTATACAAGGAGTGAGTTCTCATCCTTTAACCATTAAAATTTTTNACCCGACCTTTCCAAGCCAGTCTCACCCTAATACCCTATGGGGACACATGAGCCGAACACTATACAAGGAGTGAGTTCTCATCCTTTAACCATTAAAATTTTTGATACACTTTAAATTTCACAAGATAGTAGCCAACCTAAAAGGGCAGGTGCCCTGGAAATTTTTATGGGCTCTAGTAAATGACTAAGGCCTAGACCAGCTGCCAGCGAGTAGTCCATAGCTTGGCGGGTTTTCCTCTTCCTGTCGCCACTCTGGAGTGAAGATTGAGGCTTAAATTATACAATGAATGAGTTCTCAAACCCTTAGCCACTAACTACCTATTAAACATTTATAACTTTTGCATCCTTTAGATATAGCATTTATGTGTTCCGATGCTTTAGTGTTTAGCAACACTATTATGGTGGAGCACTTGTTTTGAGCAGTAAAGGAGACCTGCCCTATGAACCCAACCACACTGGCCAAGCCACATATTTCATATCCAGAGACACATAGCAACATGGAGTCTATCATACATAGGGGTCACAATGGGGAAAGGATATTAAATCTCACAAGTCTCAATCAGTCTAAGTCATAGGACAAAATCAAAGGTGGATGGACTGGATGGATGGGGACAAGTGACATGGAACCATCCTAGCACCAAGGTTTATAATTTGTACAAGCATGTCATGAGCAACAGTATTCACATGAAATTCCTTGATTATTCATAACACAAGTTGAAGCAACAATAGATATAAGCATAGGTCACCATAATCATCCTAACATGATAAGCATATGTATCTAACATACATCATAGAGAAAAATCAAACCAAAGAAGTGTATACCTGATCTCACCAAATATACATGTCTCCAACTAATAAGACCATTTATAACTATGTTTACCAACTTTGATCTGCTGCTCTGCTACAATGAACTAGATCATCACCAAAAGCATCTCAATGGACTCTTGAATCTCAATCCTAGCAAGGAAAATATGATGAACAAGGCTCTAAAATAGCTGAATTTGTAAATATCCATGCTAATACCCCATGTGAAAGATAGTCGGGAATAGAATAAGAGACAAGTATGTATGCTACATCATGGTAGCCCAGCTACATAAATGTATATGTGATAACATTTGGCTCCAATTGGGACAAGTGCTCTAATGAAAAGAGTGCTTGGGAACCTCAGAAATATCTAGTCCACAACACCATCAGTTACAAGCAATCTAGCACATCCAACATTTTGCTTCCTTTCCAAGAATCTACCTATTACCTACGCACATGGAAGCAAGAAATACGAGATCAGCATGTATGGAAAAAATATATGCAAAAAAAAACTGACAGGAAATAAATGCTAAAAAGTAAAGTGTTGAAAGGTAAACTCTAATCTAATCATTTCAAATGCAGTAAAATAACTAAACACAGACAACAACTCAGAAACTAGAAAACTCATGCATCATTTAGACAGAAAAAGACTCAACTACTAGTCATAGAGCTTATTCAAACCAACCTTCTCTAACTGACCAGTCAGACAAGTACTAAGTAAAATCATAGATCCAAAGCAACCACTTGCTGAACGGATCAATTGAGATTTCTTTACAGTTAATGATGTAATAGGTCATAGACAACTTGGAAGTATTGTAAAAATAAATTGAAGCCATTTTGACTTATTGTGTGAGAATGAGAGAAAGACATGGATAATACAAAATAAAATGATGTCAGGGCTACAAATGATTTTTGCAAACTTTATCCATTAAGATACTGAAAGGATCCTAAGAGAAATGTGAGTTCATTCTTGATGGAAGAAGACAATTTGACTCCTCATTCACCTACTCCAAACAATTCTTTGATTTCTCCTCCACCCTACTAGGATACTCAATTCTATTCACTCCAGAAAAAATGGGAGAATCAAATGGGGACAAGTTGTAATGTAATGAAACTGAGAAATGAGATCAAGCCCATTTGATGTTCAAAAATGGAGAAAAGAAGAAATTGATCTTTATACACATTCTCCAACTACCCATAAGAAATATTTATAGATTGAAAAATATTATTCATCAAATATGATTGAGAAGGGAAATGAAGCACCTTTTCTCCAATTATGTTACAATGCTTACACTCCTGACTAAATTTTTTGAAAGTAACAACTTGATTAGAACACACACCGATACAAGAAGACTTGAAAAGTTGGAACGGGAGGGTCGATTGAAAATTTTCTCCTATGTGACTTAGAATAATTGATCTTGGAAATTGATGAGAGTAAAGATTTTTCAATTGAATTCTAGAAATGATCGCAAGATGATTTGAAGCAAGGTCAGTATCCGCATATTGAAGGATTGGATAAGGAATTTTGTTTATACCATTAAGATGAGGATGTTCACTTACAATCAAATCATAATTTTCATATGATTGACCTTCTTCCAATATATGATCAAAATTTGATTCAAAATAACTGTCAACTAGGAAATGAGGATCTTTCATGGATGCACAAACGAGAGAATCAACTATGGATGATTCCTGGTAGTGATCATTTTATTCTCCCTCTTCTTCAAGTAATGATGATAAGGTTCTAAGAAGTTCCCTTTCTATGTCAATACTAAGGTTATAATCCTGAAGAGTTGACATTTCTTGATTATCATCATTCTCCTGCATCGAAGATTCATTGAAAGGCATATCCATTGTTGGCTCATGAGAGGAGAAATCAAATCCAGAAGGAAAATCATTAGGCATTTCATTATTGTTTTATTGATCATCTCCATCAAATTGATCCCCATTGACACAATCATCACCTCATTGTTCCTCTATGGACTATTTAATGTCTACACCCCACTCCTCTATTAGCAAATCGGTAAATATATCATACCCAGTGATTGATCCCGGTTCCAAATGGTTAAACCATAGCTTGGAATCTCCATTTGAATAAGCACCAAGGGCACACATATAAACATCTTCATCTTTAGCACCCTAAGATTCCATATACAACCAAAAGATCTCCAAATATCCTTCAATAGGATTATTCCCGAAAAATCGAGGCAACCATTTAATGTAATCATTTGGCATAGGATGAGGTGCTCCAAGTATTTCAGAGAAGTTAAAAGGAGAAGGTTTGAATTTTATTTTAATGGCTCTGGTTAATTTGGATGGGTGTCTAACTAAATCTCGAGAATTTGCCATCTCGATATTTGGTTGGGTTTGATACTTCCTCATTGGCTCACTCAGGATGGCTAGTCATTCTTTATTGCATAGGTGAGGGAATTGCTGCGTATCACAAATATTGTGATAATTATATTCATACCCATAATCATGGTCAATATTATCCTCTTACCAAGAATATGACCTCCATCTATCCCTTTCGTTTATTCGCCTTCTAGCTTCATTTATGTTTTCGGTTAATTCTTTCATGCGTCTGATTAATATATCTGAATTCATAATGATTTATGTGATGGGTTCGCTTCTAATTGGAGTCACGTTGTGGAGTCGCCAAGTGAACAAATTTTCATGTTCACCAACGGATAATATTGTAGGAGATATACAGATAATACAGTGGTTATGACAAATTAAATGATTGGAAATGCAATCAGTGGATCTAAGACCGGATGTGATATGAATGAATATAAATAGTAAAAGCATTCATAGACACCAGGGTACGTAAAATGAACCAAGGTAAGCCTTTACCTCCCCGAAAATGACGCCAAAAATGTTATCACAGATCTTGTAGCTGCCCCAATAGATGACTCCTATACAAGATGGCAGAGGGGACAGGAAACCAAAGTTGTGACCTACGAAAACCCTAACCCCCAAAAGATGGATGGTTGTAATGTTGGTTAGGGATTCCTTTGATTTATGCCACTGAAATCCCAAGTAACAATGGGGGAGACCCGATCCTATCCTGAAAGGACAAATCTATAGCTAATCACCACATCAAACCTTAAAATGTGAATACGTAAGGTGAGAGCTGGAAGCCCTAGATTTAAGCGATAAGCCACAATTTAAGGGATATTCGAGTATGGGTGTTTTAGGGAATGTGTAAATGGTACTCGAATAAAATTAGATCAGTGACTTAGGAAAATTAAACAGATCTAGGGTTAGTGTGTTTGTTTAGATAATCAGACCTTGGTCCCTAGGGGGATTTACTCAGAAATGTGGGAAATGTACATGACGAGGTTTGATTAAATAAAATTAAGGCTTCAACACACCTAATTGGGTAAGATGATTGGAAAAATAAAATATCCAATTGAAGACCGAAACCAAAACAGAGGAAATTAACGAGCAAGCCAAACAAGCATGTTTTCTCCCAAACTGAAACCAATGCCTAGAGGTGAGAAGAGGAGTCCAACCTTGAATTTTTTGAGGGAGAGGGATTTTTTAGGTATGCCACACAAAACCCAAATCTCCAAATTTTCCAATTCTCGATGCAAATTGGTCTGGTGATTTTCCTACTACTAAATGAGGGTTTTTTCCATGCAGGAAATGATGGAAAATGCATACAGAAAGTAGACGAGAGAGAAATTACCTATGAAACATACCTGGTTCTTGTATATTATATCAAATATTATGCGATTGTCATCCTTCAGATCAAATGAGAATTCTTGAGCAAGATCTTGGTGAGGTTTTGCTTCCTTTAATGACCCTAATGCCTCTCTCAACCTGTCCAACCAAAGGAATCAATCAAAAAACAAAGGAATGGGATCTGCAGAATGAATAAAGTATGATAAATGAAAAATCATTCAGAAAGAATCATTTCCTGATACATGAAACCCGAGAGTCGACATAGAGTGAGTCTCCCCACTAGTGCACCTTCTTCAAGTGTGCCTCTTTCAACCTACAGATGGATGGGTGCAAGAAAATATACAAGATATATCCCAACATAAACTCTGTATAAAAGAATAGCAATACCAATAAACAAATCATCAACACATCAAAAGAACTCAAAGTGTAACCCTAGACAAAAATCTCTTTGTTCAAATTCTGGTAGCAGAGCTCATGAATTACAATGGGGGGGTCACCTCTCTTAAATAGTTTTAGAGAGACGTAAACCCTAAATCACTTTTACATGCAATGGTTGAGATTAAAACATCATCAATGGTTGACATCAACAATGCATATATCACAACATGGATCAAGTGACTAAGTCAAATATTGGGCGCACTTCACTCAAGGGTGTCTATCATAGGTGAAAGTCACAATAATCATAAGATATGACATGATACTACATAGGAGAGGGTCACTAGGGGATTAATTCACCCTAGTCCCATTTACAACTTCATAATATAAGATATAACAATGAAATACATCAATGGACAAGTTGAGGGGGCGCCCCTTGGGGGGCTCTCCTCCCTAACTGAGCCAATATAAAATAATCCGGACATATGCTGATTGAAAACTATTGGAGGACTTTCTGGGATGCTGAAACACATCATCTTTCAAAATTCCAAGCCATTTCCTTGACCCAAGAGGCCAAATTGATTTTTTTCAGTGATTTTTCTAGTTCATTTTTACTGGTACAATCTCTGGAAAATGATAAATCCACTATAACTCTGTCTAGGGTGCAAACTGGGGAAAATTGACTACTCTAAATGATCTTGAGACATAGAAGAATGGTATAAGTGACTACTCTTACCCTCTAGAACATTACTTTTCTCTAAGAGAATCAATCATACTGCCATATGGAATAAAATTTAATCATTTAGCCAATAATTAAGTGATAATAATCACTTATCAAGAGAACCAGGGCCAAACTCTCAAAACAAAAACCACGGTATTGGTCCTGGGAATGTCTGGAACAAATATATATCATGTTCTTTTTTGAGTCACTACCTTGTGAACCGTGATTGACTTGGTCAACCAAGTTGACCAGGTCAAAGTACCCAAACTGAAGGTGAGACTGTATCAATATGATCGTATAAACATCCAGCGTAAGAAATGCTCCAATAATGTATATAAAAAACAAACTTGAATCAATTATTCAAAGTCATGGTGACAAATAATAACAATAACAATAGTAAGATGTACATGTGCTTTTGGAGAATCTAGAAACTTTATGGAAGTTTGCTTGTTCATGCCATTCTTACAAAGGGTAAACAATGTGTTACATATGGTGAGGAAGGAGGAACAAGGTTAAGGAAAAAGGGAATGAATTTTAACTGAATTTGACTCAGTGATCTATAATATACTCATCCAAGGTGACATGTGTATGACAGATAGCAATAGGGATGGTAGTGTCTTACAAATGGATAAAGTACTTGGATATGCTTCCCTTGGACTCTAACAATCTTTCCCTTGCTCTTTAATCACAACATAGGTCAACCTTCAAAGGAAGGTGACCTAGAAGCCTTCTAGGCTCCAGTACTGACAAAGACCCAACCTTTGAAAGCTAGTCTCGTCCTGATTCCCTATGGGGGTACATGAGTCGAACACTATACGAGGAGTGAGTGCTCATCCTTTGACCATTAACCTTTTCAATACACTTTACATTTCATAATATAGTATCCATCCTACAAGGGCAGGTGCCCTGGAAATCCTTCTGGGATTCGGTAAATGACTAGGGCCTAAACCCGCTTTCAGCGAGTATTCCATAGCCCGACGGGTTCGCCTCTCCCTGTCGCCCCTATGGAGGGGATATTGATCCTTACATTTTACAGTGAATGAGTGCTCAAACCCTTGGCCAATGACTACATTTTAAGCATTTATAACTTTTGCATCCTTTAGATATAGCTTTTATGCGTTTCAATGCTTTAGTGTTTAGCAACACTATTATGGTGGAGCACTTGTTTTGAGAACTAAAGGATACCTGCCCTGTGAACCCAACCACACTGGCCAAGCCACGTACTTCATATCTAGAGACACATAGAAACATGGAATCTATCATACATAGGGGTCACAATGGGGAAAGAATATTCAATCTCGCAAGTCTCAAACAGTCTAAGTCATGTGACAAAATCAAAGGTGGATGGAATGGATGGATGGGGAAAAGTGACATGGAACCAACCTAGCACCAAGGTTTATAATTTGTACAAGCATGGCATGAGAAACATTGTTCAAATCAAATTCCTTGATTAGTCATAACACAAGTTGAAGCAAGAATAGATATAATCACATGTCACCATCATCATCCTAACATGATAAGCATAGGTATCTGACATACATCATAGAGAAAAATCAAACCAAGAAGTGTATACTTGATCACACCAAATATACTTGTCTCCAACTGATAATCCCCTCTATAAATGCATGTACCAACTCTGATATGTTGCTTTTCTACAATGAACTAGATCAACACCAAAAGCATCTCAATGGACTCCTAAATCTCAGTCCTGGCAAGGAAAATATGATGAACAAGGTTCTGAAATAGCTGAAGTTGTAAAGATCCATGTTAATACCCTAGGTGAAAGATAGCCCGGAATAGAATAAGAGATAAGTCTGTATGTTGCATCATTGTAGCCCAGCTGCAAAAATGTATATGTGATAACAAGTACCTATATTATTTCATTATTGTTTGATGTGGATAACGGAGGAGCATCCTCGAGAGAGATCGCCGACTCTAACCTACTATTCATTATACATTAATTTCTTTGTTTGCATCTATCCTCGATGGGAGGTATGGTATCCATGAGGAAGAAGGTTGATCCCCAAACAATTTAAAAAAATCCACGTGTGTAAAGAATACATAAAAAAAATTGAAATAGATACGTGGGGAGTAAATAAGTTTAGAGTGGTAACTCTGCTCAATTGTAGGCTTCAGCTCTTCGATTAGAGGAGCACGCACAAGCAATGTGTTGATATTCTACATATCTTTTGAGAAGGTTAATAGAGCATTAATAGGCTCATATGGTACAAGGGTCTGATGATTTGGTATATAATCTCGGGAGACTCATTACATGCATACATACTCGGCTAATAATTTTAATGGTTAAAATACACCTTGTGAAATGAATCAATTATAATAGGAATGTTGGGTGTAGGTTATTATGTTTTTCATCACATATTAATGGTTCATCAGGATATGCTTATATTGTTCATCATATACATTATAGATTAAATTGATCATGCTAATGTTTAGTAGGTTGTTTCATCACATTTTATGGGATAGTTGATCATGATGATGCTCTTATATTTTCCCTTGTATGCTATGGATTAAATCGATCATGTTGATGTTTATTATGTTGCTTTGTCTCATATTATGGATTATTTGATTTTGATTATGTTATTATGTTGTTCCATCACATTCCATGGATTAAATTGATCGTACTAATTATGTTGATTCATCACATGCTATGTTTTAATTGATCATGATGGAAATTAAAATATTCTTGATTAAGTTTCCATGACCAATAAATGAATGAGGATTGTGAAGGAATCATTTCATGCTATGGATCGGGATTATTATAATGACATTATGGAAATGATTTATAATTCAATATAAAATATGTTTTATGATGTTAATGGCGATAACCTAACTATGATGGCTATCTTATTAACCTTATGTTTCTATAGTAGCATGTGGTTCCTTCACATTCGTAGCGATGATGTTATGTTATCATGATGAGATGTAGTGGCATGTGGTTTCTCATATGCATGACGTTGATGTATGTTTATGTGATGGCATGTGATAGCATACAATTCCTTATTACTCTTGAAGATGTTATGTTACATAATAACATGTAGTTCCTCAATACTTATGATGATGGTATATTCTCATGGGAATGTGGTAGCATGCATATTTTTTTATTTATGATGTTGATAGAATATGATCCCTAAATGATATGTTTAAGACTAATGCTATGATGGCATGATGAAAGATTGAATAACAGGCAATCAACTTGGGGCATGGAAGGTCCACTCATTCTTTGATATCATGGGAGTCGATATCCACGAGGGATAATCTATTCTTAAAGCTTTATGGTATAAAATTTTATGGGCAACTGAATTCCTGGGTACAATCTCAACCAGTAATCTATGCCAGTAATCCTTTCGCTTCAAACACCAAAAGTCCAGGAATTAGGTGAGAGTACACTCACCAATGGAATTGTGTGTAGGAATTCTGATGCCTGGGGTTGTTGCATATGGGATTTGTGGAGGAATTTTAGGGCCAACCCTTTGAGATGTATAGTGTGTGTAGGTTAACGTACTTGACCAGATGTTTTGTGGCTCTAGATGAGGTTTTGGGGGTATATAGCTAAGAGAGGACCAGAAGGCCTTAATCCTTCTCGTTATGCCAGAAGTCAGAAAAGAGCAAGGAGTATGCTTACAATTTCTTGTAGTTATGATGAGACTTCTAATTCCTGTTGTAGTCACACCACTTTGGATTACCCTTATACTAGTTGTAGCAGAGGGCCTATGTTATGGCGAGTGGGACTATCCAGAGTATTGAGGGTGTTCGAAGGTTGATCAGATGGTATGATGTTGGAGAGAGGGTGTGTGAGAAATAAGTTTACACTAATATTTTAATTATGCTTAGGTGTCTCCTAAACACATATCATGATCCCTCTTTAGTTAATCAACAATTATAGAGTTAAATTAAACCGATGGAGCTAAACCTGACCTTTATATGCATGTGTATGAAATATAAACACTTAGAATGATTCATAAGAACATATAGTACATTAGGTCATATTCTTTATTAGTGTTGATGTGGTATTTACTTGTGATGGCCATACGAGTAAACACCCTCATTGCCACAATAGTATTAGTTATCCAGGTGCATATTGTGTCTTATTTATGCATATCATGCAGATCCATACAATATAACTTCAGGATGAAGTTTCCTGAAGTGGGAAGGTACGTAATGCCCCAAATTATGTAGAGAGAATAATTATAAAAAAAATAACAAACAAACATAATGATTTATATATAATAGTATCACATTAAATATCTAATAATTATATTATGAAGTTAGGGGTTAGTTAAGAGGGAATAATATATATATATATATATATAT